>OU426915.1:21518333-22118333 GCA_911387795.2 Apamea monoglypha
TACTTATACTAAATTCATGATTTTTAAAGTCTGCAAAAACAAATATAAAAATGTTTCAGGAAAGTCCCAAATTCCGAGTGGAGGGATGCAAGACAGCTCTTCTCCAAGGTGTGCCGGATGCTCCCATCTGCCATTCCATTACTGATGCCAATGGAGAGTTTAACTTCGGCCTGGTACCTGCTGGAGAGTACAAACTCCTGGCATTGCCCACACCACCTGGCCAGGTCACGGTCAGCTACAATGTGAGACCAGAGGCAGTGCCATTCTCTGTCAGACATGACAGTCTGTTCATCAAGCATGCTTTTGAAGTAAGTTTTCATCAATCATACAGATAATTTGTAGGTGGTTTCTTATCTTTTCAGGTTATCTCAAAGTAAATATTATAAATTGTAAGGCCTATTTTATAATCTCTTAAGTGCTCAGAAAAAACAATAATTGAAAACTTAACAGTCAATTTTATTATTTTCGGAGTCCCTGCACCACGGACTATCTGCAGTATTGTCTCTCCTTCTCACTTTAATCCAAAGGTTGTCTTTAAAAAAGATTGCTTTTAGCAATGAGACACATTGTCACCCTATGTAAATTTTCTACACTTAATATCTGTAATTTAAATGGTGTACAAAATAGAGAACATTCTCTCTAATCTGTGTGTATATTTTTCAAACAAAATAATCCTGTACTTATTTGTTACAACAGGCAACGAAGCATTTAAACTTTATAAATTAAAAGTTTCCTTTTGATAAACTATCTATTCTCTCCTCAGGTAACAGGGTTCACAGTGGTAGGAAATGTAGTGAAGTCAATAGGCGGGCCGGGCATGTCCGGCGCGCGCGTCGTTATGGACGGCAAACCGATCGGCAACACCGACGCGACTGGCAAGTTCACTTTGCCCAATCTGCAGCCTTCTACGTACACTCTTGGGTTTAAACATGGTAAGGAATTGTTGTTTTGAAACCTGTCAGGATTATGAGTCTTAAAATGGTTTATTGTGAGTTACCGGTTGTTAGTTTGGTCCTGTATTGTTTATGTCATAGTTTACCGTACCATACTTATTTTTGCTTAACTCAAACTATGTGAGGTCATCACTATCATGGAGGAACTTATAAACAAATCAGAAAATTGGACAATATTTTGAAGTAAAGTTATATAGTTCAAGGAATGCGAGTCACCCAATGACTATTTCCGAAATATAACTTAGACGTCATGAGTCGCGGTACTGCTCTCGCTTATATCCAAACATTCCTTTCAAATACCTCAGAACAATGCCAGTTCGACGATATCCAACTAGTAGTGACCCCCACGGGTCCCCGCTCGGCCCCGAACGCGCGCGCGTCACGCTGGCGGGTGTGTGGGGCCGTGACCCCGGCCGGCAGTCGCAACGTGCTGCTGCAGGCCGAGCAGGGGCCCGGCGGCCAGGTGCGCGTGGCCGCGGACGGGGCCCAGGGCGCCTGGTGCACGTACCTCGCGCCCGGCGTCTATAGTGCTAAGGTGGAGGTGTCGGAGCAGGAGCAGAGAGATGGCTTGCAGTGAGTAATTCTTCATTATGTTTAGTGTATAGTCTTCTAGGTATTTTGTATTAACGTTTTATGTAATAGTGTGCAGTTTTCTTTGAAATCGGGCGCATTATTTTTTGCAGCTTTTCGGTTTTAACCCCTAAGCTTCATCTCAAGAATACTCCATTGTAATAACATTTCTCTCCAACAGATACTACCCGCTAACCCAGAAAGTGTCAGTCGGCAAGGCGCGCGTGGACGGCGTGACGTTCTCCCAGCTGAAGGGCAAGCTGAGCGGGCGCGTACACTGCAAGCTGCCGGCCGCGTGCGCCGACATGCGCGTCACGCTGCGCCCGCTGTCGCCCGACGGCGGCTACGTGGGCACGCCCGTCACTACCGTCGCGAAGGGTAAGGAGACAGCTTGTTGGCGAGCTCATAGATTGAAGCAAGACCTGCCTGTTCTGTAAAAATCTCACTGTGAAAACATAGATGAAGTCAGCTGTCATTCCACCTGATGCTAGCAATGAACACATTTGACAGCTCACTTCAAGCTTACTTCACCTCAGTTTCCACAGTAAGATTTTGATTTTTCGGCTGTAAACATGATCGTGCAGCAACCAAACAACGCTTACGTGTGCTAATTAAACTTGGTTAGTATTTTTAATTAAATTGTTCAATTTGCAGATGGCAAGTACACTTTCGAGGAAGTACTTCCTGGCAGCGTAGAGATCTCAGTAGAAAGCGATCCACTGTGTTGGGCAGAAGCAAGACATAATGTGGCTGTCACCCAGGATCATGCCAATGTGCCCACTTTTGAACACACTGGCTACGTGTTGAGGATACATTCCACGCATGAAGTTGAGGTAAGAATATCAAAAGAACTTTATGAACATTATTCTTAGTTATAACATAATCTATCTCGTAAAATATTAAGTTAGAGTTAAATTACTTATTAGTCTGTTAGGCTAGATTGTAATCAATTACTAGGAACACTAGTTCTTATTAATAATAATAATAAAAAAAAAGAACTTTATGATTGTGAGCAGTGGTTGACTGACAATAAATTCTAAGTTTCCAAACAAGCGGCCAAATTTAAAAAAAAAAAAACAACTTTGGCTATATTCAAACGTTTTTGTACAATAAATGTTATTGGTATAGTTAGCCACACATCCCTGGCATTGAATTTACATCGTCGTTTGACCGTAATAAAGCAGAATTGCCTTAACGTGAAAGTCGTGACACTGTGTAAAACAATGTACTTTAATTTGTTAAGTTTTGTCTTGTGTCCTAGGTGGAATACAGCAGCAAGAGCTCGGACGGCATCACGTCGGTGCCGGCCGGAGCCTCGCAGCTGTGTGTGCCGGCGGCCGAGCTGTACACGCTAACGCCGCGAGGGTGTCACCGCTTCCAGCCGGAGCAGGCCCATGCTGATACTTCCACTCTGGTGCCTACTGTGAGTATCATCTAGCAAATGCAATTATTTCATTAAGTGTACATGCACAACATTACAGATTAAAACCCAAAGCTTTGTACAGTGTAATTTATAAACTAAATGAAAATTAGTTAGATAAATTAACTGTTTGTTTTCCATTAATTAAATAAAATTTTATCCGAAAACATCAATCCGTTTCTTACTAAACATCGACTATATCCGACTTCCCTGCATATTTATCTCTTTTGTTGATTGTACTTAAACAACACAATTTACTTGCATATCTGAGTTCTGACTGAATGATTTTATGATGCAAAATATTGATTTGTTGATAAATTATTGCAAACTTTCAAGAAATATCTATAAGCGCAATGTCCATTGGCTGGTTAATGTCACGAAAATAACAAAGTGGTGTGAAAAGATTATATTTTAATCTTTTCACACCAGTTTGTTATTTTTCTTTGTACGAAGTTGACCAACTAATACTATTGACATGCAGAATAAATGGGTGTTAAAAAACTTACATTTGTAAGCATAGTTCATTGGATAAACTTTTATTTAAACCAACGGGATTTATCTGTTTTATATTGTTCTATTGGAGTACTTTGATATGATTGCGAAATTTAGATTCTGGATTTCTTACATTTAAAATACGCACTATGCTTTTTTATTTATTTATTTGTAAGTAGGAGAACCAACAGCTGAACCAAATGAATAACAACCTTTAGACACCTTACTTTCTTTACGTAACAGTATTTTACTCTCATTTCTAGACAGTATACTTCGTAGCCACTGCCCACTCAGTAGTCATCAAGGTGACATCACCGGATCCCGTAGAAGACCTCGTGCTACACATCAGTACCGACGGTCATGCCACCAAGGACGTGGGCCCGCTGGTGCCGCTCAAACAACCCGGCGGAGGATACGGCTTCGAGCATACGCTGTATATGGCTGATGTAAGTGGGGTTGTGTTGAACTATTTGGTGTTTAGAATGTATGTAAATAAGTGTGATTGTTAGTAAGAAATTATATACCTTTGGTAGAGGCGATGAATATATATTTTTTAAAGTAATAGTTATTTTAATTATTATAGGGTCACCCCTATAATAATTAAAATAATTATTAGTTTGGATTAGTTAGTAGGTATCGATAAATAAATGAAATTAATAAGTATAGTGAGGTACTTGTACAGTGTAATATGTTCAAGTTTACACGTATGCGCGTGTCATATTCACTGTGTCAACTATCGTGTAAATGAGTGCTCGTCTGTCGTGCCGTATACTGCACCGTGCGCCTGCTGGGAGGCAAATATAGCGATTGATGTATTTGATTAGCATGCGTCCCCTCCCCAGGGCGAGGTGGGCGTGGTGTGGGCGTCGTCGTCGTCCCTGCTGCTGGCCCCGCGCGCGCCGGCGCAGCTGCTGGGCCGCGCGCGCTGCCAGCCGCACGCGCTCACGCTGCGCGCGCGCCGCGCGCTCACGCTGCGGGGCCGGCTCGTGCCGCCCGTCGGCGACGTCACGCTCACGCTCACGTCCGGTACGACAACTACTAGCAAGTGAAACGTCGGGACATAAAATGATTCACAAGTGTAAACTTATTCATGAACCGATCTAGCGATGTTGGATTTCGGCACTCAGAATCTTCCACTTGCCTACCGAATGATCAAAAAATGAAAGGATCACATGAACGTTAGTTCATATATAATGTTATCAGTGTCATGTGAACACATGGAGTGAAACAAAAATGAACCTTCACTCTATTGAACCATTCAATCGAGTGAAGCGTCTGATGTCGATCATAGCAACACCTCTCGTTTTTCATTGCTTGTTTAGTTAGATAACAAACCATGACTAAAATTACAAATATAACACAACACAACAGCAATTTTACAACAACAATACAGCACACAACAGCAATTTTTTTTCTACACACAACTATTATGTCCGATGGGTTAAGCTAAGGTGTACCTATAGTATAATCGACCTCGTACTTACTTTACCACCCTAAAGTTGAATGTCACTTGCACGTCATAAAACAATGTGACAGCCAGATTATTTCAACCTTACTGAAGTTCCAATATTTTACAAGATTTTTTCAAAAGTATTAAAGCGGTTATGAGACCGACTACATTTCGCCAGCCCTGTCTATTGACTATAATTAGTTTGACAATTATTTCTGTTTTAGCAAAAACTTGATTTCAACAAGTAACAATTTTATTATGGGCTGATTTTTCAATCATCTGATAACTTTATTTGAGGCATAATTTTGACAGTTATTTCATACCAAAACTGTCAAACGTCAATTTTATACCTCGAATAAAAGTTATCTGGCGGTGGAAAAATCAGCCCTTGAACTAACAATGTAACTGAACCAAACACCTAACCTACTTCTCCATATTCCAGACGATCTAAAACTAATCCAAGTGACATCACAAGACGGCACTTACCGCTTCGGCCCACTCGACGCGTCTAAACACTACAAGATCACCGCGGAGAAGGACTCCTATGTGTTCAGTGCTCCGGACGACAACGGAGATATCGTGGCTCACAAGCTGGCAGAGATCACTGTGGAGTTGAGAGATGATGCTGATGGCACGCCGTTGCAGGTGAGATTATGATTTTTTTATATAAACGTAAAAAAAACGTAAAGATTGAGCACCTATCCCAATCTAATTGATGTTGTACTTGCACCGTGCATGGCTTTCTGAAATAAAATAAAATTGCTTATTTTTTTTACAAACGGTCAATTATAACTGCGCACCTAGCTCTGATAAGTGGCCATGTAGGTTTGTGTGACATAAAATATTTCGAATTTGAATTGAACTTTCTACCAGTGAACACAGTAACGGAACGTTTTTTAAACGTTCTTGTCGCGCGGTTAGACATCTTAAAACGAATAACAATTGACAAATGTATATTTTTCCTACTATGTGTGAGTTTTTTCAGTTTGTAGTGAGTGAGTTTTGTTGATACAACTGCAACATAAGGGGGGTAAGGGACATCAACGCGCAAACTGTTATTATAAATTCAGTATTTGATTGTAGACTCGCTAGGGTTGAAATTTTAAGTTGGTTATTAAAAAGAAAATCAGCTGTTTCATACATTTTGACGATGTAGGCATTTCAGTTTTGTTTGAAATAGTTGATTTTTGTTTAGTAATAGAAGATTTTCCGTTGGGGGTCCTATAATCACTTAATGTGATTGCCCGTAACATCACAGCGGGTCCTATCAGAATACCAGCGCTGCGACATTTATTTTTAAATGTCGAAGCATCATGCTGAGATAGGAGCCTTTTGGCCTCGTATAGGACTTTCTGTTTCATTTTATTTATTTTTTTACTTTTTTTATAAATATGTATTTGTTCTATTTTTATTTTTAACTGTGTTTAGTTTAGTTTATATAATCCTGTACGAGTCGCAATAAATACTTTTTTTTTCTTTCTTTAATCATGTGCCGAATTCATGGTAACAGCTTGCGCGTCAATGTTCCTTACAACTAACAACGTGTGTATTTGGTCAAACTATCCGAATGGCGTATAATTGTTAGTTGAGCTAACCTAAATATTCGCGGCCCCAGGGCGCGCTGGTGTCGGTGAGCGGCGGCTCGTACCGCCGCAACGTGGCGAGCGCGGCGGACGGGCGGCTGCGGTTCGGCTCGCTGGCGCCGGCGCAGTACTACGTCAAGCCCAACATGAAGGAGTACCGCTTCCAGCCGCCGCACCATATTGTTACGTTAGAAGAGGGACAGACGCACCATATTACACTCAAGTAACTTAGTTATTCATTTTTTCCCTTTGATCATTTTATGAATAATGTTGCTTATTATCTATTAGCATGTTAATCTGATTGTCATCTGAGCACTCTGCCCCGTCCCCAGAGGCGTGCGCGTGGCGTGGTCGTGCGTGGGCGCGTTGGTGTCGCTGGGCGGCGCGGGCGTGGCGCGCGCGGCCGTGCGGGCTGCGCCGGGCGGGCCGCGAGCTGCGCACTGCGGGCCCGAGGAGGCCAGCACTGAAGCCAACGGCGCCTTCAGGTCTGATGGGCGACTAATATAATCATAGTGCTACAGAAACCTTTTGAGGACTGAATGACATTACCCGGGGGCTTTATTCTTAACATTTAAAAAATTGTATTGAAAAACCAGATGGCGGTGTTAGTTCTGATTTAAGTTCTTGTAAAGTTTCAATTGGTATTTGATTTTTCTATTAGAGCCGGTCGGTTAACGTGACATATACGTTAAATAATAACGATTACATACTCGTTATTATTTGACACACAGCAGGGCCATAATTTTATAATTGTCATTTGAAACAAAGCGTTTTTTTACGATAGTTAGCACCATTTTTGACGTGTACACGTTCGTTAAGCGCACGTGAAAAGACCCGCCCTAGGTGTGTATTAGTACACTCGACCGCACTTCGGTAATATTACTATAACCCTAAACTGGGCTAGCGTAGTACGAAACAATAAAAAGTCATCTATACTGGTTCTGTTACCACTGACATTAAGTTAGCCAAATAATTGCAACCCATTAATTCGACTGATTAATTATACAAAACATTAATTACAATGTTAAAATTTATCAATTTGATTTCTAGGTGTCTGTTTATTAAACATTGATATGTAAAAAACAAAATGATACCAACTGCTACAGTGATATTATTCTTTCATTCTTGTATCTATGGTCCTAAACAAATTGACGACTGACAAATAAATTATTTACAGAATCCGAGGTCTACTCCCGAACTGTGTATACAATATTCAGCTGAAAGAATCGACTAGCCCCGAGCTGCTGGGACTTAAATTAGCTAAAGCACCCCCTGTATTAGAGGTAAGATACTTCTCATTTGTATGTAAATTTTATTTTAGTTGGGGGACAGCACAAGGCATAGTAAATAACGGCGTCCGAATTGTGTACCTATGTTCATGATACTGATTATATCCATGATTAGTCATAATGGACGTAGGCCTCTTCAATTAAATGTAATTGAAGACAGTGTGACAGCAGTGGACTGATAGTAGTCCGACGATGATGATCATTAACCACTCTTGATGATGCGTGCATTCTACGACGTTTGGTGTTTCATGTTTATTGGCGTGCCACTATAAAACTAATCTACAAATGTATTTCCCCAGATCAAAAACAACAAAGACATCGAAAACGTCCGCCTCATCGCGATCCTACCAACACAGATCACGGACACAAACGTGCTCGTGTACACTCCCAACATCGACCACTACAAGTCGCTCCGTCTCACTCTCGCATTGGAGAGCACTCCTCACTCCCCCATCTACTCCACCAAGCTAGACCCCGCCGGGTACTTCCCACACAACAACCCGGGACTTATGTATGTGCTGCCCCGCCTGCCAGCCGATAATAAGACTTATGTGCTGCAGTTAGAGTCCACTTTGTCTAAAGCGACGCACTCGTATGGCGAGGAGGTGCATTATTTTAATTCGGATGGCCAGTTCAAGCATTTTAATATTGAGTTTGTGCCTAAGGTAAGCCTAGTATTGTTTATAACATTTTTTGCAGTTATTATAAATCCATATTCCCCAAAAAACTAGTTTTCTTGTAGGATTGGTTGGAAAGGAATTTTTGAATAGAAGTTCAGTTTTGTGAATATTGTTGAAGTGGTTAAGAATGTTTTTGTAGATTTTTAAATATATTGACAATATTAAATCTAGTTACGAGTTTAGTGAAGATTAAAGAGAACCACTTTGGTCGGAGATAGAAATTCGTCATATTGTTAGGTGAATTAGATCCAAAATTATTGTTATTAATGAAAACATTTTTCTTTTCCCCAGGTAAAATCCAGCGAGCAAGAAGTCCGCCAAACGTCCCTCCTGGTGCTCCCCCTGCTGGGCGCGCTCGTGCTCGCCTACGCGCAGCGCGCGCGCCTGCTGGGCGCGCTGGCGCAGGCGCTGGCCGCGCGCACTGCGCGTGCGCCGCGCGCCTCGCGCACCGAGCGCGCCGAGGCGCTGGACCGGGCCAGCATCGACCAGATAGTGTCTTCGCTCAACCCGCCGGGCAAGAAACCTAAGAAGAAACAACTGTAAGAAGCGTACAAGTGACTGGAAAGTTTGTTGTTGAAGTCTTCTTGGCACATTCAGAAGTGACGTGAAGAAGTGTATTTTATACTAAAGAGAGAAAATTGTGCAATGCCACAATTTTCAGAAACGATTTTAAAATCAATCTATTGTCTTTTTAGACTGATCGATTTTCCCAAGTCTTAACGTTATTGTAACACCATGATCAAACAATAAAGCAATGTTTAAATCGTTTTAAATATAGGTGCGCCAAAAGATCACATGTTTGTTAATCCATATTAAATTATTTCTTCAAACACAAATACCAGTGTGCTACCAAAAAATACAATATTTACTTTGTAAAACATCTTTATTCGAAGAAATCCGTTAAGTATACAGATGTTACACGGAATCGCTATATATAAATTCTGATAATTTATTACATCAATAGCAAAACATTTTAAGCATCGTCGTTTTTATCATTTAACATTCAGTTCAGTATGAATTAATTTGAAAATCGTAAAATACGATGGAAATAATTATTATAAAAGACAGTTTTAAATCACTCAAATTGATATGAAACCAGCATTTATCATGTCTTTAACCCGTTTTAAATGAAAAAAGGCATTTCATTAAAAAAATAATCCCGTATTTATAACTCACGCGGCGACTGAGAGCAGAATCTTATTTATTTATTTTACCATTTATGTACCATTATGAACAGAAAAAATAGGTACAGAGGTGATGCTCATTTCACAAGAAATCTCCTCCAGCACACCTGAGACAGGGCAATAGATACAGAGATACAATAGATATTTAGTCTCAGTGTATACGAGATCATTCTGTACTTTTTGAAACAGCATCTCAAAAGTTGTTTCTTTAATACAACGCTTAAGAGGAAGCTCTAGGACAGCCGAGTGAAATATTAAAACGGACCTTTGTTTTCTTATAAAATCATCATTTATTTGTTTTCGCTTACGGATTGAACATTTGTCCGGCGATCGTTGTATTCCAATTGATATCATTTATTAATTTTTAATATATTCTAAGTTATGTTCGGTTAAGGGACAGTGAGTGTATATTTATTTATATTTTGTTGTGCATTGTTTAAACTTAATGCATTTATGTGATGTATGTTCCAAATGTGGGGAAAATAAAATGGAGTGTTTGTTTATAAAAGTGCTTTAATTTTAAACCTCTTAAAATAAACATTCGTTTTTCTTTCCTCAAAGATTATGTTATAATTTGGTTTCTAACAAACCAAGTAAGAATTCATTTTATGCGCAATGAAGCCACGTTTTGATATATCTAATAAAGTGACCAGCTATAAAACATTCTACAAAGTCAAATGACTAAAAATAAAATTGCGTATTTCGTTAAACTTTTTGACTATTATTATTAAAGCTTCGACCAGTAATGTAGTCCTGATGTGTTGTTGTAGTTATGTAATTAATAAGTTATTCGTAGCAGTCTCCATAGCGCTCCTGGCAATCGGCGATGGATCTCGCGTGGTGGTCCCATAGCCTCGCGTTTTCTTTGCTGCAAATTAAGAAAATTTTTAGGGGTACTCAAATAAGATCTTTGCACCGGAGTTATCACAGTTACAGTTGGTCCTTAGCTCGCATTGGGGTATTCAAATGAAAGGTTCCCTATCCATTTGCATAAAATTTTAAGACCTAATATAACTTGGCATACTTTTGTTTCTCCTGATTATATTTTCGCATATCATTATTTACGCATAATATTTTAAACATACTTTATCTAATCATAATAATGATTAAGCATAACATTCTAAACCATACATTTATTTACGCATAATGAATTTAAAACATATTTTTATAGGCATAACAAAATAATAATTAACTCTTAAAATGTTAGACAATAATACACATTTTTATACAATATTGCTGTAATGAAATTTGTAGGCAGTTTTATATTGTAGGTAGAACAAATAATTTATTAATTTTTCTAAGCGGACGGTATCATAAAACTATTGTGTCACTAAGTGTATTATTGCAAAGTTGTAATTTAATCCTTTAAAAAAAAAATCAAAATTCTGTAATGAATAAGTAAATATCAGGAAACAGTCATTAGGCCTAATAACATTATGCGAATTAAATTTATGCCAAAACAAATTAGCCTTCAAGATAATTATGCCAACATAAACTGTATTCCAAAAAAAAATATGGAACATATTAATATGGCAAAACACATTATACCAAAATCGTTATGTTTGGCATAACGATTACTTAGTATATTAAGAAAAAGAATATTATGCTAAAAGAAGGGATCCCCAAATGAAATACTTACCCGATTTAGGCAACTTGATTCGAGCACACAGTAGGCAATCTAAAACGAATTTAGGTGTCCATGGAATACGATGAACTTGTAGGATGAACTTTTCCGAAGGCTATTCCAGTACTCGACACGACATCATTCACTGGTTGATTCCAGTCATCCAATTTTGGGTGAAAAACCAAGCTTAGTGTCAATTTCATATTCAATTCACCATAACGTTCAGTAATATAACAACTAGTGACTTACTTGACGAAGTATAACTGGAAAGCAGCTAAGAAGTTACTTTGTGATCTCGCGTGTAGTTTGCACAGCGATAGTTTTTCACACTCGTCGGCTCTGTGACAAAGACGATAACTATAGTACTTATATACACGGACTGAGCCTTAGAGTAAAAATCAACTGCAACATGCCAATTCAACAAAGACAGAACCCGAGCCGAAGAAAAACGAATATTTGAAGTAAGTGTACCAACTCGAACCCGAGGTTTTGTGAGTGCTACACACAAAACTTCGGGTTCGGGTCGCCACATCTGAGGTAGTGACACATTACTCGTCTATTCTTCTTCTGGCAGTCAATAACTTACTGTCTCTTAGTCCTCATCTTGGTGACGCCGCTGTCGGCCGCCCCTCCCAGTGCAAACATTGGGTTGATGAACCTCTTGCTCAGGTGATGCTGTACCTCCTTCGACTCATCGTCTGGAACAAAAAAATGCTATAATGTTTCACTGAATGCCTGGTCAATGCAGGTGTTTAAGTTGATACTTACCAGTTCTCTCTAAATCCAAAGGCTGGCACAAAACTGTATATAATAAAACTACAAATAGAAATACAATAATTTTCTGCATTTTCACAACACTTCAAAAAATTTCAAGTTTCAATATCTTCTAATTGCCTCTGCCAAATTCTAACTGATGCATTTTCGGAACTCTTGCCATTATATAGAAGTTCTGTCCTCTGACGGAAGGTACTGACGCGTATCGCAGCTCTAATGAAAATTATAAATAATATGGCCATAATGTGGTGCTAACTAGGGCAAACGATTTGTTTCAACAAATGGTGGAGGGTTCTGTACTTCTATACAATGTGCAAAGGTCGAAGTGTTAATGCGAGAGCCATGTCTAGTTGCATATCGTAGTACTGAAAACCACAAGAATCTAACAGAATACCCATGGTGTAAATACAATTAAGTAACCATACCAAAACATGAACGCGTGGTTTTTGTAGAAACTTCGATCGCAAAAGCCACCACAACATAAGTGTATTGTCCTGATTTGTCCCGACCTATTTCCAGCAGCTGTTCTAATTTTATAGTTTTTGCCTCTTGGAAGTGGAATGCAATGCTACTTGTTTCCATGCCATCTTCTGCTCAACATGGACCCTGTAAAACCAAAACCTCTAGGTGCAGTCTATAAATTTGCACACAAGAACGGGTGGCTGGTCATTGCTTGGTAGAAGAACTAGGTATCGATAATGTAGGTTGGTCATTTTCGGAACGAATTCTCACAAGGAGCATGTATTCTACTGCATCTTTTGGGCCTAGCTGCCTTCATGCTTCAGGAAATCGCTCAATTGTATGAAATTCGGGGGAGAACATCTGCACACATCATGTTAAGATTGTGAATATAATGAACTCAGGGTGGCAGGGATTCGACATCGACGCGTAAACTGTTACCAGGAATTCAGCACATGATTCTAGATCGTGTAGAAATCCATGTGTGCTGAATCCACGGTTCTAGTTTGCGCGTCGATATAATTATGTCCTTGCCACCTTGTATTGCAATGTCGATGAAATAAAGAGTAACCCAGTAGCTCAGTAGTTAGACCCGTTTCTCGAAAAAGATGTGCTGTTGTGTGATGTGTGTTCCTGTGTAGACTGCATTATACGGAACCTGAACTTTACAGCTGTTACCTATATTGATATTTTTAATTCATTAAAAGTAATATATTAACGTAGAGTCACGAGGCAGCGTGTAACATGTTCTGTAGACTTCCGTGCGCTTCGGCCACGAGACAAAAGAGCATTTAATTAGAAATGTCCCGCCCGTTTACCTACGAGATCATTCTAGCTATGTATCACACAATTCACACACACATGAGTCTTTGCACGATTAATCTCAGAGTTTTTAAGATCTATTGCACTTTCTAGGACGAGACGCTCTTATGGCATAATCATAATAGGCCTCCTCTCGATGAGGGGAGTGGGCCGTAATCCCCACGCGGGCCCAGTGCGGGTTGGTATATGTCACGTCTTCAATTTTTTTTTTTCTAGGATATGTGGGTTTCCTCTTCCTCACGATGTTTTCCTTCACCCTTTTGAGAGCAGTAATTATGAAATAATGTACACAAAGCAAAGCCTGTCTGGGTTCGAGTTCGAACCTACGACCTACAACTTGTAGGTCGCGGCTGTTACCACTGGGCCACCACTGCACTCTTGTTTGTGAGTTTGATGATTCTGTGCCCGACGAATGCTGCTCATTTCTTTCTTTAGTCACTTTTTACGAGTTGATAATCTACTTATGGTTAGGAGTTCAGGACCCACACCATGACACCGCTGTGGCGCCCTGCATAGGTATAATATTTGTCCATCAGAGTGAAATGGGATGCCTATTTCTTTTTCAAATCTTTTCCATCTCAAGAAACTAGATTTCAAGAGACTCGTCTTTTCTTTTACAACTAATTTTTTGCCTACAAATCTGTTTCACAATCCATTTCTTTTATATCCGGTTTTCAGATGATGATACTAATAGGGTCCTAATCTATGATACAGCTTGACGTCAATAATAATCTACTATATTATTAGTAAGTAGTTTAATAGATATTTAGTGCCCAATTCATGCGTCAAATGTTACCAGTTTCACTCGGTGGTGTTTGTGCAAGATATCAGCGACTTGTATCCACTGTGTGCTCGAGACAAACGGGACAAATTACTTGTGGTAACAGATCAGATAACCAAGATAACGTCTGGACTCTAAAAACCACTTGTGTTGTTGTTTCGGTGTTTCTTCTTAGACCAGTCGATAGGAAACGCCGACCATCTTCTACATCGACGTGTAGATAAAAGTGTAGGTATTGCTAAAACCAATTTTCACAAGAAAAATAATTTATCATTTTTTAGGAATGAAAGCAGAAATGTCCCGAGGTAGATTGAGTTGACTGATTAGACCTGTTTTTAGTTATTTGGGGGGCATAAATAAGCAGGCGGCCCACGTGAATTAAGTAAATAATCACCGCCGCGTATGGACATCTGGAATACCAAAGATAAAATAGAAAATATTGTTGGCTGATGAAATAGTGTACAAAATTACTTTAAATAAGTACGGGAAAATTTCATCATCTCCGATTGCACAATAATGTTTTGATATTACACCGAAACCCTAAAAATAGGAACAGTTTAATTTATCAACCGAATTATTGTCTAATATTATTATAATATATAGCATAATTACAAGCATAGTGTTGGTTTTCGAAAAACTGGTCTATTTTAAATGCGCTCTTGAACTTTCTACTTAACAGTTTATGGTTTACTACTTGCCAACAGATGGCGCGTTCACACATAGTGAAATGCTACTACTAGCGTCATCTTATGGTGAAAATTAGAGTTACATAACTTTTAAACCTTAATTTCTTTAGAAATTTTTTGTTTGAACTTATTAATAACGTTGCATGAGCGCACAAAAAATATTAAATCCAGATTTGAAGCAAAATTATTTACAAAACTGGTCAATTGAGCCTTGACTTCCAAGGTTCTTAGAAGTTCTTCTACTCAACGCTAGATGTCGCTAAATTAAGTTGGCTAGTAACTTCTCGAATTTTCTTGATTGACGGAGATTGTTCACGTCTATTCATGCAGCCTCTCGTAGATAGATAGCGTTGTTAGCAAGAGTATATAAATGGCGCCGCGCGGGAACTTCGCAGTATTCAAAGTTTGACAGCGACCGAGATAAGAAGCGAAAGCGAAGTAAACAAAACGATCAAAAATGTCACTCGCACCTTATTGGTTTCGTCATTTGAGGAATCTGGCGAACCGGGACCCCATCGCCAGGGCTTTCGAGGACCCCTTCGCGGTGTTTACGAGAGACCCTTTCTTCCGGGACCCAGTGAAGTACATCAGGGCAGTCACAGCGCCGGTCGATCATGTTGAAGGAGTATACTCCGACCACGAAGTCAAAATCGACGGGAAGAAAGTGGAAGTTCACTTGGACGTCCAGAATTTCACTCCAGATCAGATCCAGGTGAAGACGGTCGGGAATGAGATAATGGTGGAAGGCAAGAAGGAGATTAAGAAAGAAGATGGTTGGACAAGGAGTCATTTTGAGAGGCGATTCCTGCTACCTGAAGGTTTCCCTCCGGAGCGTGTAGAGTGCCATCTTGACAAGGGGAAGCTGGTGCTGATTGCATTCAGGTCTGAACCCCTGCAGGAGCGAGCCGTACCTATACAAGAGAAGTCTAGCGGCAGCGAAGAAAAATCATAAAGAAACTGAGTTTTCTTATTACTATACCTTTCTTTATTGAATTATTAGTTTACCTAGTTATACTTTACCGAACTACCGACCTAATTATTTGTACTATTGGTTAATTTGATTTAAATATATTTACCTTATTTAAAACCAATTGTGTCGTCTTATTAACCATGTTTTGTTATTAATAAATTGTGTTTGCTAGGTGCTATTTTTTATTTTTTTTATTGCATAAGTAATTTAATTCTACTCCAGGAAGCGTACACCTGTGTAGGTAAATAAAACAATAATACATGAATAGAATTAAGTACATATGTAGTATAGTTATTGTTATAAAATTAGACTGACTGCCTGCCTTTGCCTAGCCTTGTGGTCTGGCCGAAGGAATAGCTAAGTATTCTTCCTTCCTTCGGGGTTATGTTAAAGGGTTAGAGTTTGGCCAACGAAAGCTGACCACGAATTATTTTCTAAACTTTTAGCATGACAACATTTTAGGACTGAAAAAATTTACAGTTTCCAATTTGGATAATTTTGATATTTCGACTAAGGTCAATGTGGGGAAGACCGGCATACTTTTTTAATAGCTAACTTTGATCGAACCAAACTAATGGAACTATACATTCTGGGGTAATTCTTATAGTTACAATTGATGAAAAATATTGTCTTGACTATTATAAAAACACTTCAGTTGGTTTAATGTCAAATAATGCTTAATAAAAGTTTTTTTTCTTTACAATCGGCGTGTAGACGGACTTTCCTAGCTGTTTGAGGTAAGTCCGTCTAGTGGTCATTTTACACTAAATTTGATAGATCTTACAGATGGAAACATTTTCTTTCGATAGATTAATGAATGCCCTTCAAATATATGCTTTAGAGTCATGCATATAAGGCTGCAATTCGTTTAAATGATTTTTTTTGTCTTACTTGAGGGAAGTCCGGCATATATTTACGTGATGGAGTTGTAAACATTTTCGATAAAATAAAAGCAACATAAAATCTGAACCATGCTTTATTCTAAATTCTTTATTCTAAATCTAATAAATATTGTAAGTTCCATATTTTATGAATCATGAAGTGGCGTGGCAAATTTAAGTCTGCGTAATAACCACAATGATAACATCTTCTAGACAGTATAAAATATGTCACGTGCCACGGCCATCTAAGCCGGTTTAAAAGTTCGAAACCATTTCTAGATAAAAAACGATCAACATCCAATGGCATCAATTCAGGCATATCCAATTTCTATTCCAATTTCTGAAAAAAAAAAACACTTGTTGGGTTTTCTCGTATAATAACTATACCCTAAATAGTATTCGTTGTTATGTTTGTCTATTGCAAGCAATGTGCAACCTGAACCGCTGCATTTGGGGTTCGGGCTTCGGGTTTCAAAGTCCGTAAAAGACATTAGTGGCATTAGGTAAGGCCTTTTACACTAACAATAATTATCTAGAAATAAAACAAAATACCCACCAAAAAACTCTTTAAAACCCGAGAAGTTAAAATATAAGGATTCAAGAATACGTTTATGCTACGAAAAAGGTTGACGGTCTGTGCTTCGAGGCAAGATCGGCATATGACGGACTTACCTCGTGCGACTTATACGGACTTCCCAACTATTGTATTTTATGGTTAGATATTTACTACACTTAATATTACAAAATTCTTAGCGTTAATGATCAATTCAATAAAAGAAATATATAGAAGGCCTATTTAACTACTTACGTTACTACACTCGACGCTTCAATTCGTTTGATTTAGCACTTTTTTTATCTTTTTACCCCAACACATGTCACTTTACATTGGAGTTCACAACGCGAGTAAAGAAGGAAGTCAATTTTCTTCAGCAAAACTAGTTATAGCGACGTCTATGATTTTGAATTCGAACTAAACCACTATACTGTTTTATCGATCGAGAGGTGAGCTCCCTAAATAATCAAACACGAGCGTAACGACGTTTAGACGGACTTGCCCTGTATACGGTCTTCCCAGCATTGACCTTATAAGAAATAAAATAAACGAATTTCATGGTGTGAAAAAAAGTCCCAACACTGAGAAGAAAACGGCATTGCACCGCATGGTGCGCATTAGCTAGGTATTAGACAGGGTAAAAATAAATTAGCTAGCGAAACTTTTTAATTTGACCCTATACATAATTATAAATACTAAAGAGGGGCCCGTGGCTAAATAATGACAGCCGCACAGGTCGATCGATCAGGTTAAGCTACGCTTGCCGCGGTCGGTCTGTGGATGGGGGACCATCTTTACATACCGAGACCCCTCCGTGCCTCGGAAAGCACTACGTTAAACCGTTGGTCCCGGCTGTCATTCGTGGATCTTTCACAGTCGTTACGGGTAGTCAGAAGCCCGAAAGTCTGACAACCAGTCTTACCGAGGGGTACCGTATTACCTAGTAACTGGGTTGTGGAGTTCTGATAGGCAGTCGCTCGACTGGAAGCCGACCCCAACATATTCGGGAAAAGGCTATGCAGATGATGTTAAATATGAAATACTGATACATAATATTTCTTGAATAATAAAAATAGTATCAACTCCGTTTACGTAGTGTGTAGCCAGGGTTAACAGCTCTTGATTTTTTTAAATTGCCGCCTTTTTTCTTGGACAGCTTTGGCCAGAGTTCGTCAGTTATGTTAAAGCTCCATGTAGTTGGGGGCCAATTTAAACCGGGTACTTACTTAACCTGTGTCCGACCTGCTACTGGAGAAAGTATTTTAAAAGGAATACCCAATATTAACACTGCCTGACCGAGAATCGAACCCAGAAACAGCTTAGCATCAGCAGTCGCACTTGCGACTACTAGACATGCATTGCAACACAACAATTTTCATTTTCATGACTACCCCATCTTAGTTTTTATAACTGTTTGCAAATGCTATGCGGTCGAAATAATCTACTAGTTTTATCATGAAGAATTCAATGTTTCACATACTCTCTTGAAAGTGTTCCAAATTATTAGATAGGTATCTAATAGTGCCTAATTATTCATAAGTTGACAACTAATGTTTCATGTAGAGTAAGTAGAGGAGGTTCCGACGATATCTTGTTTTCCAATTTACTTTTTGGGGTGAACCTACCGAATCAATATGCAGTCCTATGTAGGTACCTACTCTACAGTGCTCCAACGTTATTTTCCTTAATAATTTTCCGCAAAATAAAAAAATCTTTCAATAAATTAATGAGAATAATCAAACCTACGACCGCAGACAGATGGCCGGCGCCGCTGCTACGCCATTTGGGTCGGGTAGGGCCGGCCAATGCCCCACAAAATGACGTCATTACTTGCAATTTGGAAGTAGATACTAGTGGTACGAAGTGTAACTCTGCAGTGATTTATTTATTTATAGTTCATTAGAACGGTACAACACTACCACTACCACTACATTGATTACCATAGAAACAAAAAAGTACGTACGTAGTCGTACAATAGGTGATGCATTTTCCACAATTTTTAAGACGGAAAATGCCAAACATAATATGATTATGATCAACATCATCCTTATTTCAGCCGAAAGACGTCCATTGCTGGACAAGCACCTCCACTTCGACCGATTCTGTGCTTCTCGCATACAACGGGTTCCTGCGGTCTTCGCAAGGTCCACCTTGTGGGAGGCCCTTCCGGTGATTATGAACAAAAAACTCAAATTTAAATTATTTTATTTCACTTCTGAAACGTCAGAAGCTAGGTACACGGTTCCAATTAGTCGTTTTCTATAAGACACACAAGAGAGAGAGAGAGGAGAACAGCACAACACAGAACGTATTATGTATTTATGAACCGGCAAGAAACTCTACGGTTAGGTACCTCTTTAAAAATAATTGTCTTTTACAATGTTTTCATATTACAGCTAGTGTAATGGGTACAAAGACATTAAATTATTAATTGGTACCTATGGGAGAACAGTGTAGGACTGTAGGCCTATCAGAAACTATAAGAAATAATACAAGTTCGATTGTTGTTTAAATTTAATAATTTATTATGCACTTGACCTCTTAAATGAACGCACAATATAGATCAACGCACTATGACGCGTGTTTTGTTAATTCTTTTTCTCCGAAATGCAAACAAAGTTAGTTGCTGGGCACATAAGGGTCTGATAATTTAGTTGGGTGTGGCTGTGTGTGTGTGTGAGGGTGTGTGTGTGTTTGTGTGTGATATGTTTTTGTTTTAAGCACCATGCGAGGACGTGCGTATGAATACACAAAGCACGACTGAGGACCTTTTCAAAGCGAGGACCTTTTCGAGGGTCCTCGGTTTGACTTGACCAAAGATTCTTAATCTGCAAGTGATTTTGAGTCTTTCTATATACTTTTAGAGGTACGAGGAACAGGGTGTAAAGTTCACTCATCCTCCATAGAAAAGGGAGGATCCTCCAACCAGACGGGTGTTGTGTCTGGCGGGCAATTGCCCAACGTTTGATGTTGGGAAATTGTATCTATTCTAATTGCGCGGTAAACTCTGCTTGCGAGATGCAGGATTTGCGTGACGTCAGTATGACGCGTTGTTCGCATGTGGCGTTGTAGATACCGCTACATACTTAATACGAAAACGTTGTCTGTACCTCGGTTTGATCAAGATTATTCATAATCTTACACAAACATTGTGTATCCATCAGATGGTGCCACTGTCGCCTCATACACAGACTCTTTACACTAATTTCACGTTTGTTGTATTAACCGAGGACCTATTTGTTAACTTTAACACAAAAGACCTCGGTTAGGTAGCTTTTCCAAACAATGTGTATTTAAGACCTCGGTTTGCTAGATTTTCCGAACAGTGCGTATTCTAGTCCTCGTTTCGACAATTTTCCTCGTGTGTAGAAGACGAGTTATGTGCTATCATTTAAATAAAATTATGAAGGAGAAAATCGAAGGTAGATTGAATCCTTAAACAAATCGTTAGTAGCTACTAGGTGCAAGAGGAATAATCAGGCTTCTTCTGCAGTATGTGCTAAGTACCTAAACCTGCTTAGATTTATACAACAACATTATGATTTGCACCATAAGATATTGTATTGGCAGGAGCTGAATCCGTGTGCTCCTCATAAAGAACCTAAAGTAAATACCTTCGTGAAATGTCGGCAGCAAGATTTGAAGCAAACAAAAAGTACAAAGACAAATAATATGAACGTACTAAAGAAAACAACTTAAACTGTACTGAAATAGAAGTAGGTTTATTTTAAAATGAAACAAAATATTTTGATAAATAAATTATTAAACAACAAACAAATTATTACTATTTAAAAAACCAATGATCTACTTATAGAAATAATCACCAAGTTGCAGCAATATCTTTGAGAAGCATGATTAGAAAACTTAAATAACAGTTATTGGAAATCGACTAAAAAAAAACCGACTTACAGAAACGATAATTCGACATAATTTGGGCTAAAAACATAACATTACTTAACACAATGCTTAGTTAGAAAAGAACAAAGAAATATTATCAAGTGAGATCAAAATAATTTGGGCGGCATTAAAACTTATTAACCAGCTATAAAATGATTAGAGATAAATCATTCATGTCAACGGCCTGTCAAATTCAAAAGTTATTGCTTTTTTCGCTAATTAACACATTGCGGGATCATGGAAACTGATAATAAAAAGGATTAATTGTTGTATCATCAGTTTTGATCAACGTATTGATTAGTTGTAAGTAGCGAAAAACGCAAGAAAAGAAAGAAAGGCAGGCGAGCTAACATGTACCTCAAAGAAATAATGATCTATCACTATTAGTTAAATCATGATTTATAAAAAATAGCAAACGGACCCACATTCTTTGGCATAATCAATACCAGCATCTTTGAGATCTAGAATGTAGACTTTGGTTTCCTCTTCTTTATCTCAGCTGATCTAAAAGAAACGAAATAATAACTTGATATTGTATTGAATATCACGAAACTGGAGTTTCTGAATTCTGAGTTTTCTACTCATTTTAAACCTAAATTCTAGTTTTACTTTATTATTGTATGCTAAATTTGACGACGATGCTATCAACTGTTGAGGACTTCTCTCATAAAGAAATGACCCTGGCTGCAGCATCAGCACAAACTGGTAATTATTTTAGTGTTACTAGATAAACACAACGCGTATGCCAAATTTGAAGATGATGCTATCAATTGTTGAGGAGTTCCCTCATGAACAAATGACCCTGGCTGCAGCATCAGCACAAACTGGTAATTACTTTGGTGTTACTAGATAAACATAACGCGTATGCCAAAGATGACGATACTATAAACTATTGAGGAGTTCCCTCATGAAGAAATGACCCTGGCTACAGCATCAGCACAAATTGCTAATTATTTAAGTTTTACTACATAAACATAACGCGTATGCCAAATTTGAATACGATGCTATTAACCGTTGAGGAGTTCCTTCATGAAGAAACGACCCTAGCTGCAGCATCAGCACAAACTGGTAATTATTTTAGTGTTACTAGATAAACCTAATTCGTATGCCAATTTTGAAGTTGATGCTATCAACTGCTGAGGAGTACCGTCATGAAGAGACGACCCTGGCTGCAGCATCTGATACTATAATAATGTACTAATTTTTTTTATTTTTGTTCTAGAGTAAGGGCTTTGTCGCACATGTGATTATGCCGCTCTGATTAGTTCTTCTTAACTTAACTTAGTTTTCTTATCTTTAACTAAATCTTAGCATAGCTAGTCTGTAAAGTGCTCTAGCTGCGTCAGAAAGTGGCGCAGCCAGAATACTAAACCTACAATCTAATTTGTATCTAAATTCTGCGTTGCGGTCACACTCGGCCAAGATGTGATAAACGTCATCAACAGAATTATTACAAAAATCACACTTATCTGTTGTTGATTTTGCCATTAGGTATAAGAACTTATTACACGGAATGTGTCCGGAACGAAGCCTTAGTGCAATAACAGTGTCACATCTGTTCAACAACTGGTTATCTATCCACGGCGAGTTCAAGGGATGCGGCTGGATCGTTTTGTACCAGATTCCTTTATCTCGTGATCTTTTATTAAAATATTCTTTCCAAAGTAAATAGCAATCCTGTTTAATTTTAGGTATACAGTTTGAAAAGTAAGGAGAAAATTAACAGGAATTCCATCACATATGGCCTGCTTGGATAGTAGATCAACAATTTCATTGCCTCTTATTCCAACATGTGATGGAATCCATTGAAGGACTACGTGTTTTCCGTCAGATTGTAACTTCAAAATAATGTTCAGTATAGTGTAGGCTATCGGTGTTCCTCGAAAGGTCGAGGTACACCGAGCCAAATGTTGGAGCGAGCTTCTGGAATCTGTGAGAATTACAATATGGTTTTGGTGAATTGATTCTACATAAGACAGAGCTTCTGCGATCGCGATCAGTTCAGCTTCCGTTATACACACACTGGCATTTATTCGAAATTTCATTGAATTTTCTTCTGACCCATAAAACGCAGCCCCTATATTGTCACCCTCCTTAGATCCATCTGTAAATATTTTTATGTAAGTCGAGTAATCAAAAGTAAGGTAATCAATAAATAATTTTCTTAAGCTAACAGGATTGTATTGCCTTTTTGGCCCAGACATGAAGTTTACGTCGTGTTTTATTATTTTATTACTATCTATACCCAAGTATTCAGGGAAAACATATCTAATTTCTGACTGCAGTGAATTTTTAAAGTGTTTAGTAGTGAGTCATTAACCAAGATTAAAAGGGGGATTCTTTTGTTTTGCCAATATAAAATTGTTTATATAAAATTAAAACCTTACCTTTCCTCCACAGTGATTAAACCCTTCTTATTCGCGGTCCGCATCAACGACAAACGTAAAGACATCGACTCGTCCTCGCTTGGTAGGTACTTAATTTTATAAAAAAGCGTGTAAGAAATAAATCGGAACATTCTACTTACATTTATTATTTTACACGTAAAATGGTTTAGGTAGGTAGATTTCCATGTCCTCGGTTTGTACAAGTTCTACGCGAAAAACTGCCCTCGGTTTAGTGATATAAAATCTAACACAACGTCCGCACTTTGTACAAGCTATAAGAAATATTGTGTATAAAAAATACGTCCTCGGAAGGACGTCGCAGGGCTTACGTAAGAGGTCCTCGATTGGCTTACACAAAGTCATCGTATGTGCATCGCTGGTCACATTTAGCTGTGTATTTCAGGTCCACAGTATGATAGCCGAAATTCATACAGAAAAATGTTGAGATAGCATTATCTCAATAAGCTCATCACTATAGATTTACTCACCTGTATCTTTCTATCTTATTCTAAAAGGCCAACGAGGTATTTAAACCAGTTTTTTAGAGGGTCCTCGGTTCCGTCAAGAACTAACAAGGTAAGGGTGTCTGTACAGACAAGGGTGTGTGTGTGTGTATGTGTCTACCTACTACATAACACAAGCACAGTGACTATAGCTGATAGCAGGGGTGGCGAACCTTTCCGTAAAGTCGTACCATTTTAAGTTATCTGTTTGAATTTGTAAGTGGAAACACATACGATCGAGGGAACTTAATAATAAAAATCTTGAAAAAAAAAAATTTTTTTACAGGGGTGTCCAAACATGGGGATGTAAGGTGACTTTTCAATTCATGTACTTTCTGAGAAATCTGAAATTGCCAACCCGCCTTAAACCAGCGTGGTGATCAATGCTCTGCCTTTTTGTATGAGAAGAGGCCTTTGCCCTACTGTGGGACAATACATGTTATGTAAGTTAGACGTGATGGGCATCTGTACCTACCTATCTAAAGAGGAAACAAAAAATAAACTAAACTCATAACGCAATTTATCAATTCTATAAAGTTACACTAGCTAATTGGTCCTTGTTTTATTAATAAGACAATGCAATGTAGTTTAGTAGCCTACAATGCCAAGCCTATTCGCATGTCCCACGCCTTCCGTGGCACGCGAGCCATGCGTTCACTATCCCTGTACACTATAGTGTCAGCAAGTATACCGGTTCATAGTATAGTAGTACAGGCTATAGACGCCAGTCAGACGTCTGGCTGGGCTTACTTAGAACAGTCGCGCACATGCCGCGCTAAGAATAATAATTACCGATAATTGTTTACCATCTCACTCGCGCACAGTTTGGCCATTATCTTGTTTTAATTAACACCCACTCTTTCGGGTGTTATTTTAGTCGTGAATTATCAACATATTGTCATATATATTTTTGTTTCTAGCTATCTTTTGTTTGACATTGTAAATTTTATCGCGACTGTTCAGCATACACATCTGCCGATGTGTGACTAAATAATTGCAATTGAAGTGTTGTCGGCTCTTATAGACTATTGGCTAGTTGTGTGTTGATTTTAGATTTGTTTGATTGTAAACAATGGCTACTGCTAAAGAAACAGGTATGTTGCAAATAATAATAATACAAGAGACCATTTAGTTGTGTTTTTTTAGTTCGGTAAAGTAAAAATCATAAAACATGTACTTTATAATGTTTTATTATTTTTACTTTACCAAAAAAAAAAAAAGCCGGGAGTACTCTAACTTCTGTCTGACTCTATTTCGTAGCAATAACGGCGATTTTTGTAGTGTAAGTTAATACTTAATGTGCTAATGCACAGATGTGCGGTTGACTGTACCTACCTAGAGTGCATAGTTCAGAACGTTCTATCGTGTCTACTCTTAATTTGTATAACCTTTTCTTTGGTAGTTGAGATTAGACACTGCAGAAGTTTATAATTATGTAGGTATACTTGGTGGCGAGGACAGACTTTTGGCTCCAACGACCTCTAGAAGGCAAAAACGATACGCCGACAAAACTTCACGCTATTTAGTAACTGGACCTACCAGGAAATATATATATGTGTATATTAATTTGTTATGATTGCCGGACAATAGGGAAATGTGAAATTTAACCAATTAGAGGCACGTAAACATAACACTGGTCGGCACCAAAATAAGAGCAAAAATGTGTATATGTGAACTCTATACATATGGACACGGTAAATCCAAATATGTAGTCATAATTTATCTCTGTATTAGAAAGAGATAGCAACCTGTCACAACCTGTCATGCGCAAGCGCAGTGATTGTTTTGAATAAATTAGCGACGCGAGGGAGTAAACTTAAAAAAAAAATAAGCAAAAGAGTTATTTGCTTGTTTTCATTGAGTTTTTGGTAAGTCAGTTTTAAATATATTATTTTTATCGATCAAATAACCATTTTATACTATTTATTGAATATAAAACATTACAATACCTTTAATTTTAGATTCAAGACAATGCCACTTTTATGTAAAATATCACCAAACAATTTTTGTTATATTTGTGGTGATTTTGTAGTAGCCATAAATCGCAGAACATTGATACCTATAAGTAATAAAAAAGGCTTACCTATGTTATTTTGGTTTGGAAATAGATGAAAGATACAAAAGCTGGTTGCCAAAGATATGTTGCTGTTAGGGTTAACGGAGGAACATCAAAGGAAAGGCTGTTATAAGGATTTATATAATACGTTTATTATCCTTTTATATTTATATATTGGAAGGTGTGTTTACTAATATTACGTGAGACGTGTGATCCCACACAAGGCTAAAAGAGTAGTGCAGTCGCTATGCGAAAGTAAGGATTTCGGTCAAGTGGTAAGGGCGGGCTCGATAGTAAAAAATAATATTTATGAGTTAGAAAGAGAAAGACGATAGTGTTGAAGTAGGATCGATTTGTTTTTGCTATACTCCAACAGTTGCAAAACAATTCCGGTATTTTATTTCAATGGTAGTATCTCGAAAACTAGACGTGGTAGCATAAATCTGTAGCCAGATTTGGACCCAGCAAACCAAAGCCCATAAGAATCACTTAGCAAGAGTTTTGCACCCGGATTATTTTTTTTTTTTTGCCGACCTGCCGACCCCGGTAATCGTCGATAACATTATTCCTTGTAGGCAAAACACTGCCCAAAATAGGAATGTAATCATTGCTATACCATACTAGGTATTTTATCATTTAATTACACAAAGTAAATGTACAAACACAAACGAAACATAAGTAGATCGCTCATTAACTAAGTTAAGGTTCAATTTAACTTGGTCAATAAATATACACAGGGTGGACCCGGTCTTTAACCAATTCTAATGGTTATAAAAAATAAATAAACCAAATTCCTGAAAAACCGTTCTTATTATCAAAATATGCGAACCCAGGTTTTATTTTTTTAATATGACAGGTTCAGGTCTGGATCGCCTGCAACGGCTGGCTACCGTCAACATCAACCAGAAGGGTCGAGGGTTCAAGGGCAACAAGTTCACGGTGCACAGCGAGGGACAAGAGTTGTTCTCCCTGAAGGAGGATGGCCACGCCCTGACCTTCCTCGCAAAAGGACACAGCAGGGGCTTCCACATGCATGGAGTGGATACTGCAGGGAGGACGGTGAGAAACTAATGAGCAGCAGTAAGAGAATGTTACATAGGTCATTGTGGTGATTAGGGGAGTGCTGGCCACTCCAGGGGGAGATTATTTTGGGAGATGGGACTATGGGTTCCAGAGTTCATAATAGAAAAAACTACCAGGGAACAAGGCAGTGGCGTCAATAGGAGAAAAAAAGGGGGGTTTTTTAGGATCATCGGGAATCTTTACAGTAAAGCGTCAGTCAACACGCTTTACTGTAAAGATTCAATAAGAAAAATTAAAATGATGAGATTTCTGTAAGAATGAAGTGGTGGCTTAACCTGAGATACAACAAAACTTGTATGTATCTAACATTTGATGGAATTGAAAGTCAAATAAAAAAGCAATTTCGTCTGTTGTGATATTTTCAAAAGGTTGTCCCAGACTTGGTATTTTACTTGAATAAAAGGCGCGCATAAAAACAGCTCGCAAACAAATAAACATTAGATGTTGGGCACACCTTTAAGTAAAACGTCACATAAAATGGGTTACTTTCGGTTAGATCAGGTTAACCCATGAGAGGGGTCGACAAACTAATGGCATCAGTGCCCTCCAGGTTTGCACTGTGGGCTCTGTGGCATTACGTCATGTCCGTTAATTGACAGTTTCAATTGCAATAAGTGTGGGCTCATGGTGTGCTCCCATAAAAAGGGGTTGCTCAGTAATCGTATACGTGTATGTTGCCTAAAAGATTGTAATGGAGTTTTGTGTGGATAGTGGGTGGTAACAGGGATACTGAGTGAACAAATACCTCTTTAGTTCATATGGCAATAACTCTGTGAACAGAATTCACAAGCTGTGGCACCTACATATGTATGTAATAGAGCTCCTTGTCCGGGGATTACCTCACTCTTCTTTTCCATACAAATCAGTATTGCTGGATTCCAGTTCCAAGAAATGAGTGTGGATAAAATTACTGGCACTAGAGATATTTAAACTTTGCATCATGAGTGCATTGCATTGGTAAACTCCTTGGCGTGGCTGAAGTGTTAAGTTTAAGCGCGTGAGTGTAATTGTGGTGTTGATTCATGTTTTCTACACCCACTTAATTTAAGTACCTTTTTATTGGGAAAGCAACAGCTACGATAATAAGGTCATTGATTATGTTTTTTTTGAGTGACAACACATAATTATCTATGCTGGGGTGTGTTCTTTCTATGTAAATTATTATAAAAATCTGGAACTTATAATTCTGTTAACTTTTAAAACATTTATTTAGGTCGTCATTACATAATTTGTGCTTCCGTGTATAAATTGCGTCTGTTTAGGTGTTTAAATATTTTTTTTTATAATATTGATTGAGTCTAATATACTTACCCTGACTTCGCTAGTGAAATCCCACGAGAAATGAGACGTGTCGTGCGATTTTGTATTTTAAGGGTCCCCGAAACGATCAATTGGTAGACGATCAATAATTTGCGCATCAATGTGTATCAACCACTTACATAACTATTGACAATTGCAATTGACAGTTTCGGGAACTCTTTGTACATTGTTATTTCCTGTCACTTTGCTCTGTTCAGCACACCACTTGCGCTGCAAATTATTATGATAGGGCTCAGTAGTGCTGATACTCAACCTGCTATTTCCCAGGTGTTCTCGCTCCGTCGTCCGAGCGTGTTCAGGACGGACAAGGTGGAGCTGTACATGAACAACACGCTGGTGAGCGTGGTGCGCAAGGAGGCCACCTTCATGACGCCCGTCTTCAGCATCAACGACGCTCAGGAGTCCCCCATACTCAGGATCAAGGGAGAGGTCACTGAATATGACTTTCAGGTAATTTACTCATGTCTTTTGAGGTCTCCTTGCTATCTTTTGAAGATTCAACAAGTTCGATGGCCTGGGGGTTTACTACGACGTAAACGGCCGAACAGTCGGCCGATACTACTTCGGAGTAGACCCCCTGAACTCTTTGTAATACTTATTAGTCTATAGCAGGAAATATACAGCTACTATTGCAGGTTCCAGGCTTCATCAATATGTAATGATACATAATATAAATAAAAGTCGCTTTTCGTGTCTGTGTGAGTGACCGCTTCTTATCTATACAATGGTTTTTGATGCGGTTTTCCCCATCATTTAGAGCTATATGTACTTACATAGAAGGTTTATGTACTTACTTATATACCTACTTATAATAAATATATCGCGATAACTATGCAAGGCAGAGAAGGTTCGCTAAAATATTATAAAGAAAAGAAACGAGGGTATCGTTGTACTTACTTGCGTTCTGTTTCTCTACTGCAATCCATTCAGTCCAACTGCTTAACTTATTTTACGGCTAAGAATGACAAACCATTACCTGTAAAGATGAAGACATGATCTCCCATTCCAGCTGCAGACGAAGGATAAGACCACGATCGGCGGCATCAACAAGAAGTTCCGCGGCCTGCTGAAGGAGATGTGCTCGTACAATGACGACTACGTTATCACCTTCCCCGCTGAACTCGACGTGCGCTTCAAACTCGCCGTCATTGGAGCCTGTATTCTTATCGTGAGTTCATCATCAGTTTACAATTAATTCATTTACCTTAGAACAGTTTTTTGTCTACCGCAAATATGAAAATATTCCTTTAAAAAACATTATTTGGTAGAACGTTATTGAAGGTATTTTTATGGTATCCCAAATAAACGAATGAAATATTAGTCCGGATGGCAACAAGTTTTCTGTCACCATTATGAGGAGAATTGAAAAAGTTAAGGTTTTGTTTCTGCAGCCCTCCAATCTTTAGATATTTATAGTGGCCCGGGATCGTATCTGGCTTGGACAGCCCTACTGCCTTTGGATAGCGTTGATCAGATATTTTAGGAGAATATGTGATCAGATCAACGTTATTTGATGAAACTGGCTCTATCCAACAAAGGTTTGTGCAAACAAACGTTTGTGGATGAATGTACGAAGATTTTATGGGCATGTTAGAAGTACCTACTGTGAGGATTCATGATGTTTTTTCTCTGTGTCTTTAATTATCGGGTTTTAACCGTTTTAATCAGGACCGGAGAGCAGTGGTGGCCAAGTGCTAACAGCCACGACTTACGAGTTGTAGGTTGTAGGTTCGAACCCAGACAGGCGCTTTACTTTGTGTAAATTATTTCATCACCACTGCTCTCAAAACTGTGAAGGAAAAAATCTTGAGGAAACCGGCATGTCCTAGAACCAAAAATTCGAAGAAATGTGACATCTGCCAACCCGCACTGGGCCCGCGTGGTGGATTACGGCCCACTCCCTATCCCCGAGAGCAGGCTGGTGTCCCAGCAGTGGGAACATTATAGGCTAATTATGTAACCGTTTTAATTAAAGTAAATCCCACCAAAAACATTTCATGTAAACTAGGATGGTAAGCATGGGCGTAGCTAGGGGGGCGCAAGGGTGGGCAATGCCTACCCTAGAAACTTGTTTGCCCACTCTAGAAAATTCGACAGTATTGAAGAATTACTTACTGTTTAATCGCCCTTTATTAGGGTTTTCATTAGAGCCATACATTTTGACCAAGATGTCAGGTTTGTAGAGTCAGGGGCTTGACTCTATATTAGATCTGATAACTTTTTAACAATCAAATCAAATCAAACAGTTTATTTGTGATACACAGGTTACAATATAGGTTTATGATCTCTCATTAGTTCAGCTGGACGTCTGCCCCCCTAGATAAAATCCCATAACACACCAATGATGGTAAGACTAACATAACGCTTTCACTGTTAACAAGTTATCAGATCAAACGTAGAGCCAAGGCCCTTACTCTACAAGGCCTAGCTCTACAAACCATACATCTTGGTCAAAATGTAGGTACGGTTTGGCCGTTTTGCGGCCATCGCACAGACACTCCTATGGGCTCATGGTAAGAAATTAAGTCACTGGTGGTTAATGTTGCGTCATGCGGTAGTTCAATGGAACGGCCAGGGCTGGGTTTTCATAGGCCGACTGTACCTTCATAGTTTTTCTCGTTTAGCAGCTGATATAGGTACCCACTTATCTCCACGATTATCTCCACTTATAGTCCGATTACATTAAAAATGCTTTGAGCACTTTAATTAGCACTTACTAAAGTAGGTAGGTGTTTATCGTACGCCAAGAATGAATTAAACTTGCAAAATAATTGGAAATACGAGTTGCTAGATTAATTGCCATTTTTTTTCACGAGATGCGAGATAAATTGCCTGCCTATTTATGTAGTTGTAGATCAGTCGAAAGACTAAGGCCAACGAGACGAGATCATAAAGAATGTAAACAAACTTTCAGGGGTTCATAACATTTTTATTTAAAGAAATTTTATACAAATTTTAAACTTCCTATTCTAATCGTTGTCGACTCGTTGGCTGCACTTTAGAGATGTCCACGATTCCCGAAATGCCAGTTCCAAGTGGGAGAAGTACGTCTTTGTTTAATCATAAATTCATAATAACTAATTGTTTTTCTTTTCAGGACTACAGATACCACGAGAATTAGTGAAGGAGCTTTGCCACTCATTTTGTATGACTTATATTTGCATTTTCTATTCTCAAATAGTTAAGTGTATTTTTTTCTTATCTATGGTAGTAAGCAACAACTAGTCCCAGAACCCTAATTGCGTAACACACTTTCACGATTTAGGTAATTAGGAATTATATCATCGCGACTTCAAAGATTCCAGTGCAACTGCTTTTTCCAATTGGGTAAAATATAAACAAAACTTTTTTTAATCTTCTGGGACGAAAATGCCCTAAACATCACAATACAAAGTACTTATTAATTGAATTTCATCAGAAGCGCATGCGTAGTTGAGCCGATGATACTGATAACTTATCAAACAGATGAAAAGACTTAGTTTAGCATATACCTAACATAGGTAACAGTCGATAGTGTTAACAATGTTACCAATAATGGAAACGAAATGAAATTGTTTATTCTTTAAATAAGATATCGTAATCACTGTTACACGTCATATTATAAAATAAAATAAAAAATCAGCTAGGTCGAACGAAACTCAGAGGTCACGGTGTCTTTTAAGTCCAGACGTAATCTTTAAAAAGTCAGCTAATGTAAAGACCATGTGAATTGATGTCTCCCCTTTGGGGCCCGTGGCAAATTCATGGGATAGGGCCCCCCTCAATGTAAAGAAGCTCAACCAAGGATACTATGATATTTATTATTTATCTTATCTACGAAGTTACACGGCACTACTTATGATTTATCACTGTCTGTTATCAGAAAAATGTATGCATTTTATGCGCCTGAATGTGCCTACTACATGCAAACATTATCGCGGCTTGGCTGTCTACATATAAATAAAGACCTGTTATTTTTATATTCCAGTTGACTGTTTTTTGCCATCTAAATATTTTGTTAGTTTGTGTTATACCCTGCAGCAAGGGTCTGCTTACCTAGTACTGTAGGAGTTTTCTTTTAGTCAAACATTATATTTCATAATAGGAGACCGAAAGTCTGACAACCAATCTTACCTAGAGGTTACGTGTAAGTCATACCCAAGTCATTGGGTTGTGGAGGTCAAATAGGTAATCGGCCCGTCGCTCCATGTAAAATATGTACCTAGCAGTGTTCACCTGCATCCGGACAGGAAGCCGAGCCCAACTTAACATAGTTAGTAAAAAGGCTAGGCAGATGATGGTTATGTCACAGATACATTATATTGCTACCTACTCTCTGGAGCTGACCATGACATCACTTAGTACATTCGTCTCAATTCTGTTCCTGGGTTACTTCCTAAGTTCCTACCAGTTTATGCTAGAATTTTAAGCAACTGGTGAATACAATTTATATGTTTTTTTTTAGTTTTTAGTGGGGTTTTATTGTATTTTTTTTTTTAGTAATAAGCCTTGTTTGTTTTTGTAGTTACCTCCTCTATTAGAATTATTACAAAGAGACGAGACACTGAGACAGAGTACATTGCCTTGATCTTATGATGCAACTTTACATAAAGACAGTTTAGGTAGGTAGGCACTAATGTACTTAGGGTTGCTACTCATGCTGTTGTTACTCATGTAAACCACTTTGTTAATATATTATGTATCTAGAGATGAAAGATTATCCTTTTTGTTACTTTTAAAAACTATGGATATCTCAAATAAAATTTATTCAAAACAGCGCCTTATAAGTTAAAAGATTTTTAAGCTCGACGACTTTGACATGCCTTTATTAGTTCTTGTAATCGCCACTAGACGTCGCATTTACAATTTTCAGAATAAAATTAAGTACCTACTAATATTATGAACCACTGTTTTTTTTTACATTTTCCTATACATGTCTTAAGTTAAAAAAAATGTAAATTTTTTGATAAATATTCTATTAAAACTGTGTTAATATTAATCGTTTGTTTTATTTTGCAAATAGTTAAGGGGGAAGCGCCAGGGTAGCCCGTAAAATTCAAATCTTCTTACGTTTTTTGCAATTTGCAGGTCAGTGTTAGGTTGTATGTCGATTAAAATTTGATTCGCGACCGTAACAAATATGACTTTATAGAATTATAATCATTAAAATCATCAATATAACTCAAACTCAAACTCAAACTCAAAGTATTTATTTCAATTAAACCAATTACAGGCACTTTTGAATTGTCAAGGGGTCGGTCAGTCAGAAAAATGAAGCTAGTTGCCCATTCCAAAGCGTAGTAGGTACCTATGGAGAAGAACGGGCAAGAAACTCCAATGGACACTCTTTTAAATCAAAATATGGTTACAAAGTATTAGTTACATCATTCATGTTAAAAATTATGCATGTGAGAACGATGCAGAACGTTAAAAGCGTCCGTAATGAAAAGTTTAAAACAATCCAAATATTAAATTAAATTAAAATAAGCCATGGCAGCAAAGAGATGACCAGTCTCACTGACGGCGCCCGTTCACGAACATGACGCATGGATTAGCATCATTCAGCCAACCATTTTGAAGGGTGCTAAATGATCCAACACATGTGCCACCATCAGCGAGACATTTGAGTGAGCATGACATACTCTCAGCCGCCAGGGCACATTCAAGTCAATGAAAGACGTACCCAGTAAATGGTAGCTTTAAAGTATGTACATAGTACTCACACACGTGCTATACAATTATACAATACTAGGAGATTGAATTTATATAATGCTAAAATAGTATTTTACAATCTTCAGCGGCTCCAACAGTATTTTCAAATGCTAATCAATTTATTTATGCGTCCTGTGGAGCAGGACCAGCGTTTAGCCAAGCATTTTTATCAGCGATGTAATCTCCCAACCAGCTCTCAAAGTTCATATACTTAATCCTATTGATTGATATTTCATGAAATAGTCGATCAATATGATTATGTCACTGACACTGTCCTGCAAATTGCAAAAGACGTAAGACAATCTGATATTTCACGAGCTACACTACATCCCTCTTAAAGTAAAATTTAAAGAATCTGGACGCAGACTCTACCTTTCTTACCCGGGAACGTCATAAAAGTTAGTAAAAGTAAGTAATATTTTTTTAAGTAACAAACTAAGTAGGTAGGTACCTATCTTTATAATAAACAAAAATAATAACCTATTAACAAACTAAATTATGTAGTGAGTTTACAATAATGTAAAAACCAAATTAAACAGTTGCTAATCGCTTTTTAATAAGCAGCACCCTAATTGCGTAACACGCTATCGATCATAATCTGAATAGTTTTGAAGGATATTGCTAATCCATTGCTTCATATGTTCGAAAAATTCGTCTGCTCATCAACGCAAATAACGCAATGAATGTTGTTGAACTGTCAAAATGTAAGCCATTTCTACTCATATTATGTTACGCAGTTCCCAGCTGGTGTGGCTTAGCATTTATCCGCAAGTAAGAGTAGTAAAGAAAATGTTCATCCATTTTCTTTGTGCAGGCATAAGGAACGAGAAATATCGAGTAGGTATATCTGGTATATGTACAAGTATACGAGACTGATGATATTCGTAACTGCCTAAGAATGGAAAGAGAAACCTGCAGCGATAGAATGCACGCGAGGGTGCCAGGATGGCAACAGGTGTCACAAGATGCACATAGTGCACACACGATGGCATCTGGTCGCAAAACTCGCCCGCCAGTCTACCGAGGGCGTTGTAAGATTAAAACGAATTTAGTGGCTATACCTATCTAACCAGAGTTATTATCGTATTTTGCACTTGAACTTGACCTTCACAAGGGAGCACAGTGAACTCACTGGGTATTATTACTATCCGCATAATGTGTTGCCTACTGTTGCCACTAGACGTCGGTGTAGACAGAATAGGTACATACCTACTGAGTACTGGTTCACTGGATTATAAAATGTTACCTACTCAACATCTAATTGTGATACACGTAAAACTGATCTCTTTTATTTGTAATCTAAAAATATGATCTCCTATTAAATAAGTGTTTGTGTTACCTATTATAGTATATCCTAAGTAAATATATCTAAATGTAAAAATAGTATTTTAAGTAAATAGGTACCTACCTACTTACCCTTATAATAGATTTATTCTTTTTTTATGTGAGCGTACCTAATTTTTTAGTTTTCATGTAGAATTTTATTTTGATTTTTGTTTCTACGATTTAGATTTTTAATAAATACATATTATGTATAACTATAATTTTGCTGTGCCCTGACTGGGTCTATAACGGCTCTTAGCTATAAGCCTTTTGTGAACATCTATAAGTACTATAAACCTTGTGGAATACAAATAAACGAATATGAATATGACTCGAGTGGAGTTATAGATAGTATAGTATAGTATGGGCAGCTAGGAGGCGCCGCCACGCACCGTCACGCTCGCCAGTCAGGCGCCTGGCCTTGAACATAACAGTCCAGTCTCCTCGCGACTGTTTCGGCGCAAAGAATAATAAGTACCTACCTAATACCTCGCGTCGTTACGCCTCGTGCCTCGTGCCTCGTTTACGTAGATTGACGTTTGACCCCTAAAAATAAATATTAAGTTTTGTTTTAAATTGTGTACCTACCTATTTAATTATTTTGTTTTTACAAGCTCATTATTATTAAACTAAAAGTTTAACATTGTATATCTCTGCAAGATTTTAACAGCAGAATGTGTTCTTATTTTTAATATAATAAAAAAATTACTAGTGAAGTGTCTCAGAGTTTATAAGATTTCATTCGTTGGGGGGAGTTAAGATTTGTTTGTATGTAAACAATGGCTGCTGCTCAAGACACCGGTAAGTTACAGAATAATAATAATAATATTAAAAATCAAAAATGTAATTTATATGCAATGAGATAAACGGAATCTAATTTCATAAATGACAATCAGAGGCAGTGGCGTGCATTGCATATAGGCACTTATGCAGTGCCTACCTCGACAAATCGATAAACCATAACCTGTCAATTACATTTTAGCGTGTGTGCCCCACAATTAAGAAACTCACTAAATAATCATACTAACAAAAAATAAAATCTTCATACAAACACAGGCGGCGGTAGGCAGTCGCCAGACGGCCTACTCGGCTCCTACTACTCTTCTATTCGCACATTGTCCATTGGTCTTTAAGATACGTACTTACGTCTCACGGGTAATAAATACTATGACGTTCGATCTTCGCAACTTATCACCCTAAAGTAGGCATTATTCCTACTCTACTTGAGTGTGAATGTTAAAATAATACTTCGTAATTTGCCCGTGCGAAGAAAGAAAGGGATGGATAATGAGGTCGCCGATAGCGAGGTAAAAATTAAAATCTAAGATGGCGGCTGCAAAAAATTTCAAATTTTTCGTCATGCGTGTCGTTTTCATGGTTTTGAATGGTGCTGAAGCCAATAGTGAAGTCAAAATGAAGCTGTCACGCCCTTTATGCCTGGAGGCTTTTATCTATGTAGTAGGTTTTTATTTACCTACATTTTAATTTTAATTAATTATTTTTTAGCTGGAGTACGTATAGTTTTTTATATTTGTTGGTATATTGGCGTGGCTAGATGACATGCGGCAAATAATTTAATTTTATGTTCTGTGTCTTGTAAAAAAGTGAGGACAAAATGGAAATCCAACCGGGCGGCTGCAAAAATTGCGGGCCACTGATCAGAGGTTACTTACCTACATTTGCAAATAAACAAAATACATAAAAAATCGTGACTCATATTTGAGTGACCTATATCTACCTAAGCTAGCTGGATTTGCCAAATGTCTAATGGTTCAGTAGAGTGCACGGACTACTACCACTGAAATAGACATCAATTTGGCGGAAAACGCAGTTTAAATAAAAAAAAGTAAAATTCTGTAGTTAATTGTCTCTAAGGATCTTTTATACAGGCTGACAGGGAAACTCGACGTATTCCTTGAAAGGCATTATACCACAGCTCATTAGCAACAAATTTAGTCCAGTTAGCTAGGGTTCAAAACTGGATGGTTACCGAGCTGTGTCGGTTCTTCGATTTTTTTGAAATTTTCTCACTTGTTACCAAAAACAATTAATTATGAGAAAAAACTACTCCACTCCAAACATTTAATTAATACTTTTCTGAAAGTTGAAAAAAGAGTGATCATCGATAACATGTTAACTAGTGATGTAACGGATACTCGCTTGGTTATACGGTATCCTATAACCGGATAGTTACGAGGGTGACACTGAAAGTTCTTAGAAAATCAAAAACTGAACAAACTAGAAAGTTATTAGTTTTAATAAATCTTTTCAAAATAGTGTCCATTTACATCAATACATCGCTGCATCCGATGGAACCACTGAGAAACGCACTTTGCCCACTCGACCTTAGAGGGTCTCTTCGACGGCATTTTGAAACTCAGCCAATGCTTCCTCGGCGTCCATAAAACGTTTTCCTCGAAGCTTTTCTTTTATTTCCGAAAATAAATAAATATCGCAAGGTGCGAGGTCGGGGCTATAGGGCGGGTGACCCAGTAATTCCACGTCTGACGTCGCCATGTAGTCGATTGTTTGCTTGGCGGTGTGCGACGAGGCGTTGTCGTCGTGAAGGAGGATCCTACTGCGAGGTCGTTTCTCCCGAACTTTTTCCAAAACAAGTGGCAAATAATTGTTAGTGTATCACTTTGTACTAACTGTTTTTCGATCCTCTAAAACAATTGTTGCGAAATGAGTATGACCTGTCCTTCTGATGAACGAGGCCACCATCTTTTTTCCCACGCTTCGACCTCTCTTCACTTTAGTTAGCAACTCCCCGGAAGGAAACACCCAGACAGCAGACTGTCCCTTAGTGTCAGGATCATAACAATAAATCCAGCTTTGGTCACCCGTAAGTATGTCGAACACAGCATTTGAGTCACCTCCGTTAAATCTTTGAACCATTTCACCACACCAATCAACACGACGGAGCTTTTGGGCCTGTGTCAAATTATGAGATATCCACCGGGCACAAAGCTTCCTGACCGCTAAATGTTCATGGAGGATTTTATGCACTTGACTCATACCGATGCCTAAGCTTGTCCGAATCTTCTGATAAGTCACTCTTTTGTCACTCTCTATCATACGCCGCACAACACTGATGTTATCTTCAGTCGTCGCCGTAGAAGGCCGTCCCTCACGCAGATCATCGGTGAGATTAGTGCGACCACGTTTAAACTCATTAAACCAGTTGTAAACAGTGACACGAGATGGGCCGTGAAAGGCCAATCGAAGTCTATCATAACTTTCTTGTTGACTTAAATGACAACGAATGTCATAAAAAATCATTGTACGAAAATTTTCTCGCGTTAAATTCATGCTAACGTGACGCAGACAATTTTCAATTTGCCGCCAAATCGTAAACAAATGACAAATGAATAAAATACATATTACAATAAATATAACATTGGCAAAGAGTTCCATTTTCAAAATTTGAACTTATTTTTTTATTATATCGTTTATAAGTGGCCAGTTCTAAAAACTTTCAGTGTCGAAATCACGCCGATGTGGGCATCATGTCATGAGTAAAGGGAGCGAATGACACGTTGATTGATCGGTAGCTGTACCATTTTAGTTCCAGGTCTCGAGCGCCTGACTCACCTAGCAACCGTCATCATCAACCAGCAGGTTTCAAGCTACAAGGGCAATACCTACGCAGTCCTCAGTGAAGAGGAGGTCCTGTTCAACCTGATCGAGGAAGACCACGAGAACGCCATTTTTTCCGGTGGAAACCGCAGGGGCTTTCACATGAACGGCGTGGATAACACGGGGGCAAAGGTGAGCAGACATAGCACAGTGGATAAACAAGTGTTAAAGGATAATATGGCACTAACATTAAGTGTAAGGATTTTACTAACACAGTGGATCTGACGTTGTCCGAAATAAAGAATTTATTATTATTATAGCAGAACCTTCCACATAAGTCAGGGGAGTTCTTTTAGGGTTTGTATTACAAGCCTTTCCCTTTGTCCCTGCTAGAATTAAATCTAAAATAGTTCTTATTTGCGGATTTCAGGACTATCTAGTTTTCTTATTTCCAGCTGTTCTCGATGCGTCGGCCGGGCATGTCCTTATCGGACAAGATAGAGCTGTCCATGGAAGACGAGTTGATCAGCGTGGTCCGCTTGGGGTCTACCTTCTTGAGGCCGGTCTTCAGCATCAATGATGGTCAAGACTGTCCCACTCTCAGGCTCAAGGGAAAGTTGTGCACTAATGCATCCAACTATCAGGTAATTAAATAATGATGATAAAAAGATGTTTAATAGATCTTTTAGACACTTTTACGCGTGTTGGTCATTATTTTAAAATTGAGATGGCATTTCCTCGCTGGCTGATCTCTGAAAAGAAATGCCGAAACAAACTCAGAGGTCATGGTCTCTTTTAAAGTCCAAACATTTAATATTATTAAGATATAACGCGAGTCTAGCAATGCAGGGCCGTGTCATGGGTTTTTGAAGAAAGAGTCATTGCAGTTTTGAGTTGACCTGTTCGTGACAGACGGCGGTAATTTACAAACCCACAACCTGGCTTCTGAAACCGCTTCTTCCATAGTAAAGCGTTATTCTTTCCAATTCCAGCTGCTGACAAAAGCTAAGACTGTTATCGGCAGTGTTCTGAAGAAGAATCGCGGCTGGCGCAACGAGATGCTCTCCCGTAACGATGACTACGTCATCACCTTCCCCGCTGATCTCGCTCTGCACTTCAAGCTGGCTGTCATCGCAGCCTCCATTCTCATTGTAAGTTTGTCACTCATATTCGGAACCCATTGTGTTCTTTACGTCGTCGAGCAAACGAATTTCACAAACATAAATGCAATGGACTAAGTAACATACATACATATATGGGATAAGGGCAGGACGATGATAATGAGAAAGCAATGGATAATAATCCTCTTCAAAATAAATAAAAATAATAATAATCTTCAAAATGGTAATTGCAGCTTACAAGACTCGTCTATGCCTTAATAGTTGCTTTCTCTCTACTCCAGGACTTCAGATTCCACGAGTACAAGTGACGACGGAGCGCTGCCACACAAATGTTTAGGATTTGTTTTTTTCATTGTAGGTACTCTTAAGTATAATTTAAGGATGTATTTTTTTATATGAGTTAGTAGCAAGAAGAGGGACAGGCACTCTTGACGAAGCTGAATCCAATTTATTATTACCTATAATTTTTTTACATTATTTAATTTATAAGCTTCTAAGAAATCGTTTCGAGTCTCGAATAAAAGTTTACTCATTCTTTACGGCCTAATCTTGCATTTTTAAACATGGTATTACTTAAAAATGGCTGCATGGTTAGAAATGATATGGTATTATTTAAAAATGCAAGATTAGGCCGTAAATTTTCAGTGAAAGGAAAAAGATCTTTCAAAACAGCGCCATTTGGCATCAAGTTTCTGAGCTTGACTCGTGCCATCGACTTTGATACCTATACTAAAGTGTCTTTAGTAACAGTAAAGTAGTTCTTTTGTAATCGTCTAGGTAGGTACTCATTATACAATCAATTCTTGAACTAAGTGATTTTTGCATTTTATTTTATATATACACTTTAACTTTTATAATAAGTTGATAAATGTTTTATTTTAAATATGACAATATTGTGTTAAATACTTGATTGTTTTATTGCTGCGTATGCATACTTTGATCAACATACAATAAAATACAGAGCTGCAGTTTGCAAAACTTGGATTTGGCGGACTAGTAGCATCCACCAAAGACATTGTTGTGAGATCAAACTTTGGTGGCAATGGCTAACATTTGATTGAATGACACTACATTCAACCAAACTATGAGGTTATTCACTATACTTGCATTAAAATACCATAGTAAGTACAGTCATGAACATAATTATGTAACTGTACCTACAATTAGCGAACAAAATGTAACGTAATAGATAGATATACATTAACTAAACTAAAGACTAGGTATAAGGTTTGGTAAATAACGTAACGTGATTGAAATTATATGGTGTCACATATAATTTCAATCAGTGCTTTAGGCGAAATCAGAAAACACACAAAGACACAACAAACACAAAAACAAATAAACTTGATAACTCATCATCTGCCTAGCCTTTTCCCAACTATGTTGGGGTCGGCTTCCAGTCCAACCGGAAATAAACTTGATAACTGTCATCATTAATAATGTTCGCAGTCGAGACTGTATCTACATTAGCCTTAGATAGGCACCTCCAGTCAGACGTCTTTCTGCCTGGGCCTGGCCTTGGATAGACTGTTCTGTATCTACGTGTTAACTTCATTTTCGTGTAGTGTTTTCTCTATGTACCTAACTAGTCTTAATTGTGTCGTGTTACATGAAAGTATTGTCTCAAATTGTGTTCAAAATTTTTGATCTTGTCACAGAATAACTAATAGTACTAACGATCTTGTTTTAAATCTTTTGCTTGTACTGTATACTTGTTCACGTTTCACAACTTGTGCTTTTATTAGTTTTTCAGTCATCACTGGATGTCACGCTGTGATAGAGGGTACAAAATCGATTTACATTAGGTATTTATAAAAACTACTGAGTTTTTTAGGTACCTATGTAAGTTTAAAGATATATAAATCTTTACCTAACAAAAAAAAAAACATTAAAACTGTTTAATATAGGTATTTGTTTTATTTCACTCTTGATCACCTTTACCCAGGAGCGGAAATGATTAGCAATAACCCTGGCTTTGACCCTGTCGCGCAGTCAAGTACAAAAAGGATGTTACGTGTGATAGTGAGTAAAATTGAAAAAAGTAGGTTACAAAAAAATTGCTGAGGAAAGGAAACGACAAACATGGAGCCATGTTTGCTGGAGTTTGGTCATAATTATTTGTAACTTCCTGAGAATACAAACGTTTAGTTTACGAGCACTCGCCCCGGCCCCCGCCTGCTGCGATACAAAATACTGCGAATGCGCTAGTGTGGTTGATAAAACGCGTCTAGACAGTGCACACAAGGAGAGACTACATACCACACCCAAAGCCCCAAAGCGGCCGCAATCGCACCCAAGGTGACGAGCCCAAGGGCGTTGTAAGGTCTTACAAAATTTAGTGGCTATTAGGCTATATATGATCCAAAGTTGTAAATAACAAGAGTAATTTCTTGTGGTTGACTTCTGAATTTCAAATTACCCACATGATGTTCAAACATAGTAATAACGTCACCCAAATTGAAGCGAAACTGAAAAAATGTTTTTGTTACTATGCACTTGACCTTCATGAGTGAGCGACGGCGACGTGACGATCAACTCGTTCTATAGTAGGTAGTTAATCGAATGACGTAATTTTTTGTTTGTATCTTTGTATCAACGAAATGCATGCATCGGTATGTAGCCTGAAAATGGAGCAAGACTTACTCTGCCTTGTTAGTAATGATAGAATATGAATTATGTTATATACAGGAGATTTTTGGTAGATAGGCGCCAGTCAGTCGCCAGCATAGACTAATATTTTATACTACAGTGGCGCGCCAGTCAGACGTCTAACCTTGGACGGAACAGCCGCGCAAGTAAATAATAATATATCCAGTCTCATTCGAGTAGTTTTATCAACAATTCGTTTTAGTTGACCCCATTGAAAAAAAAAAAAAAAAAAAAAAGTGAGTGTGTGTGTGAGTGTGTGTTTAAAATTAAAAGTTATTATCGTCTCACATCGTGCATTCTACAATAAATTGTGTTTTAAATCTTGTGTTGGATAATGTAAATACATACCTAGTCGTATTGCGACTTTTAATCAGCAGAATGTGTTTGTGAATGTAATGATATTGAAGTATCTTTCTGTATTTTTATAGGACTAGTTGTGTGTTGAATTTAGGTTCGTTTGCTTGTAAACAATGGCTGCTGCCCAATTCACAGGTAAGTTAAACATCGATAGATAGATAGAATACTCTTTATTGTACACCATACAAGTTATAGAACATAAAATTTTAAATTTTACAAAGGGTGACACAATGGGCGGTCTTATCGCTAAGAGCGATCTTTTAAAGACAACCTTTGGATGGATTAAAATTAAAGAGAGACGAATATAGTAGGTAGTCTGTGGTGTACCATTTACATTATACAATCAATATATACATAAAGTATATTTTACTCGTCTAAATAAATATATACATACAATAATAAACATGAAACAAGAGCAAAGAAAAAAAAAATATAATAATAATTATAATTATAATAAATAATAATAATGATGATGTTTAAGGAGAGAGGAAGTGCTTTTTTATCATAATTTTGAAAGTGGACAGAGAGTGAGCACGCCTTACCGACACGGGCAAGTCATTCCATAACCGTACTGTTTGAACAGTAAAAGGTTTGTCAAAGAAACTGGTGGAATGCATCGGCATCTCTAGTCTCAGGCTTTCCGATGACCTCAGATATCTATTATGTGTGTCATGAAGGAACTTGAAACGTTCTTTAAGATAAGAGGGGGTTTTAGGATTAAACAAGCTACTGTAGAGCTGAAATAAGATATGAGAATTCCGGCGAAGACGTATGGGAAGCCACTTGAGCTTTGTACGAACTTCAGATATGTGATCATATTTGCGCAGGCCAAATATAACTCTTATGCAAAAGTTTTGAAGTCGCTCAAGTTTATCTAGTTGTGCCTCAGTAAGATCTGGATAACTGACATCAGCGTAGTCAAGGATGGGAAGTAAAAGGGATTGTGCAAGCGCAGTTTTAGTGGCAGTTGGAAGAAAGTTCCGCAACCGTCTCGGTGACTTACCGGATGCAAACATTTTACGACTTACCTCCTGTAGCTGAGGACCCCAGGAAAGATGTTTGTCGATCCAAACCCCAAGGTTCTTAACCTTTTCGCTGAACGGAATAGCAGTTCCTTTAAATTGAACCTGGGGAAGCTGCGACCAGTTTATCTTGGGGATCATCCTTGAGCTGGCAACAACAATGAGCTGAGTCTTCGATGGATTAATCTGCAACCCATGCGCCTCACTCCACTCGCAGATTGAAACCAAATCCTTGTTGATAATGTGAACAGCATCAGCCAAATTGGAGTGGCTCGCTTGTTTATAGATTTGCAAATCGTCGGCATAAAGGTGGTAGGAAGAAATATTTTTTTTGGTAATGGAGTTTATAGTACATACCTATATGTATTGTTAATAATAGGTTTAAATAAATAAATTAATTAATATTGTTAGGTGATAATACTTGGACTATTACCTATTTGTCTTCCTATTATATTTAAGTGTTTCTTATATACTGATGAAGACATTAGAATAGAATAGAATAGAATACTCTTTATTGTAGGTAGACCATACAAATTACAGAACATAAATATATATATAAAATTTCATTTTTTTTTACCTTGACCTTATGAAGGCTGCAGGAAACCGTTGGATGCGAGAAGCACAGAACCGGTCGTAGTGGAGGTGTTTTAGGGAGGCCTATGTCCAGCAGTGGACGTCTGTCGGCTGAAATGATGATGAATATACTGATAAGGCTATAAAAGCCCGAATAACGTAAAATTACAGTTCCAGGTCTGGAGCGCCTGTCACAGCTGCCTACCATCATGATCCACCAGACTAGTTCAGGCTACAATGGCAACAATTACACCATCGTCGGCGATGGGGAGGAAGTCCTGTTAACCCTGAATGAGAATGTCCCCGACACCTTCTTTCGAGGCGGAGCCCAAAGGGCGTTTAGCTTTGACGGCGTGGAAAACACAGGGAGGAAGGTGAGCAGACATAGATTCGTTGTTTTATTAATTATACTATTTAAATGGGGTTCAATTTGTATGGGAACCTCCTAAAGTTACCGTTTGACATAGTAAAAATCGTCGAAATCGATCAACTGAAACAGTAGCTAGTAATAATAGTACTTAATAGCAATTTATTTCCAAAACTTCAGTACCTACACGTTTCATCAGTGAGGGCTCGACCCCTGAACTAGGACATCTGTAGGACAGGTGTCGAGGTTTTCATCAGTTACAATTACAAACAAATAAAAGCTCAATGAACAAAAAAAATTGTTTATTAGGTACCTAATCATTCTAAAACATCCTGTTTTGGAATAGAATAGGGGTAGCATGATTGTGTGTAGATATATGTGATGGGTGTGTGGGTGTAGGTGTGTGTGGTGTGTGTACTCTGAGTCCACTAGGTTAGATTACTGATAAGATTATCAGTATCATCATAGCTATAGCTTTCAACCCAAAGTAAGATTTCCGTCTTTATCCGGAAATTGCTCACGTCTCTATTAATTTAAACCGGCTCAATTTGCTGTAGAGGCGTGGCGCTAAACTATTGTAGTGCTTTATGGCAAACTGGCTCCTTGCTCATGCCACGGGATATATATCCGTTCTTTTTTTGTTTTTGGCAAGTTGGGGACTGTGAGCCGACGGTATCTCAGCAGGCACTCATATATCAATATTTTTCTGACGCAAAGAACCAGCGTCTGCTTATATCTGATATATGAGGTTTGCGTGGTAAGGGTTCTCAAGATGCGGTAGAGTGGCAATGGGGTTTCTCATTATAATAGAAAAAACGAATTCCTAGCGTGCAGTCTTGGAGGTGCTGCTTTCCCTTAACCAGCACCACCCCAGCACAAATATCATAACCAAAACGCAGTGCGAAAAGGTTTTATACGTTTGTCTAGGTACTCGTAGCTGGCAACATATCTCAGGGGTTTGAATATACTATATACACAGTCTGGTCATAAATACTGTTACAATTAAAAATAAGAAAGATATTACATTTGAATTTGGAATCTGTCATTTTTATACGATTATTCATTGAGTTTTATAATTTTGGCGCCAATACATTGTACAATATTTTGCGATATTAAAACGGAGTGGGGTGATAAAGAGAACCGAATCGCTGTGATTGCATTACACAAAGTTGGTATGGAGCCAAATACAATTTTTAAAAGTCTCCATACGCTTGGTATTAGTCAAATGTTTGTGTACCGGGCTATTAATAGGTACAATGAGACCTCCTCTGTTTGTGACAGAAAAAGATCTGGGCGTCCACGTGGTGTTCGTACGAAAAAGGTGGTCAAAGCAGTAAGGGAAAGAATTCGAAGAAATCCTGTTCGAAAGCAAAAGATTTTATCTCTGGAGATGAAGATAGCACCCAGAACCATGTCGCGTATTTTAAAAGATGACTTAGGACTTGCAGCCTATAAGAGACGCACTGGTCATTTTTAACTGATAATTTAAAAAAGAATAGGATGGTAAAATCGAAACAACTACTGAAGCGGTACGCAAAGGGAGGTCACAGAAAAATTTTGTTTACGGATGAGAAAATCTTTACAATTGAACAACATTTTAACAAACAAAATGACCGTATTTATGCTGAAAACTCTAAGGAAGCTTCCCAATTAGTCAACAGAGTGCAACGTGGGCATTATCCGACTTCAGTGATGGTTTGGTGGGGTGTTAGCTATGAAGGAGTGACTCTGCCATATTTTTGTGAAAAAGGTATCAAAACATCGGCACAAGTGTATCAAGATACCATTCTTGAGAAGGTAGTTAAGCCCCTTAACAACACCATGTTCAATAATCAAGTATGGTCCTTCCAACAAGACTCGGCGCCGGGTCATAAAGCTCGGTCCACGCAGTCTTGGTTGGAAGTGAACGTTTCGGACTTCATCAGAGCTGAAGACTGGCCGTCGTCGAGTCCCGATCTTAATCGGCTGGATTATGATTTATGGTCAGTTTTAGAGAGTACGGCTTGCTCTAAACGCCATGATAATTTGGAGTCCCTAAAACAATCCATACGATTGGCAGTGAAGAATTTTCCCATGGAAAGAGTGCGTGCTTCTATTGATAACTGGCCTCAACGTTTAAAGGACTGTATTGCAGCCAATGGAGACCACTTCGAATAAGCTTTTTATATTTTAAAATGTTTTATATAATTATGTATTAAACTAACACACTGTAAAAGTAATAAATTATATTATTTGAAATAAAAACAAAAATTTTTTTTCTTCGTGACAATATTTATGGCAAGACTAAGTATACATTTACACGTTTTTTGTTTGCTGTGACAGATATATTTTAGTCAGTAGTGGTATTTTAGGCGGTAAGCTGTCGGTGGTCCGGGCTCTAGATAGAGGAACCTCCTCTCTATGCGTCACGGCACGCATAGAGAGGAGGAGTTCTTACTGCTTTCTAAATTAAGCCCTGGACGCAACGAGAGCCTCCTGAGCCGCCGTAACGATTACTGAGTTAACCGGTACCATGATTGCCGAGTTCACGTTCCACATGTCGACAACCTCGTGTGCTTACTTTGCTTTAACCTCGTGCTCCTACCTGGGACGAATTCAAATTAAAAGCCGAAGATTGTTTTAAGGAAGTTATAAAATGGCTCAACTCCAATCTTCTCACACTTAACTTGGACAAAACAAACTATGTTACATTTGCCATTACTAAGATCACTAAACCACCAAAAACTCTTAGTATTGTTGCCCATACTTGTTTAGACAGAACACAAAATTGTAATTGTCAAACAATTACTCGGTCTACTACTGTTAGGTACCTTGGAGTAGAAATCGACGACTAATTGCGATGGGACAAATATCTAAATAAACTAAAAACAAGATTAAGGAGTATGATTTATATGTTTAAAACTCTTAGAGAATCTGTATCAATTAGCTTCTTACAAAAATATACATTGCACTATGTCAATCTCTTATTCAATATTGCATCATAGTATGGGGGGGGGGCGCTGCAAAAACACGGTTCCTCGCGTTGGAACGGGCACAGAGAGCTGTCCTTGAAGTGATGACCCGAAAGCCATTTCGATACTCGACTACTCAACTATATTCTGACTGTAAGGTGCTTCGTGTCCGACAGATCTTTGTGCTTGAATCCATTTTGAGAAGGCATCGATCAGTTCCCCTCCTGATACTACCAAACGTAAACAGAAAATAGTTTGTCATGCTTCTTCACATCACACATTTGCGAGAAGACAGTTTTATGTAACTAGTAGTTTACTTTATAACAAAATTAACAAAAAAACTTAATATAGTACATTTAAGCAAACATGATGCTAAGATCTCAGTTAAAAGATGGTTGTTACAATTAGACTACACAAATACCGAATATCTTTTGTCTTCACAAACATATTCATTAATTAATTAAACACAACACATACACACAATGTTTTTAGGTTATAAAATAATGAAATTGTCAGCTATCTTCTGAGATACAGGGCTCGCCTAGTTCAGAAGATAGACTCAATACCCTAAATAAACCTCTCTTTACCACCACAAATGCATTGGGATTGTTTTTGCACAATGTATATGACAGTAGTATACATAGTTACCTAGTAATAAGAAGTTTTTTTTTTATATGTAATCCTGTTGCTATGTTGGTGAGAAATAAACTATTATTATTATTATATATTATTATTTCCTTTGTTTTTATTTAAATACTTACAAATTATGTTTTTAAATATTTTTATAAACAAAAAGATAAAAAAAAAATTAAAAATATAAAAAATAGTAGCCCACCGGTATCGGGAACGGGGTCCAAGCTACCGGCGGTCAGGGCTCCAGAGAGAGGAATCTCCTGATAATGCGAGCCGTGTCCAGAAGTACCGCTTTCTGAATCAAGTCCTTGATCCAGCTGCCCAACGAGAGCCTCCTCAGGTGTTGGTCGAGGCTCTTGGCTATTAAGCCTTTGGCTGTCACGACTATCGGCACAATGATCGCTGAGTCCACATCCCACATGTCGACAACCTCGCGAGCCAAGTCAAGATACTTGATTTGTTTATCTTTCTCGGCTTTCACGAGGTTCTCATCATGCGGGACGGTTATGTCAACAATCATTGCGCACCGCACTGATCGATCCACCACCTCTATATCAGGCTTATTGGCAACAATAGTCCTGTCAGTGATGATGGATCGATCCCAGTACAACGTGATATTTCCATTTTCGAGAACTGGGTCGGGCACATACCTGTAGTACGGCACCTCAGATTCGACAAGGCTGTATTTCAGAGCAAGTTGCTGATGGATTATCCTGGCTACAAGGTTGTGCTATGCAAATACTCTCCGTTAGCTAAACGAGAACACCCGGAGATAATATGCCTGATTGATTCTCCCGGCCGGTGGCATGCCCGGCAGATGTCAACCGTGCCGTCTTTCACAATAAATCTCCGGTAATTGTTCGTCATCATAACTTCGTCCATAATTGCACAGACAAAACCTTCGGTTTCTCCAAAGAGGTCACCGAAACGCAGCCAGGCTACGGACGCTAGTAGATCTACATCGGGTCCATGTAGGGCCCGGTAAAAGTGTCCGTGAAGCTCCTTACTTTGCCATACTTCCATGCGATCATTGGTGTCAAGTACTACTGGCTTGCGCCAGTTCTCTTTAGCCAAGGAGAGCGTGGTGAGGCCCTTGTCCACCGCGACTACATCTCGATGCATCCCCACGTCGGTTTCTAGGAAATATTCCCTGAGACTGCATATCTCGCGATTGTGGAGGGTTTTAGCGTTTAAAAAGCCTCGACCTCCACACTTTCGCGGGATATACTGCCTCATTACCGATGACCGTGGGTGATGCATTCGATTTGCAGTCGACAGCGTCCGAACCCTCCTATCCAGGGCGTCTAGTTCGGTTTGAGTCCATTTGAGTATGACGAAAGAGTACATCAAAACCGGCATGACCCAACTGTTGAAGGCACGCACAAAGACATACCCAAATACTTATAGGTTTCGGATGCGGAGAGAGCTCTAAGGTTTGTGGAATCCGAAAGTTGGGTTCCTACGGATTCCACAATCTCCCCTCGCTTTACATGCATGACCGCACATTTGCCCACACAAAATTCCGTCCTGATGGCGCTACTGAAGGTTTCAGTAATTTTCAGTAGCTCCATCAGTTGCAAATTGTAGTTGTTCCGGGTCTGGCTGTTTGTGTATGTGAGTTTAAATGTTTGTAAACGCACCCACGATACAGGAGTAAAACCTAGTGTGGGCAACGTTTTTATTTTTAAAGAAAAAAAAAAATTGTTGGGGGCAAAGAGTTTTAGGTCATCCATGTAGAGGAGGTGAGATATAATCTGACGACCTCTCCTCAACCGATAGCCTAGACCTGAATCTTCCAGCAGCGTGCTTAGAGGATTCAAGGCTAAGCAGAACCAAAGCGGACTCAAACTGTCGCCCTGGAATATGCCTCGCTCGATCCTTATCGCTCGCTATTCCTCTGGATATTTCGACATCCTGGATAGCGAAGGACTGTCTTCCATTGCCCCATACACGACATCAGGTTTTGGTTTTTCCTGAGGTTTCACGTATATGTGTATAATATAAATATAAAAACTGCTTCTAAAAATTATATATTAGAAAATTGTGAGGAGATGACAAGAGACGTTGACGTTATTATTATTATTAATCAACGTATCTACTTGATTATTTATCTTTCGCAGCTTTAACGAGATTCTCGTCATGAAGGACACCCATATCAACAATCATCGTACGGCCACCGTATCACCACAATATCAAGCTTATTGGCTACAATAGTCCTGTCAGTGGTGATAGATCGACACCATATAATGTGGCGTGACCATTCTCGGGAATTGGGTCTGGCACATACCTGTAGTACCTACGGTACTTCGGACTCTACCAGGTTGTACTGCATGGCAAGTTGCAACATCCTAGCTAGCTGCTAGATTGTGCATATGCAATTTCTCGCCGTTAGCAAGACGAGAACAACCAGAAACAATGTCAGATTGATTCACCGGGACGGTGGCATATCTTATAGTACTCTTTGGGTGGCATGCCCGACAGATGTCAACCATACTATCCTTGACAATGTGTTTCCGATAACTATTCGTCATGGTAACCTCATCCATAATCGCACAGACAAAAGCTGCGATTTTCCCGGAGAGGTCGCATAGCCTACTAATTTTAAACTAGAGAGGTCGTCTAAACACAGCCAGGGTACAGACGCCAAAAAGGAGGCCATCTGGTCCATGGAGGGCCCAGAATAATCGTCCTTGAAGCTCTTGGCTTTGCCATACTGCCTCACGAGCGTTAGTAACAAATTCTGCGGGTTTCCGCCAGTTCTCTTTCGCAAAAGAAAAGAAATATCATTATAGAGTTCTTCCCATATTTCTCAAGACTAGGAACTTGCAATGTCCAGCATTTTTTACTTTTCATAACATCACGCCAGTATTTTCCGAAGGGGAAGACATAGTACACCCAAATTTCGCCAGCTACATAAATAAAGACAGACTAATAATGAAGGCTAAGGAGAGAGGAAGTGGATAGAATACTCTTTACTATTTACACGTTACCTATTAAGAAAATTACAGATATATAATTGTAGATATTTGCATAGTGTGACACAATTCACTTTCGTTATCAACCGGATTTTCAGATCTGCACGTTTCACCGTGCAGCCGGACGCATACTTGTTAAGGATAAGGTGGAGCTGTACATGAACGAGGAGCTGATCAGCATTATTCACATGAAGAAGACTTTCATAACGCCCATCTTCAGCATCCACGACGCACAGGACACCCCCACCATCAGGCTCAAGGGGGGGTTCACTCACATGGATTACTATGAGGTAATTAGATTACATTTATTTGGCCCCTCGAATGCCTTCCAAAACACAACCGTACTAATATTGTAAAAGCGAAAGTAAATCTGTCCGTCGGTCTCTCTGTCTGTCTGCCGGTCCTCCCTTTTTTCCTTTGCCTTCTGTTCGTCTCATCTGCTTTTCTTACCCTTTCACGCCTTGACGGCTGAAAGGATTTCGATGAATTTGGCACACAGGTCCATGACCTGGCTTAGTACATAGGATACTTTTTATCCCGGCAGTAAATTCCCGAGGGATAATTTTTGACCTCCACGCGGGCGAAGCCGTGGGCAAAAGCTAGTATATACATTATAAAATATAATAATCTTCAATTCCAGCTGCAGACAAACACCAAGACTGTCATAGGCGGCCTACAGAAGAAGACTCGCAGCTGGGGACACCAGATGTTCTCATTAAAAGATGATTACATCATCAGCTTCCCCGTTGATCTCGCAGTGCAGTCCAAGCTAGCTGTCATCGTAGCCTGCGTGTACATTGTAAGTCTGAAACCGATGGTTTTATTAGGGAGTTGAACGAGCTTAAGGCGACTAATATCATGGTGTCCTATCTTTTCGTCCCATCCTAACTCGGCTGTGCACAAATTACAGTGCTAGTAGTGATAGTCTCAACAAGCCTGTTGATGTGCATACACTCAAGCGACACGCGTCGACGACAGAGGCAACTGCAACCGCCCACGCGTGTTGGCGACAGCCGTCAACGCGTGTATTTGAGCAGCGTACTCAAATACACGAGCGACGCGCGTTGATGGCTGTCGCCGACATGCGTCGACGGTTGTAGTTGCCTCTGTCGTCGACGACAGAGGCAACTGCAACCGCCCACGCGTGTTGCGACAGCCGTCAACACGTGTATTTGAGCAGCGTACTCAAATACACGAGCGACGCGCGTTGATGGCTGTCGCCGACATGCGTCGACGGTTGTAGTTGCCTCTGTCGTCGACGACAGAGGCAACTGCAACCGCCCACGCGTGTTGGCGACAGCCGTCAACACGTGTATTTGAGCAGCGTACTCAAATACACGAGCGCCGCGCGTTGATGGCTGTCGCCGACATGCGTCGACGGTTGTAGTTGCCTCTGTCGTCGACGACAGAGGCAACTGCAACCGCCCACGCGTGTTGGCGACAGCCGTCAACACGTGTATTTGAGCAGCGTACTCAAATACACGAGCGACGCGCGTTGATGGCTGTCGCCGACATGCGTCGACGGTTGTAGTTGCCTCTGTCGTCGACGACAGAGGCAACTGCAACCGCCCACGCGTGTTGGCGACAGCCGTCAACACGTGTATTTGAGCAGCGTACTCAAATACACGAGCGACGCGCGTTGATGGCTGTCGCCGACATGCGTCGACGGTTGTAGTTGCCTCTGTCGTCGACGACAGAGGCAACTGCAACCGCCCACGCGTGTTGGCGACAGCCGTCAACACGTGTATTTGAGCAGCGTACTCAAATACACGAGCGACGCGCGTTGATGGCTGTCGCCGACATGCGTCGACGGTTGTAGTTGCCTCTGTCGTCGACGACAGAGGCAACTGCAACCGCCCACGCGTGTTGGCGACAGCCGTCAACACGTGTATTTGAGCAGCGTACTCAAATACACGAGCGACGCGCGTTGATGGCTGTCGCCGACATGCGTCGACGGTTGTAGTTGCCTCTGTGCCTCTGTGTGTTGCCACGATCATTTAAAACGTTAAAAACATTTGTACATAAAATTACAGGGTGGCTCGATTTAAGAGTACGGGAGTGTGTTTTACTTAATTACTCGCACTTAGTCATTTATTGCATTTCAATGGTTGTAATTGTTAATTCCAATCCGTACTCAGGTAACTTTTGGCGACTCACTACTTATGTAGTTACGAGGATGAGCATGCAGATTTTTATTAATAAACCATTGTTTTTTCCTTTCAGGACTTCAGGTTCCATGAGGGCAAGTGACGGAGCACTATCGCACAACTGTATTAATGTTTTTTGGGTTCCGTACCAAAGGGAGCTAACGAAATCCTATTACCTACTAAGCCTCCGCAGTCTGTCCGTCTGTCTGTCTAGCGGGCTGTATCTCATGAACCGTAATAGGTAGACAGTTAAAATTTTCACAAAGTGTGTAGGTACTTAATTCTATTGACCTTATAACAACAAAATATAATAAAAATAAAATGATGTAAAAAAAAATATTTTTATTTATTTTTACTATTTACTTTATTTTTTATACAAGAAACGTGTTTTTTCGGCGTTTTTTGCCTTGTGGTACGGAACCCTTCGTGAGCGAGTTCGACTCACACTTCGCCGGTTTTTTATATTGTATTTTATGTACTTACTTATATATTATAAGTGAGGTGTTTTTTATCATCTAGATTGGAACGCAACTTTGGTCGCTGAACTTAAACAACGCATCATCATAATTATTGTTATGAAATACTGAAGAATGTATAAAAGTTTGTCTGCCTACCATGACCTGAAATAGAAGGAATAGCACAACCGCTCTTGACGAAGCTGGAGCCAGTGTTTAAGCTAATTCAATAGTCTATTATAGAGAAATCATAATTATAATCATAAGAAGTATGGAATATCGAATCTCCTATCGTCTTAGAGCGTTTTGTAGCAAAGAGATGAGAAGACTTGCTTTAGATCGACTAAAACTAAAGGACTAAGAGAAACCCGAAGTAACAGTGATCTGTTATCAGAAAAATCTACATTTTATATAGCTTGTACCGCAAGGGTTGGATCGAGGTGGCGCTAGAAAAGGATGCATGCAAGGTCTTGAAGGAGGCCTTTGCTCAGCAGTGCCCAGTGGGACAGTGTAGATTAAGATAAAATAAAAGGCTTATATCGTGGCGTTCGTAAAAGTAGTTAAATACATTCTATGTACTTATTAATATGTTTATATTATTATAATGCACATAATGACACTGTGGACTAGCGTATTTTAACCAGTCAAGCTTGCATTTACCTTTCCGACGTTTGGCCCCCAAACTGAACGGGCTAGGGCCGCCTTCAAGCGGCTCTTGCCCAACCTTAGGGGGCCAAACGCCTCCTGCCGGAGGCTTTACGCGGGGGTCGTGCGGTCCATGGCCCTATACGGGGCCCCGGTGTGGGCGCGTTCACTGCGGCGGCGAGCCGCCCACTACCTGAACGCGCCCCAGAAGGTGGTAGCCGTAAGGCTCATCCGGGGCTACCGCACGATCTCGGGCGAGGCGGCAAGCCTGCTTGCCGGACTGCCGCCATGGGATCTGGAGGCGATAGTCCTCGCGCGCCTGTATGAGTGGCGCGCGGAGGCACTACGCCGGGGGGAAGGTCCGCTCCCGCGGCAAATTGCGGCGGAGCGGACGGATCTCCGGCTCGATCTCATGGCGACATGGAAAGAGCGACTCTCGCAACCCAGCGCAGGGCACGCCGCGATAGCGGCGATAAGACCCCTCTTTGAGGAGTGGCTAGAGAGGCGCCACGGCGCCCTCACCTACCGCCTGACGCAGGTCCTCACCGGACACGGAAGTTTCGGGAGGTTCCTGCACATCATTAGGCGGGAGGAAACGCCCGGGTGTCACCATTGCCAGGATCGCCCAGAGGACACGGTGGAGAACACGGTGGAGGTCTGCCCCGCTTGGGCGGAGCACCACCGTGTCCTCGTAGAGGCGATCGGCAGCGGCGGCGGCCTCTCGCGCCCGGCCCTGGTGCAAGCCATGGTCCGGAGCGAGAGCGAGTGGGAGGCAGTCGCCTCCTTCTGCGAAGCAGTCATGCTAGCGAAGGAGGTGGCGGGATGGATGAGGGAGAGAGCCTCCCGTCCCAGCCGCCGCGGGAGACGCCCCCGGCGTCGGGAGTCGCGTGACGACTACCGGCCACCGTAGGCGCGGGCCTGCGGGCGGAGAGCAATGGGTAGCTCACCGCCCGATCAGGACCAGGCCCGTGCCGGACGGCGCGTAAGTGTTCCACGCGCGCCTCAAAGAGATGTCAGCATAATCCGAGGGGCCCCTTAGGGCCGAAGTCTGCCGGGTCAGCGGGATTGTCCGAAAGGGTTACCGCTACCCCGGAACATAAAGGGCGAAGGAAGGAACATGGGTGGGTTTTAGTCAGTAAGAGTCTGACACTCCCTTCCGCTCCACCCAGAGCGGGAGCGGTCATTAGATTATTTCCCACCAGAAAAAAAAGGGTTTCAATATTGTTTTACTATTTTAAAGAAATAGAATTTTTTATAATTGATTAAGGTAAAATGTCGACCTGTCAGGCCATAAATTTAAGATTCAATGCGCTTCCAAGAGGGCCCATATCGTGGAACAATGTTAAATAAGAATTTAGAATAAAACATTTTGTTATTAATTAGGAACAAGTGACTGACAGTCACATTCCCCCTCTGAAAATCAGACGCGTGACGCAGTACAGCGTATGAGTTTTCACAATAGGATGAAATTATCCTTTCCTCGCAAGTGTCACAGAATATAGACCTATACTTATTTGTTGTATTTATCTAATCTCTAACTTCTGTCATACCAACTCAGGCGCACGCTCACCGCTGCACCGATTGGTCGACACTTATAATAAAAAGTTTGGATCTATTGACATTATATTTCTGAACAAGAATAGGTTCAAAAATCAAGTAATTTCCACCTTAAAGGAACAGCCATAAGTTTTGATGTTACTTAATTTTGATTCATATACCTCATGTATTTATGTAACTTTAGGTTCGTCCTTCCTTTTTTGTTTTTATCTGTTTTTTTTTTCTTCTCTTTGTTTTTTGCATGCCGATTTTATCTGATTCCAAACCTTTATATTTGTCCCTAGTATTAAGACGCAGATATTATTAGATTTTCACTTTATTTTATGCTCTCCGAGATACATTTTAATAACAAACCGAGTTTAGAGGTACGAGGAACAGGGTGTAAAGTTCACTCATCCTCCATAGAAAAGGGAGGATCCTCCGACCAGACGGGTGTTGTGTCTGGCGGCGGGCATCAAACGTTGGGCAATTCCCAACGTTTGATGTTGGGAAATTGTATCTATTCTAATTGCGCGGTAAACTCTGCTTGCGAGATGCAGGATTTGCGTGACGTCAGTATGACGCGTTGTTCGCATGTGGCGTTGTAGATACCGCTACACGAGTAATAATTTTAACCTTCTAATGAGGATCTTTAAGTTTGCCCTTATTGTTATTGTTATTATTAACAGTACTTATGCTAATTATTCTACATGTTAATCTGTGGATAACGTCGTGAGTAGTGTATTTGTTAATTCTATTAGTTTAGTACTCCTATCATGTGTAATATTTGATATACTGCTGTTTGTTGTCCCTAATAAATAAAGTAAAATAAAATAAAATAATCAGATACTTACTAGAATATTGTAAGTATTCTAGTATCAATCCTACAAGATCCCAATAAGATGCAATGTGTGCTATAATGTATTACTGTATCGCAGAAGCATCTTCAATCTATATATTTATGATTGCTCTTTAATATTTGAACGGTTCTTGTAAATACTCTTTCCATTATAATTTAAATAAAATTACCGCGCCTCAGCTAAGCCCGTGCATGCTTAAATAAAAATAACAAATAAAAATCTTTATTGATACAAAAACCTTTGACATTGCTAAAGACTTTAGATAAAAATGGTTAGCTAAAAGTCATACGGATAAGGTAAACCCTGACTCCTAAACTAGGTGATCCTGTGACTTAGGGGTCAGTGTTCTGCTGTCACTGTGATACCAGAAAGCTTTTAAGTCGTGTTCCTAACATTACAAAAATAGTCATTGACAGTGCAGGTTAACAAAGTATGTACACAATAAAATCAACAACGAAGGAATAAAGGATATAAGAAACGACTTTTACGGTGCATATGTGTGTATGTTAGAGTGAGGATGTGTATGTCAGAGTGAGGGATGTATGTGAGGGTGTGTATGTAGGAGTGTGTGTAGTAGTGTTTAGCGTTTGCTTGAGGGTGTGTTGAAATGTTTGAGAATGTGATGTGTTGCTGATCTGTTCCAAATAAAGAGAAAAATTCCAAACAGCAGTATAACAGGTTTATATATCATACAAATATTTGTTCCCGCTTATTATTTAGTTTTACATACCAGGGACTCTTTTAAGAGTATTTATGTTATTGAGCCACACAACCTACGCTGCTCCCTCGTTCTAAACTCAGCCTGTCGCAGTTGCCGCTGGACAGAGGCCTCTCCTTATGCACCTCGGTGCTGAGCCAGCTTAATCAGCTGCTCGCAACATCGTAACATTACCTACAGTAGCGTCGGAACCAAAGCAGTAGCGTCGGAACCAAAGCTCTACAATTGATGCGGGAATTGAACCCACAAGCCGTGACACAGGAATTCCAAAAAATCATATAAACAAGACATCTAAGGGGAATCGAATCCAATATCCATGGTGGTGGAAATCAAACGCTTACAAACAAAGAACATCAAGTGGGAATCGAGCCCACCACGAGTACTTACAGAATTCAATCATCATTATCAAAACGTAACTCAATTAAACATAAGTTATTCTATCAACCAATAACATTAGGCGGCAATCAAACCCAAGATCCATGACAATGGAATCTAAGCACATCAGCAATTAAATCACGCGGGGATTGAACCCGCTACCTGTAGTTGAAGAATTCAACCACCATTATCAAACCGTAACTTACACATAAGTAATCTAACCGTTGTAACGCTTGCCGTCGCTAACAATGGATAGAACCATAAAATTACGTTGTGTTATTTACGTGTACCTACATTCGTTGTGTTATAAGTTATTGTATCAACCAATAACATCAGGCGGGAATCGAACCCAAGATCCATGACAATGGAATCTAAGCACATCAGCAATAATATCATGCGGGGATTGAACCCGCTACCAGTAGTTAAAGAATTCAACCACCGTTATCAAACCGTAACTTACACATAAGTAATCTAACCGTTGTAACGCTTGCCGTCGCTAACAATGGATAGAATCATAAAATTACGTTGTGTTATTTACGTGTACCTACATTCGTTGTATTATTTTCATAGTAACCCATATTTTGTTCTTTCTCGTTGCACTGAAGTGAATTTAATGACGAGAATCCTGGTCACGGCACCACATGTGACTGTTCCTAAATTACCCTAGGCTGATAAAATTTTCGTTTTTCCTAATTATGTGGAAATTACAGGAAAAGGAGTCGGTTCCCCTTTCGGGGAAGAACAGTACCCCGCCTCCGTACTGTTCTGTAGGGCCCGGCTCCAGACTGGACACCCTTCCACCGATATAGATTAAATTAATTCCAAATATGAAGAAGTCCAGTGCCTTGTCTCATCAATAGACCAAGGAAAGGGTTGAAGGAAATGTTAAATAAAACTTAGGAATTCATAGTTATGAACATAGATTGAATGTGGTTTTAGAAAGCTAGTAATAATAGAGGGATGCAAAGTATATTATTATTATTAAATTGTGAGTATCCCATACGCTAGCGTAACAGGTATTTGATCAGTCATTACTCACACGATACCTCACATCTACACTCGGAGTACTCAGGGCAGCACTTCCATATAGTGACGCAAGCGGCTTTTCCGCGGCATTGTGTCGTCATCATGCTCTTTTGGAGACATGGTCCCTAGCAGTTCTTTCGAACTGATAAACGTGACGAAGCGGCTTTCCCTACGGCAACCAAGCGACCGTCCTTGTCTGACTATGGAGCGGCTAGTTCCAGCGGCATTACGTCGTCATCATGCTCTTAAAGAGTCGTGGATCAACTCTCTTGAAGGTCTACAGACAACCCCAAAGCGCCCACCCTTCACCACTTCCTAGTGTTTTGGGCTGGAGAGAAGAAGTGGCGCAACAAACTCTCAAGCAACACTTCTCTGTCTGATTAATTATAAGAACTTTAATAACCCTATCAGCCCGGGATAATTATTATGATGAAGGACTCACCCAATCACACCAACAAACACACACACACACCACTTTAAATACTAGATTAGCTTATCTGGGCTCCAACCCAACTATATTAATGTACTCGCTATTTCGCGACAGCCCATTCGGACATAGCCTCCTGATATTCCCTAAATCTCCTAACTTAACTAGCCTGGACTAGGAAGTCCGTCTTCTCTCGTGGTTCGAAATCGAGTGCCTTAGCCTCCTCGTTCCCCTTCCCACCTTTCTCAATCACCACGCTCCGGCGCTCAGCGCTCAATAGCGCGCAGCGCTCAGGTATTTGTTTTATTTCAGTCTTGATCACCTTTACCCGGGAGCGGAAATGATTAGCAATAACCCTGTCTTTGACCCTGTCGCGCAGTCAAGTACAAAAAGGATGTTACGTGTGATAGTGAGTAAAATTTAAAAAAAGTTGGTTGCAAAAAAATTGCTGAGGAAAGGAAACGACAAACATGGAGCCATGTTTGCTGGAGTTTGGTCATAATTATTTGTAACTTCCTGAGAATACAAACGTTTAGTTTACGAGCACTCGCCCCGCCTGCTGCGATACAAATGCGAATACGCTAGTGTGCTGTGTGGTTGATAAAACGCGTCTAGACAGTGCACACAGGGAGAGACCACACCCAAAGCCCCAAAGCGTCCGCAATCGCACCCAAAGGTGACGAGCCCAAGGGCGTTGTAAGGTCTCACAAAATTTAGTGGCTATTAGGCTATATATGATCCAAAGTTGTAAATAACAAGAGTAATTTCTTCTGGTTGACTTCTGAATTTCAAATTACCCACATGATGTTCAAACATAGTAATAACGTCATCCAAATTGAAGCGAAACTGAAAAAATGCTTTTGTTACTATGCACTTGACCTTCATGAGTGAGCGACGGCGACGCGACGTGACGATCAACTCGTTCTATAGTAGTTAATCGAATGACGTAATTTTTTGTTTGTATCAACGAAATGCATGCAGAGTCGGTATGTAGCCTGAAAATGGAGCAAGACTTATTATGCATTGTTATTAATGATAGAATATGAATTATGTTATGTAGGTACATGAGGTTTTTTCGTGATAGATAGGCGCCAGTCAGTCGCCAGCATAGACTACTATTTTATACTACAGTGGCGCGCCAGTCAGACGTCTAACCTTGGACGGAACAGCCGCGCAAGCAAATAATAATATATCCGGTATTCCGGTCTTATTCGAGTAGTTTTATCAAAAATTCGTTCTAGTTGACCCTATTAATTAGTGTTTAAAAGTTATTATCGTCTCAAATTGTGCATTCAACAATAAATTGTGTTTTAAATCTTGTGTTGGATAATATAAATACATAGATATCTAGTCGTATTGCGACTTTTAATCAACAGAATGTGTTTGTGAGTGTAATGATATTGAAGTATCTTTCTGTATTTCTAAAGGACTAGTTGTGTGTTGAATTTAGATTCGTTTGCTTGTAAACAATGGCTGCTGCCCAATTCACAGGTCAGATAAACATATATTGTTAATAATTGGTTTAAATAAATAAAAAATGAATATTGTTAAGTGATAATACTGGGACTATTATTTGTCTTCCTGTTGTATTTAAGTCAAAGAGATTTAAGTTTTGTCAAGTAAATAATTTAATGTCTTTGATTTAAGTGTTTTTAATATACTGATGAAGGCGTTAGAATATAATAGAATAGAATACTCTTTATTGTAGTACACCATAAAATTACAGAGCATAAATATATAAAATTAATTTTTTTTTTTGACCTTGACCTTATGAAGGCCGCAGGAAACCGTTGGATGCGAGAAGCACAGAACCGGTCGTAGTGGAGGTGTTTTAGGGAGGCCTATGTCCAGCAGTGGACGTCTTTCGCCTGAAATGATGATGAATATACTGATAAGGCTATAAAAGCCCGAATAACGTAAAATTACAGTTCCAGGTCTGGAGCGCCTGTCACAGCTGCCTACCATCATGATCCACCAGACTAGTTCAGGCTACAATGGCAACAATTACACCATCGTCGGCGGTGGGGAGGAAGTTCTGTTAACCCTGAACGAGAATGTCCCCAACACCATCTTTCGAGGCGGAGCCCACAGGCCGTTTAGCTTTGACGGCGTGGAAAACACAGGGAGGAAGGTGAGCAGTAAAAGATCCGTTGTTTTATTAATTATACTATTTAAATGGGGTTCAATTTTCTAGTATATCCTGTTGGCCTTGCAGGGGCAGCAAGGTAGTGGGAACCTCATAAAGTTACCATTTGACATAGTAAAATAAAATAAATAAATCTATCAACTGAAACAGTAGCTAGTAATAATAGTACTTAATAGCAATTTATTTCCAAAACTTCAGTACCTACACGTTTCATCAGTGAGGGCTCGACCCCTGAACTAGGACATCTGTAGGACAGGTGTCGAGGTTTTCATCAGTTACAATTACAAACAAATAAAAGCTCAATGAACAAAAAAAATTGTTTATTAGGTACCTAATCATTCTAAAACATCCTGTTTTGGAATAGAATAGGGGTAGCATGATTGTGTGTAGATATATGTGATGGGTGTGTGGGTGTAGGTGTGTGTGGTGTGTGTACTCTGAGTCCACTAGGTTAGATTACTGATAAGATTATCAGTATCATCATAGCTATAGCTTTCAACCCAAAGTAAGATTTCCGAAATTGCTCACGTCTCTATTAATTTAAACCGGCTCAATTTGCTGTAGAGGCGTGGCGCTAAACTATTGTAGTGCTTTATGGCAAACTGGCTCCTTGCTCATGCCACGGATATCCGTTCTTTTTTTGTTTTTGGCAAGTTGGGGACTGTGAGCCGACGATATCTCAGCAGGCACACATATATCAATATTTTTCTGACACAAAGAACCCGCGTCTGCTCATATCTGATATATGAGCAGACGCGGGTTTGCGTGGTAAGGGTTCTTAAGTTGCGGTTGAGTGGTAATGGGGTTTCTCATTATAATAGAAATAGCGAATTCCTAGCGTGCAGTCTTGAAGGTGCTGCTTTCCCTTAACCAGCACCACCGCAGTGCCAAAAGGTTTTATACATTTGTCTAGGTAGCTGGCAACATATCTCAGGGGTTTGAATATACTAGGTATATGTAAATTTACACTTTTTTTTTGCTGTGACAGATATATTTTAGTCGGTAGTGGTATTTTAGGCGGTATGCTGTCGGTGATCCGGGCTCTAGATAGAGGAACCTCCTCTCTATGCGTCACGGCACGCATAGAGAGGAGTTGTTAGTGCTTTCTAAATCAAGCCCTGGACGCAACGAGAGCTTCCTGAGGGGACGATCTTTCAGGCCAGTAACCGTAATGATTACTGAGTTAACCGGTACCATGATTGCCGAGTCCACGTCCCACATGCAACCTCGTGTGCTTAGTCAACGTATCTACTTGATTTTTTATCTTTCGCAGCTTTAACGAGATTCTCGTCATTAAGGTCACCGATATCAACAATCATCGTACGGCCACTGTGTCACCACAATATCAAGCTTAAACTCAAACTCAAAGTATTTATTTCAATTAAACCAATTACAGGCACTTTTGAATTGTCAAGGGGTCGGTCAGTCAGAGAAATGAAGCTAGTTGCCCATTCCAAAGCGTAGTAGGTACCTATGGAGAAGAACGGGCAAGAAACTCCATGGACACTCTTTTAAATCAAAATATGGTTACAAAGTATTAGTTACATCATTCATGTTAAAAATTATGCATGTGAGAACGATGCAGAACGTTAAAAGCGTCCGTAATGAAAAGCCTAAAACAATCCAAATATTAAATTAAATTAAAATAAGCCATGGCAGCAAAGAGATGACCAGTCCCCACTGACGGCGCCCGTTCACGAACATGACGCACGGATTAGCACCATTCAGCTCAACCATTTTGAAGGGAGCTAAATGATCCAACACATGTGCCACCATCAGCGAGACATTTGAGTGAGCATGACATACTCTCAGCCGCCAGGGCACATTCAAGTCAATGAAAGACGTACCCAGTAAGTGGTAGCTTTATAGTATGTACCTACATAGTACTCACACATGAGCTATACAATTATACAATACTAGGAGATTGAATTTATATAATGCAAAAATAGTATTTTACAATCTTCAGCGGCTCCAACAGTACTTTCAAATGCTAATCAATTTATTTATGCGTCCTGTGGAGCAGGACCAGCGTTTAGCCAAGCATTTTTATCAGCGATGTAATCTCCCAATTTATAATATGCCTGGCTGCATAGTGTGCGTTTTATCATCATATCAGCCGCACGACACCCACTGCTGGGTATAGGCCTCCCCTAAGGATCTCCACGACGATCGGTCCTGCGCTGCCTGCATCCACTGGCCTCCCGCGACCTTCACCAGATCGTCGGTCCACCTTGTCGGGGGCCTACCCACTGAGAGTCGTCCGGTGCGCGGTCGCCATTCCAGAACCTTTCCGCCCCAACGGCCATCGGTTCTTCTCGCTATGTGTCCCGCCCATTGCCACTTCAGCTGAGCAATCCTTCGAGCGATGTCGGTTACTTTAGTTTTCCTGCGGATCTCCTCGTTTCTGATTCGATCATGCAGGGAAACGCCGAGCATGGCTCTCTCCATTGCACGCTGGGTGACCTTGAGCCTTCTTATGAGACCCATAGTTAGCGACCATGTTTCACTGCCGTAAGTCATCACTGGCAACACACACTGTTCACACTGTGCGTTTTATACAAGATTTAAATTTTTTTCATTCTGTTCAATTATGTGGGGAGGTATTTTATTGTAACATTTTAAACAGTACCCCATGAAAGATGAGTCTACTTTAGCCAGCCTGAAACCTGGTTGAACTAATTGGTCCCTATTTCTAGTGATATAATTGTGTCTTTCACCTCTTTTACTAAAAATATGTAGATTTTTCCTTACGTACATAATGTTTTCATATATATATTGACAAGGTACCGTCATGATGTTAATATCTTTAAACAGTTCTCTTAGAGAGTCACGCCTGCGGAGGCTATATATGGCTCTGATGGCTCTTTTCTGCAGAATAAAAATAGACTCGATGTCTGCAGCCCGTCCCCATAGTAAAATACCGTACGACATGATACTATGAAAGTAACTAAAATAGACCAGTCTCGCGGTATCGACATCAGTAAATTGACGGATTTTTCTCACAGCATACGCTGCTGAACTTAGTCGTCCTGCAAGGGATGTTAAATGAGGACCCCATTGAAGCCTTGAGTCGAGCGTGAACCCCAGGAAAACAGTTTCATCGACGAATTCTAGTTTCTCTTGATTCAATTTTATCTCACAATGACTACCTTTGACATTTGGTAAAGAAAATCTTATACACTTCGTTTTTTTCCCATTTAATACTAAATTATTAGCAGTGAACCAATTTTGGATCTGCAGTAGGGCGTTATTTACGTCGTCAAGATTTGATACACGTCTATTAATTTTAAAAATCAAGGAAGTATCGTCAGCAAATAACACCATCTGTGGTTGGGTTTTTAACAAATGGGGTAGATCATTTATATAAACTAAAAAGAGGAAAGGACCTAATATCGAGCCTTGCGGAACACCCATTTTTACTGTTAAACCGAGTGAATTGACACCATTTATTTGAACTTGCTGTTGTCTATCATTTAAATAAGATTTTACTAAACTGAGCGCAAGTTTTCCTATTCCGTAATGCTCAAGTTTTAAAAGTAAGGTTTCGTGGTCGACGCAATCAAAAGCCTTGGAGAGGTCACAAAAAATCCCTATGGCGTCTTGGGACTCTTCCCACGCTGTAAAAATGTGTTTTAATAAGGTGATACCGGCATCAGTCGTACAACGTCCCTTGGTGAAACCATACTGTTGGTCGTGTAATATTCTGTTGGTGTTAAAATGATTGAGCATTTGGTTCAGCATCACCTTTTCAAACACCTTGCTGAAGACCGGTAACACGGATACGGGTCTATAATTATTGGTAAGTTTACTGTCCCCCGATTTTAAAAGCTTATTGGCTACAATAGTCCTATCAGTGGTGATAGATCGACACCATATAATGTGGCGTGACCATTCTCGGGAATTGGGTCGGGCACATACCTATAGTACGGTACTTCGGACTTTACAAGGTTGTACTGCATGGCAAGTTGCAACATCCTAGCTGCTAGATTGTGCATATGCAATTTCTCGCCGTTAGCAAGACGAAAACAAACGGAAACAATATGTCAGATTGATTCACTGGGACGGTGGCATCCTGACAGATGTCAACCATACTATCCTTGACAATGTGTTTCCGATAACTATTCGTCATGGTACCGTAACCCATGGACTTATTATTAAGTCCATGCCGTAACCTCATCCATAATCGCACAGACAAAAGCTGCGATTTTCCCGAAGAGGTCTAAACGCAGACAGGGTACAGGCGCCAAAAAGTCTACATCAGGTCCATGGAGGGTCCATAATAATCGTCCTTGAAGCTCTTAGCCTTGCCATACTGCCTCACGAGCGTTACTAACAAATTCTGCGGGTTTCCGCCCGTTCTCTTTCGCAAAAGAAAAGAAATATCATTATAGAGTTCTTCCCATATTCCTCAAGACTAGGAACTTGCAATGTCCAGCTTTGTTTACTTTTCATAACATCACGCCAGTATTTTCCGAAGGGGAAGACATAGTACACCCACATTTCGCCAGCTACATAAATAAAGACATCCTTTCTATCCTACTAATTCCTACTATTCCTATTTTCCTACTAATATTATAAATGTGAAAGTTTGTATGGATGGATGGATAGATGGATGGATGTTTGTTACTCTTTCACGCAAAAAAACTGAATGGATTTGGATGAAATTTGGCACACAGATGGTTTATGATCAGGAATAATATATAGGATACTTTTTATATCGATATTCCCACGGGATCGAAACTTATGCGGGTGAAACCGCGGGGCGCAGCTAGTACACTAATACACTCGTACTACTTATGTAAGATTAATAATGATGAAGGCTAAGAAGAGAGGAAGTGGATAGAATACTCTTTACTATTTACACGTTACCTATTAAGTAAACACACACAATTTATTTTCGTTATCAACCGGCATTTTCAGATCTGCTCGTTCCACCGGCCAGTCGGACGCATATTTATTAAGGATCAGGTGGAGCTGTTCATGAACGAGGAGCTGGTCAGCATTATTCACACGAAGAAGACTTTCATAACGCCCATCTTCAGCATCCACGACGCCCAGGACACCCCCACCATCAGGCTCAAGGGCGGGATCACTCACTTGGGTTATTTTGAGGTAATGAGGTAACATTTATTTGGCCCCTCGAATGTCTTCCAAAACACAACAGTACTAATATTGTATAAGCGAAAGTAAATCTGTCTGTCGGTCTGTCTGTCTGTCTGTCGGTCCCCTCCCTTTTTTCCTTTTTTCCTTTGCCTTCTGTTCGTCTCATCTGCCTTTCTTACCTTTTCACGCCTTAACGGCTGAACGGATTTCAATGAATTTGGCACACAGGTCCATGACCTGGCTTAGTACATAGGATACTTTTCATCCCGGCAGTAAATTCCCGAGGGATAATTTTTGACCTCCACGCGGGCGAAGCCGTGGGCAAAAGCTAGTATATACATTATAAAATATAATAATCTTCAATTCCAGCTGCAGACAAACACCAAGACTGTCATAGGCGGCCTACAGAAGAAGTCTCGCAGCTGGGGAGACCAGATGTTCTCATTTAAAGATGATTACATCATCAGCTTCCCCGTTGATCTCGCAGTGCAATTCAAGCTAGCTGTCATCGTAGCCTGCGTGTACATTGTAAGTCTGAAACCGATGGTTTTATTAGGGAGTTGAACGAGCTTAAGGCGACTAATATCACGGTGTCCTATCTTTTCGTCCCACCCTAACTCGGCCGTGCACAAATTACAGTGCTAGTGGTGATAGTCTCAACAAGCCTGTTGATGTGCATACACCCAAGCGACACGCGTCGACGACAGAGGCAACTGCAACCGTCCCCGCGTGTTGGCGACAGCCGTCAACGCGTGTATTTGAGCAGCGTACTCAAGTACACGAGCGACGCGCGTTGATGGCTGTCGCCGACATGCGTCGACGGTTGTAGTTGCCTCTGTCGTCGACGCGTGTCCCTCGTGTGTATAAAAAATAAATCGAGCCACCCAATGTTCCGAATTTTAATTCACGATCATTTAAAACATTAAAAACCTTTGTACATAAAATTACAGGGTGGGTCGATTTAAGAGTACGGGAGTGTGTTTTACTTAATTACTCGCACTTATTCATTTAATGCAATTCAGTGTTTGTAATTGTTAATTCCAATTCGTACTCAGGTAACATTTGGCGACTCTCTACTTATGTAGTTACGAGGGATGAATTAATAAACCATTGTTTTTTCCTTCCAGGACTTCAGGTTCCACGAGGCCAAGTGACGGAGCACTATAGCACAACTGTATTAATGTTTTTTGGGTTCCTTAGCAAAGGGTACTAACGAAATCCTATTACCTACTAAGCCTCCGCAGTCTGTCCGTCTGTCTGTCTAGCGGGCTGTATCTCATGAACTGTAATAGGTAGACAGTTAAAATTTTCACAAAGTGTCTACTTATTTCTATTGTCCCTATAACAACAAAATATAATAAAAATAAAATAAATAAATAAATAAATAAATAAATAAATAAATAAATCCCTGGACATTTCACACAGCACCATTTGTCCCAAGCTAAGCAACCTAATGCTTGTGTTATGGTAACAAGATGGCTGATATACTACTTATATACATTTTTTTTTTTTTTTAAATGGAGACCCCCTTTTATTTTTTATACAAGAAACGTGTTTTTTTCGGCGTTTTTTGCCTTGTGGTACGGAACCCTTCGTGAGCGAGTTCGACTCACACTTGTCCGGTTTTTTATATTGTATTTTATGTACTTACTTATAATAGGAGTTTTTTATTATCTACATTGGAACGCAACATTGGCCGCTGAACTTAAACAACGCATCATCATAATTACTGTTATGTAATACTTATGAATGTATAAAAGTTTGTCTGCCTACCGTGACCTGAAATAGAAGGAATAGCACAACCGCTCTTGACGAAGCTGGAGCCAGGGGGTCTACTTCGAAGTAGTATCGGCCGAATATTCGGCCGTTTCCTGCTACGAAGTTACTATAGTTACTATTTTGTTCGGTCGGTCCCGATCCTACACTCCTACACTCTTTCGAATATTGACTATGGTCCCGACCCAACTGAGCCGATCCGAACTTTTTTCGCATTTTTCAATAATGTTTGGTTCGGCCATGTGTCGGTCCGATCCGATTATTCGCACTTTGCACTTCGTAGAAGACCCCCTGTATTTAAGCTAATTCAATAGTCTAATAAAGAGAAAAAGTATGGAATATCGAATCTCCTATCGTCTTAGAACGTTTTGTAGCAAAGAGATGAAAATACTTGCTTTTGCTTGCTTGATCGACTAAAACTAAAGGACTAAGAGAAGTAACAGTGATCTGTTATCTGAAAATAAGGTATCTACATTTTATATAGCTTGCACCGCAAGGGATGGATCGAGGTGGCGCTAGAAAAGGATGCATGCAAGGTCTTGAAGGAGGCCTTTGCTCAGCAGTGCCCAGTGGGACAGTGTAGATTAAGATAAAATAAAATAGCTTTTATCGTGGCGTTCGTAAAAGTAGTTAAATACATTCTATGTACTTATTAATATGTTTATATTATTATAATGCACATAATGACATTGTGGACCAGCGTATTTTAACCAGTCAAGCTTGCATTTACTTTTTAATGAGAAACTTATTGATATTTGTCTTTTTTACCTGGGTTTTCTTATCTTTTATATTTCTATTAGATTATGGACAAAGGATCCCTTGATTTTATGATGCAACCTCTCTAAACTATGCTTAGCAATTGGAATCAATTGTGTAAAATTATGTGGTAGTGGGTTGGTAGTAGATATATTTCCATTCCTTAAAACGAACGAAATAGATTATCCTCCATTTTTTTATACTTAGGGCTGATTTTTCAATAGTCAAATAACTTTCATCTGAGGAAAATATATTGCGGTTTGATAGTTTTTATATAGAAAATATGTCAAACTGTCATAGTTATTTTTCAGATAAAAATTATCTGACTATTAGTGTTACCTTTTCGAGAGAACATACTAATTCTATGCCTTTTCGTTACCGCAGGTGCCTTTTTTGAAGTAGATAATAAGTCACTTAGGTAATAAGGAGTTCTCAGTGAATAGATTTTTATAATAGCCCCTACTAGCTTTAGATTTTGGAACTTCAGTGCCATAGACTTTGGCTATGAGCCTTTTATTCTTATGAGTCCTAGATGTCACGAGAGTGCGCACAATGAAGATTATATTTAAATGTGAGATTTTTCCAAAAATATATTAAAACTGTTAAAAGTTTATTTGTTTTATTTTGTTCTTATGGTCAAAGTTAAATAGGAAGAATGGCCAAAAAAAGGAAGTTAAGTCCATACATAACTTCCTTTTTTTGCTCATTCTTCCCTAAGTTCCAAATCTATTGTCACTTTCATGGACAAGTGAGGAAGGCAGAGGAAACCGATGAAGAGGTCGCTGAAGGAACGACAAATACCTACCGAGTCATCCGTAGGTAGGTACTATGTGAAAGTAACTCATTGATTTGTTGTATATAAGGCTGAGCGGATTTGGATAAAATTTGGGACACGGATAAACCATAACCTGGGTTAGGACATAGGATACTTTTATCGCAGAATTATTAAAATTATAATTATAATACTTACTTAATAATAAACCTTTTACGAGAAAGTCTAGAACTCTAGACAGTGTACCTACCTACACAAGGTGGGGCTACCTACCACGCCCAAAGCCTCAAATCAGCCACCAACGCACCCAAGGTAACGAGCCCAAGGACGTTGTTAGGTCTCGCAAAATTTGGTGGCTCATCGCACATATGAGTGATCCATACTAGTACTAACAAGAGGAATTTCATGTGGGTGACTTCGTGATGTTCAAACATGGTACCCAATCACGTCATCGAAATTGAAACGAAACTGAAAAACTATTTTTGTTTTTACGCACGACGTCACATTTATAAGTGAGCACGATGACCTCGTATTATGTTAGTTATTCGAATGACTTTTTGTTATGCCACGCGACACGTCATGTTTGTCCCAACGAAATGCATGCAAAATGCTTTTCTGGCATAAAAATGAAAAGAACACACTAGTGTACGACCAAATATGTTGTGTACACTAGATTTTTTTCGGTAGATAGGCGCCAGTGAGACGTCTGGCCTTGGACGGAACGGTCGCGGAATTCAGTGCACGAAAAGAATAATAATTTGGGCTAGTTCGCTGACCCCTACCGATTCATGGTTTAAGTTTTATAATATAAATACCTACTTAGTTGTTTTGCTATTTATAATCAACAGAACGTTTTTGTGAATGTAACCATAATTATATTGAAGTACTATCTTCCTGCATTTTTATAGGACTTCTTGTGTGCTGATTTTAGTTTGTTTGTTTGCAGAGGTGTGAGAGTGTTTGAGTTTGTTAACAATGGCGGCTGCCCAATTCACAGGTAAGTTACACATTAATACCTAAAGCCGACCCCAACATAGTTGGGAAAAGGCTAGGCAGATGATGATTGTAGATAATAAAATGATTTTAAGTGATAATACTAATAATATTAGGAGTCCGCGTATCACTGGTCTCCCCCAGTCGTCAGTTCATTAATTCGCCAGTTTCGTTGATTAGTTAGTTTCACTGATTGATCAGTTTTGCCGATTAGACAGGACCAGCAGCCTAATTGTGTAACACTTTTTCGGCAAATGATTGAGATTAATTGGTTTCGTTTCGATCGTTTTTTTGCTTCATTTTACGATTTTTTTAAGCACATATCGTTCACTCTTTAGCGTTTCAAACTAACAGCTGTTGCTATTACATGATACTTTAGTTACGCAATACGAAAATCGTAAAATGAAACAAAAAACGATCGAAACGAAACCAATTAATCTCAATAATTTGCCGAAAATGTGTTACGCAATTAGGCTGCTGGTCCTGTCTAATCGGCCCAGGCGATAACGCAGGCGCACCACACTGGACTGGTCCTGAGGACCAGTCTAGTGTGGTACACCTGCGTGTCAAGACGCATTTGTGTACACCAAAAGAAAAATATTTTCTAAGGAAATATGCTGAGTTGCGCATTACGATATTGCAAAACTTGCTATGGTAAAACAACCGGACCTAACTTCGGTTTATTTACGTAGGTATGAATTATTTATATTTACTCAGTAATTATTTAGAATTAAATAATTTTCTTATATAGATTTAGAAAATTTGCTAATTTTGTAATAAACGCCCTCTATTGCTGAGTAGTTTTACTACTGCCTGGTTGAGATGTAATTTTGTTATCGATAATATTTATTAAGGTAAATAATAAATAACACTTAAAATATTATACTGTTTGAAAATAATCATGTCATTTTATTTAAATGTTAATAAATGAACAAGTACTATTCGTTCATGTAGGTTTCTGTTATTGTGGGACTTAATTTATAAATTGAACGAATTGCCCCTTTTTGTAAAACAAAAATAGGATAATATCGGCGGCATTTCCCCCAACAGAATACCGTACGACCGAACTAAAGTATAGTAAACGGACTGTCTCTAAATCAGTTAAATCACGATTTTTTCTAACGGCGTATGCTGCAGAGCTAAACTTTTATAACGATCTGTACTAATACTAAAGCTGAAGAGTTTGTTTGCTTGTTTGTTTGAACGCGCTAATCTTTGGAACTACCAGTTGTATTTGGAAATTTCTTTTTGCATTTTAAAGCCCAATTCTTGAAAAAGGCTGTAGGTTATGTAACATTACGCTAGGACTATCAGAAGCCGAGCAAAAGGAAAAAAAATAAGAAAGAACGCGATTTTATCGATCCTTTATTAAGTGAGAGTTTCTTAACAACTTTTAAAAGTTCGTCAATGGATGCTAGGTCTGACGTCTGACGGGACATAGGTAGCATGGCAGCCCATGCTCTGATCTGTTGGTAGTAGTCGCTATCATTATTTGACCAATCGTCATGTATGAGATTTTTAAGTAAACTCCCGTAATTTCCTCAATATAAGTGTTTTGACTTTTATATTTTGTACGTACGCAAGGTCGACTGATTTGTTTGCTTCAAAGAGCAGAGCTTGTACTATGGGTACTAAACAATGGATATAATACTTTCTTTTGTAAATAAATACTTATAATACATAAGAGACACCCGGACCAACACAAACACTTAGGTATATTCATCACATAAATATTTGTGTCCTGTGGGAATCGAACCCATGTCCTCGTGATTAGCAGTCTGACATTTGGATCATTAGATCATAATAACCATAATTTATTAATTTGTATGTAAAAAGAATGTTAAAGATAAATAACTTGTAAACATTGAAACTACTAATTAATTGCTTTCTTATTTTTTGGCACTTGTTTAAATCTATTCAAATGCGAAAAAATCGTCTTGTGACTTTTTTCAATATTATCGAGACCTTTATATCTAAATGATATAATCCCTACCACAGGTTTTATAGTTTCTACTTAGCGTCACCCCGCAAGCAGACCTACGAATTTATTCGTAGTTCTACGGATTTTTGGACTTCGCCTTGGATATACGTATATCCGAGGCGAGATATATTATGATATACGATTATTTACAAACAAAAGTGTAAAAATAATTATTTTTCTAAAAACGAAATGCAACAGACAATTGCAAAAAAAATGCGCTTTGTGACCTAATAGGCCTACTTTACACAAAAATCGTAATAAACTGAGTGCTATAATATTTCGGAGGCAAAGCACATTTAAAATTATTTTATTTTAAAATGTACATAAAACACACCTCTCCATTGTACCTATATTAAATCTCTTTGTTTTTAAGTGTTTATAATGCACTATTAAAGCTCGAATAACGTAAAATTACAGATCCAGGTCTGGAGCGCCTGATACAGCTGGCTACCATCAAAGTCCACCAGACGAGTTCAGGGTTTCATGGCAACAATTACACCATCCTCGGCGGTGAGGAGGAGGCTCTTTTTACTCTGGACGAGGATGTCCCCGACAGCTTCTTTCGAAGTCGTTCAGCCCACAGGTTGTTTAAATTTGACGGAGTGGATAATACAGGGAGGAAGGTGAATATACATAGATCCGTTCCGATCCGTGTAGAATATTACATACGGCACGACAATATTCTCCGAAGGGGCGGGCACACCCACATTTCGCCAGCTATATTATTAAAGTAATATGTATATTATCTAACCGCTAACAGGTTAAAAATAGTCTGGCTATTACAGCGAATTGCAAGATTATTCAAATTCCTCATCAATCTGCTACATTTTCAGATGTTCTCGTTCCTCCGTGCATCTGGTGGCATATTAACGGCGGATAAGGTGGAGCTGTTCGTGAACGGGGGGCTGGTCAGCATTATCCACAAGGAGAACACTTTCATAACGGCCATCTTCAACATCCATGACGCACAGGACACCCCAACCATCAGGCTCAAGAGCAAGAGCACTTCTTTCTTTGAGGTAATTAGGTTATATTCGTTTGGCCCCTCGTATGCTATGCAAAAATTCGGGACCCCATGATACTGATATAGGTAAAGAAATCTACTCAATAACAATCATCAAGTTCATTTATTCACTGTTAGACAACGCACAGCCTAAACCGCAGGATCTAGAAGCATGAAACTTTGCACAAGAGTTTCATTACAAAAGTGAGTACTAAGAAAGGATTTTTGAAAATGCATCTCCTGAAAGGGCAAATCAATCAATTCATCGCAGTCCACTGCTAGACATAGACCTATCCCAGGCTGCACCACAACACCCTGTCCTCCTCCTTCAGCATCCAGTCTGTTCCAGCCACCTTCTTAAGGTCATCGGTTCATCTAGCTGGGGGCCGTCCCACGCTACGCTTGCCGATACGCGGTCTCTACTCCAGCTTTTGCTTTTGCCGATCGCTTGTACACTATAAAATATTATTATCTTTATTTCCAGCTGCAGACAATCACCAAGACTGTCATAGGTGGCCTAGAAAAGAAATCTCGCGGCTGGCGCACCGAGTTTTTCTCCTACAACGATGATTACATCATCAGCTTCCCCGTTGATCTCGCTGTGCAATTCAAGCTAGCTGTCATCGTAGCCTGCGTGTACATTGTAAGTTTGTAACAATTTTGTTTAAGAAATTAACCTATGCATATTTACCTATAAAATAATAGCAAGCTAATATCACGGTGTCTTATCTTTGCTGGCTGTCCTGACTTTGCTTAAGCATAGTAGCGTGGTCGTTGCCAGTATCATTGCAGTGACTAAATCCATGCAGTAAAATAAATGAGAAACCTTGTTGAAAATCTTCAAAGGTTAATAATGGTATTGCTAGCAAATGTGAGTCGACTCGCATAGAGCACGAAATTATTGAAACTCCATTTTATATCTAGCATTTAAAACGTAGACCTTTATACAAAACGTAACACTGTCTTTGTTATCGCGCAATCGGGAGGATGGTTCGATTTAAGAGTACGGGAGTGCCGTACTCCTAAATCGAACCATCCTCCCGACTGGCGAATTACTATGTAGTTACGAGGTTGAGCAGTTCTGTTCAGCATGCAGATTTGTGTTATTAACTATGCCATTGTATTTTCTCCAGGACTTCAAATTCCACGAGGGCAAATGATGGAAAGCTTGCGCACCACGAAAAAAAATACTTATTGTATTTTATGTACGAACGCAACTTTGGTCGCTGAATGTAAACATCGCATCATCATAATTCATCATCGTCTGCCTGCCTTTTCCCAACTATGTTGGGGTCGACTTCCAGTCGAGTCTTGGTATGTAAAGATGGTTACCCATCCACGGACCCACCGCGGCAAGCGTAGCTTAACCTGATCGATCGACCTGTGCGGCTGTTATTACTTAGCCACAAGTCCCTTTCCTCTCTTGCATCATCATAAATTATAGTTATAAAATATGAATGTATCAAAATTTGTCTGCCTGCCATGACATAAACCTGAAACAGCACAACTGCTCTTCACGAAGCTGGAACCAGTGGCTATTACATAGAAAATGTATCGGATCTCGACATTTTGCAGTGCTTGATAAAATATTATCAAAGAGATGAAATACTTAGGTAGGTGCTTTTGATCGTCTAAAACTAAAGGAATGAGAGAAACCTCAAGTAACTGTAATCTGTTTTCAGAAAAATATTTACATTTTGTATGGCTTTTACCGTGGCGTTCGGAAATGTAGTCAAATCAAGTATATGTACCTATTATATAATGCACTTTGTACATTTTGTAGCAGCATATTTAGACAAGCTTGCTTAGTGAAGAGACACATACTGATATATTGTCTGTTTACCTTAGTTTTTCTACCTAATCTTTTTTATTTCTATTAGAATAAGGTCAAAGTGTCCCTTGATTTTATGGTGCAACTTTCCATAAAAAAATAAGTGATGAAGGAATATTTCTGTTTCTTAAAACGGTAATAGCCCCATCTAGCTTTAGGTTTCGGAACTTGACTCGTGCTTTGTTATGTGCCTTGATTATTCTAAGCGTCACTAGATGTCGCCAGGGAGGGCGCAATAATTAATTTTAATAAACTATGTGGTTTTTACATTTTCGTGGATGGTGAACTTTTCATAAATTTAGTATTAATATTATTGAGATTTTCTTTTAAAATATATTAAAACTGTTAAATATGTATTTGTTTCATTTTGTTCTAATGGTCAAAGTTATTTATGAAGAATGAAGGGAGGCCTTTGACGAGGAGTGGGACAAAGAAAAGTCTAGCTAGAAAAGAAATATCGTTCAGAAATATTTTTTCTCTTTTTAGGAAGTAATCAAATCTCTTCGAATCGGTGATTTCAGAATAAAGGTTGATAATTGCTCAAAGGAAATTAATCAGGTTTTTGAACTTTTGTACTCAAAAATTAAAGTTTACGCTCAGAATAAAAAATACGGATTTCTTATGCGAAAAAACACACCCTATTCTTTACTTTTACAATAATTAAGTAAGTATATTATCAACCTTTCTGCTGCTCTTTAATTTTGAAAATACAAAAAATCGGCCATGACTATTATATAGTCGGCAAACCGTAGGTGAGTGCATACTCGCCATCGATGTTGATGCCTACCCCTTTCCAGTCCAGAACCTTAAAGATACCCTCCAATGCACACACCTCGCTGCAGAATGATAGGTTTCGAGGTCTGGTCCTGGAGTCAGACTGACGTAGTAGTGTGTTCATACAGACACTTTAGCACGTCGGTTTACCGATAGTGAATCTGGCAACTCGTCCCAAGTCTCGATCGAATCGAGGCTTTCTCGTAGTCCACAAATGCTGCTCTTCGGTCTTCTGTATAACCTTCTTAAAGCCTTTACGGAATCCGGCTTGTTCGGGAGGCTGGAAGTCGTCAAACCTGCGCGCGAGATGGTTCGTGATGACTGATGACTGTTGAAAACAGCTTGTAGGCGGCTCAGAAATGAGACGGGATGGATTCTTAACCAGGACTGAGTTCACTTTGATGGTATGTACCACACTCTTAAATTTGACCACACTTTTCTGACGCTTTTACTAATTGTAACTTTAGTCTGCATTTAATGGGGTAATAGTTTAGTTATAACCCCTGATTACCATGTAAGTTACAACTGCAGAACAAACCCGAACTTCTTTCGCATAAGAAGTGAATTAGCCTGGAAGTGTCGTTAGCGCAACTATTAGTATAATTGTTCGTAAGACAATATGCTAAGCATTACTGCGGGTTACGATCAAAGTTGCTCCAAGTTATCGCTTTTGAACACATCACTTATTAAGATACAGTTGTGTTTGTGTGATCTGTAGGGGAAGTACAGCCCATGTTTGAATAAGACTAGGACGACGAAATTGTAATTTTTATTCGCGTTCCTATTATCTAGGTAGATAAGTACATCCTTTGTTTCGGGATTGGTAATGATGCCTACTCTGTCTTTTCTACCGCTCAGCATCACCTACTGTGTTTCGAATGTTCCTTTTTTCTTTAGGAAGCCGAGAGTGCCGAATTCAGAACCTCTTCAGAGTCTCTACATCTTCAGAATACCTACCTAATTGAAAGAAAGAAAGGAAATACATTTATTTAGTGAAATTCAAGTGCCATTTCCGCTTTGTTCTAGCTACCCAATCGGAAAAACCCTTCCTATGACAGTTATCGGTAGACGCCGGTTACCACTTTCCATTAGCAATCCCGTGGACCATCTTCCCAAGCTATTGCTAAAATCGGGTTCAATTATCTTAGAAACGTAATTTTATTATTTACTAGTTGCGCCCCGCGGTTTCACCCGCATAAGTTTCGATCCCGTTCGGAAATCGGGATAAAAAGTATCCTATATGTTAATCCTGGTTATAAACCATCTGTGTGCCAAATTTCTTCTAAATCCGTTCAGTAGTTTCTGCGTGAAAGAGTAACAAACATCCATCCATCCAAACTTTCACGTTTATAGTATTAGTAGGATAGTAGGATTGACTTTACTAAGGCACTCCAACGACTAGTTAGTAAAAAAAATACGGAAAGCTTAATCTTATTGGGACCGCTTAGCAGCATTGGTACCTACTACAGCGAACTTGTCACTTAAAGGTGTGCAAAGCAAATTCAAATTGCGATATGACTGCACAATATATCACTTTGTAGCGGTATCTACAACGCCACATGCGAACAACGCGTCATACTGACGTCACGCAAATCCTGCATCTCGCAAGCAGAGTTTACCGCGCAATTAGCATACATACAATTTCCCAACATCAATCGTTGGGCAATTGCCCGCCAGACACAACACCCGTCTGGTCGGAGGATCCTCCCTTTTCTATGGAGGATGAGTGAACTTTACACCCTGTTCCTCATACCTCTAAACTGGTGACCCCGAGCATGAACGTCAGCGCAGCCTTCGTGCAAATACTTCAGCGTGACGTCATCATCATCACTCCCGCAAGCTTTAGCGGCGAGTCACCCAGCCAGCCAGCATCCACGGCTTCAACGGGTATCCTGACCACCAGCATGCAGCGACCGCGCATACCTGGTCATCACCCTCAGCCTCATCAGCAACCTCGGCACAGCACACTGCACTTTCGGCCGGTCAACAAGAAGAGCTTCCTCTCCTGGTCGACGCAGCAGCCAGCCTCAACCCCGCGCTGTACGACATCCGACGCACTGGAGTATAACGCAGCGCCACCCCGACTCACTGGGGACATCTTCGCAGACAGTTCCGACTCACCGCGAACTATGCGCCACCCCGACTCATTGGGGCATCTCCGCAGACAGTTCCGACTCACCGTGAACTATGCGGCAACCGGTTCCGACTCACTGGAACCTCAGCTGGCCTGGCAAGCATCGCAAGATACAAGACTCAGCCCACTATCGACCTCCGGTCTCCGGAGGGGAGTGATGTAGCGGTATCTACAACGCCACATGCGAACAACGCGTCATACTGACGTCACGCAAATCCTGCATCTCGCAAGCAGAGTTTACCGCGCAATTAGCATACATACAATTTCCCAACATCAATCGTTGGGCAATTGCCCGCCAGACACAACACCCGTCTGGTCGGAGGATCCTCCCTTTTCTATGGAGGATGAGTGAACTTTACACCCTGTTCCTCATACCTCTAAAACTTATTTGTTTTATTTTTCCTCTAGGTATTTATTGTATACGGTGTGCAGTAGCATAATTAGCCTGTAATGTTCCCACTGCTGGGATACAGGCCTCCTCTTAGTGAAAGGGAGTGGGCCATAATCCACCACGTGGGCCCAGTGCGGGGTGGTCACATACCATGTTGGGATGTTACATATCTCCGATTTTTTTGGTTCTAGGAAATGCCGGTTTCCTCACGATGTTTTCTTTCACCGTTTTGAGAGCAGTGCTGATGATATAAATTACACAAAGAAATGTGCCTGGGTTCGAACTCGTGAACTAAAACTCGTAAGTCGGAAATTTCTACCTACCCAACTGTTTATTTGGAGTAGTGAGCGCGTCAATGGAGTCCCCTCCATCCTGTCCGGCACTCAATGAGTTAATGTTAGAGCTTCGTTCGTTTAATCAGCAGAGAAGCCTTTCAGTCGCAACGAGATTGCTTCCCTGGCTCATCTGCTAGCAGGTAATCTTAAGATGGCGGGAATATGAAATTGTGTTGTAGCTTTACTTTTATGCAATGACTAGCTGCGCCCCGCGGTTTCACCCGCTTAAGTTTCGATCCCTTGGGAATAGTGGAATAAAAAGTATCCTATATGTTAATCCTGGTTATAAACAATGTGTGTGCCAAATTTCATCCAAATCCGTTCAGTAGTTTTTTGCGTGAAAGAGTAACAAACATCCATCCATCCATCCATACAAACTTTCACGTTTATAATATTAGTAGGATGTAAGGCTTAAGTATAAAACTCATTACCCTCCTTTGAGTCGCGCAGTCGGGTATGAAAAGGGAACGCGAGCTAATCCTGAGACGAAAGAAGAAGAAATATGTATACCTATTCAATTGCTAATTGGAGAAGTAGGTAACTACTTTTATTCATCACTTACGACAGCTAATAGGTTCACCCTGGGCAATCGACGGCGGTCGAAGCTGTCTGCCTAGTGATGAGAAAGTTACAAGTAGTTTTTTAAATTCCAAATTAACTTCTTGTAAACTTTGGTAAAATATACCTCTAAGTACATTTATTTTCTACATAAGACTTGTTGCAAAAACAACAAAATGTTAGCCCTTTTCAGGTCAAATAATGAACCCGGGGCCGCAATAATAACCGGTGTAACAGCCCGCATACTATAAATTCATGGGAATTAGGCAGCCCGTCAGATAACTCCCCGTTTTTGCCTAAAATACACGATTCAGCTGTAATTTTTACCGACCGCTCCTGAAAAAGCTGAGCGATGAAAGTGTTAAATAGATTTCAACAACTTTGGGGGTTCTTCCGTTTTTACGATTGTATTTTTGGGTTAATTTCTGTGGGAAATGGCGTTGGGAAGCGGGTTGAGGAGTTGGAACTGTGATTGGATCTTCAAATTATGCTCTGGTGAATTCTTGAATGAAATTAATTCGATTACCTAGTACTGGGTTCCTTAAGTGCTATGGTTACAGGGTGGACACAATCTAATTTATTTATTAAATAGGTATGCCAACAGCCTAATATAAATTGTAGGTGCTTATGTATGTATGTATGTAATACCAATTACAGGGGTATACAAAACAACCACATAAAACAAAGCAACATTTAAACGTGTATGCTGAAATTGTTGCTTCCTGAACTCTTTCGGCAATTCGATATTGGACCTATTCTGTGTCACCAGCACCACAATAAATTTTAAATGAAAACAACAACATTGTTACGTGGACAAAGAGGTGCTATGTCGAAATTCACTAACATTGTTTTTATGCGGCGTATACTTACCAATTCTATGAAAACCGGGGAGGCCATTAAAATAACAAAACACTAACCAGAATGCAATCAGTTATTATAATTATTACTAAAACAACATTCTTCCATAATCACAGTAATGCACACTGTACCGACAGATTTTAATTATAAGGCTGCGCGCTCACGTGCGTGCGAGCCTCACAGCTATGCAAGCGGAATCAGTGTATTTTATATTTTACGGCACGGAAAGCGTATAAAAGTGATTTTTATTTAGATGCCGTTATTATTTATGAGAGCCGAGGGTCGGCCTGATTTTAATATCTGATGGCGATATTCAGACCCTACCTCCATGTAGGATGCGGAAAAGATACGGTATCTCTTTTGTTTGCTTTTTTAATTTTGGTTGTGGCGACATGTTTTTGTTGCTGTTTTGCTGAGTGGCAGAATTTTGTGGGCTGCTCCGGGAATGGGGACAACGTGAATCAGATGCCATGGGCACGTGCTACTTATTTGTGGAAATCAACAAGTAATAGTATGAAACATTTGAGATGACGTGTCTTACATAATGTACCTTATTTGTTGAGATAGTATTTGATAGGCGCTGTTGCCTGTTTGCGGTCTTTTTAGATACATCAATTATATAAACTTGAATAGAGCCGATTTCTCTACTTCAACTCTGAGTTTGTTTCAGCTTTAGGTACTTCTCAGACTAGTCAAATAGGAAACGCCGACCTCATATAATTTTTAAAATATGATTGACGTGTAAAAGACTTTGTACAAACCTCCTTACAAAAATAAAATAATTTGTCATTTATCAAGAACGTAAAGTATTAGAGGTATGAAATTCCGAACTTTCAAAGCTGTCACATCCACTCTCTTCGTACTGCCTGCATTACATTTTACGGTTGGTATGCACCGGCGCAGTGTGTGTATACCGCTGTGTACATACACGTAAACCAGTGGCGTGAGTTCGCTAGTTTTACACGAATGGCATGTGTATAATCAGCCTTAGATGTTTTTATTTTTTTGCCATCTTGCAATGTAGCTGGTACTTACTTAGAATTCTTATGAATGTTAGGTATAATTTTTTTTCAGAAAAATAATTCAATAATACAATAGTGAACGAGGTAGTGTACAGGTTTATTTTTATTTTCAGTCAATTACTTACATAAACGAACAATGTCTGTGGATGTGGGCGGGACGTCTGATCGTCAGACTAGTACAGAATTATTTGAATAGGTCTCATTCTTACGTAACTACTAATAAGTTATAGGTAACTGCTAAGTCATTAAGTTGAATACTATGGTTTATTAGCTGTTATTGTGTTTTTCTATCTGGAATTTCTCAGTAGCAGCCCGGGGTCTGGATCTGTGCCCGGTTGAAGGACACAGGCTCCCCCCCCGATTACATTTTTTTTTTAAACGTTGCCCCACACTAGGAATTTCTCCTGTATCGTGGGTGCGTTTACAAACATTTAAACTCACATACACAAGCAGCCAGACCCGGAACAACTACCTGTAGGCAATACAAATATTTGTTCCGTGCGGGAATCGAACCCGCGACACGCAACGCAGCAGTCGATCGCTCAGCCACTGCGCCAACCGTGACATCATTGCGACTTAAACATGGGACCTAAACATAACAAACTAAATGTGTGTGTACCTACTATGGCTACACCTCTGCCTAACCCTTCGCAGATTACAGGCGTGATGTTATGTTATAGGTAACAATAGCTGGCCTACTTAGTGATGACGCCCTCAGTTTACCTGATCAAGTTTTTTCGCTAGTCATAATTTAAATATTTTCAGATTCATGTTTCAGTGTAAATTCCTCCTAACAATGTATTGATAAAAACCGATAGATTCCATGTAACGGCTCGTATAAGCTGGATTTATTAATTTTGATAACATAATGTCCAATAGATGCGCACACGCGATGCGCTGATGATTCCATTTATTGCCCTGATGGGGACCGTAATGACGCGTGGCGCCATTCGCAGGGATATCGGATTTGCAGAGTTGGAATTAAAGTAAAGAGTTAATGTTTACAAATGGAATGGATGCTCCTAGCTCGGAAATTGTTATGGATCTATGTTACGAAATGAGTTTCTCACTACATTTGTCAACATATTTGGATCAAAATACGAAGAAATAACAGTTCTATGTTATTGATGTTCGTGAAAATGTTCATTTATGTCAGAGAGACGGAGCCCGCCACGTCACACAGATGAACATTTCAATTTCATTGTATTGGACTCTTTCATCTTGTGCGAAGATCAATTAGGAAGGTTTTTCAGTTTATTTATTCAATAATAATTCACATTGCGTTAACATATAATCCAGCGTGAAACAAAAGCATTAGATATAAAAGCTATGAAGGTAGTTTACATCATCATCATCATCTGCCGAGCCTTTTCCCAACTATGTTGGGGTCGGCTAAATACCAGTATTTTACATGGAGCGACTGCCTATCTGCCTATGGATAATACGATAGGTACCCCTTGGTAAGATTGATTGTCAGACTTTCGGACTCCTGACACCCGTAACGACTGTCAAAGATCCACGAATAACAGCCGGAACCAACAGCTTAACGTACTTTCCGAGGAACGGAGCCGTCTCTATATGTAAAGATGGTCACCCATCCACAGACCAACCGCGGCAAGCACAGCTTAACCTGATCGATCGACCTGTGCGGCTGTTATTATTTAGCCACGGGCCCCTCCCTCCTCCCTCCGACCTCCACCCTCGGGGTATTAAGGTAAGTTTCATGACCTTTAATATCACGAGACTTTAATAATGAGTCACTTCTATATATAACCAATATCCTACCTACGAGTACTTCATGAAATAATCGCCATTTAGCAAGAAAAATCAGGAATACGTGTTACCAATACGAATAGTCCCATTTCAATCGGCTGATTGGGCGCCATAACGTCGCAATCTGTCTGACTAACTACCATAATACTCACTTATATTCCTTGTACAACGGTAAATTAAATTAGGCATCTGATCAACTACCTCTTTTGGGATAATTGAGGGGAGAGGGGGGCGACAGGGGCACTAGACTAGGAGAGTAACAGAAGGCCAATTAAAACGTTCAAAATCTAGTCGCAGTCTCATCTTGGTGACAAACAAATGTCAAAAATTTGTCAAAATGTGGGGAAATTAGACGTATTTTTGACAGATTGAGACTGGGATGCGACCGTGAACGTTCTTCAAATCAAATCAAATCAAATCATTTATTCGCATAGAATGTAGGTATTTAACAAAAAGTTGGTAAAAAAATATATATATATTGTCCCGTGCACATTCTGCCTGAGTATTGGCATGCAAAATTTAACAAATTATGTTTCAAATTTAAATACAGTTGGAACACTAATAAAATAATGAATATAATAATTTCAAAATTAAATTTTAAACTTCAAGACATTATTAAGGAATACTAATAAAATAATTAATATAATAATTTCAAATTAAAATGTCAATAATAGCTACTTAATGTCAATTATAATTAATGTCAATAATACTTCATGTCAATACAGTGTTCATGGTGTAACTGCAATGTCACAGTAGAGGGTCATTCAAAAAATCACTTATTGTATAGTAACATTTCTGAGTCAAATATGCCTTGAGTTTGTTTTTAAATTGTTGAAGGGTGTCATTTTTTATGTTGTCCGGTAGTTTATTAAATATAATTGGACCCATGCAAAGAACACTTTTTCTAAGTAGTGCAGTTTTATAGCTGCTGACAGTTAAAAGATTTTTGTATTGACTTCTAACGGGACCTTTCTTGGTGTCTGAGACCTTAGCAAATAGCTTTATGTTGCTTTTAACAAAAATTGCCATTTCTAAAATATACAAAGATGGAAACGTAAGAATTTTTAACGACTTGAAGTAGGGTTCACAGCTATCTCTTGGTTTTATACCGCACATGGCTCTTATACAGCGTTTTTGAGCCTTAAATATGGTATCTCTTAAAGTACAATTACCCCAGAAAATTATTCCAAACCTCAAGACCGATGCAACTAAGCCATGGTATGCAACTAAAGCCGTCCTAATGTCAACTTTTTTTTTCAAATTAAATAGAACATACGCAGCAGTACTCAATTTTTTACAGACCTCTTCTGCTTGTGGTTTCCATGTTAACTGATCGTCTATAAGGATTCCTAGAAATTTCGCGACCTTCGTTTTTAATAATTCCTTCTTAAAATTAATAATTCCTATATTCAATTCAATTAATAATTGAATTGAATAACGGAATTGGCCTTCTGGTGTTTGAACTTCAGAAGAGATCTTCAACTGTTTTCCTATGTTGTACCTAAGACGTAGGTATGTAGCGGGTGCTCTGCGGATGTTTGACGCATAAGGTATTATAGACATACATAACTTAGTAGTACCAAGAAATGGGCTGTATTCACTGATGTAGTTCATGTCTGTAGCATAAGTAATATGAAGGTACTTAATTGTAGTCCTGTCAAGGGATTGTTACGAGGGATCTAACAATTATTTTTAAAATGAACTTGAAGAAATATTCCATGTCCCTAAGGTGTTCGAACTCTCATTTGTAACCTCATCAAACTAGGAAATTGCTTGAAACATTAAGATTTGTTTATAGCTTACAAAAGTCTGCGGTAAGCTCGGGTACCCGCGCCCCAGTGCCCAGTTCCCAGTTACCTAGCTCTAATCTTATTCGGGTCTAAAGTGTTTGCGTAAAATTTTATGTTAATGTTCTCGTTATTATTATGTTGGTTTGGGAATAGGGTTTTCACTATGAAGATACAAAATTTCACTGTGAAGATATGTATACAATCTTAAAGTAGCTGTTGCTATTTATTTGCTTTGGAAATGGAATGCTGTCTTGCTGAAAAGGCTTAATACAATAGTTTCTATATGAAGTATCTATCGACATGTAGTTTGGGAGTCTTCAATGTCTACTTAAATACTTTTTTTTCAGGTCGTTTTCTGATAAGCCTTACTACTGCATTCTTCGAAGAAACTTGCGTTTTCAGCACATCGTTATAAATAGCGATCCCACGGCAGCCCTGCGTTGAAGCTCGCTGGCTCGGCTATAATAAGGGTCTTTATAGCCACATTACACTTAGTAATGGCGAGCGTGCATACATTACTGTGTGCATATAGGTATAGTGGCAGTGAGTGAGTTTGTGTCTATGAGCCGCTATTTGAATGACATATTTTAAGCGGACTCTGGTCTGTTTGTATTTTGTGGTCGAAGTCTGCTATGAGTTCATCTAAAGATGTATTATTAATTGCGAAAGTGATTGTTATAATAATAATAATCCATTTATTTCAAGCGACGCAGGCCCATATGGAAGGGGGGGAGCCCAGAGGGTTAAATAGGTAAATACCTTAAACTAAACATAGGCATTTTTTTATGTTGTGGTCGACTTCTGGCCTGACCGGATGCAGCTGCATGCCACTATTTTATATGGAGTCACTGCCTATCTCCACAACCCAGTTACCTACTGGGTACTTAACAACTAAACATTATTGGAATATAACTTTCATCATGTATCACAATTCAGGTTGAATTAGGAAATAATAAGTATTTCAATTACAATCTGAATGATTTTGAAGGATATTGTTAATCAATTTCTTCTTATGTTCGAAAAATTTGTCTGCTCACCCACATAAATAACGCAATGAATGTTGTTGAATGTCAAAATGAAAGCCATTGCTACTGTTCGTGTTACGTGATTACTGCGCAGATTCTATTGTCTGCCGTCATTTAGATGAATACAAATGGAAGATTTCTATTTAAATGGATATGTTAATGATGTCCTATATAACAAATACTATTCCTAAGCACTTGCAAGTATTAAGACTTCAAGCTAGGCATCGAACTTGCTAACCAACATGTCGAACGCTTCGGCTGTGACAGACTACCCACCACATTGACTACTACTTGTAAACCAGCCCAAGTTTACGGCTCCATGGCTAAACTTGTTCTTAGAACTTAGCCTTACTTGAGGAGAGGCAAGCTTATTCATAGATATCTGTAATGGTGTATTGATTGACTTGCCTGTAGCGTGAGTACAGGCGGACATGCGATGGACATGTTTCTGCTGATATCCAATCGTCTTTTAGATTGATAGATGCTCGATGAGAAAATCAACAATCTCCAGCATGATAACTTAAGATAATCGAATTGCTTGACTGTAGTGCGCTTGACGGTGGGTTGGATTCCAACACTAAACAAATTTCCATGAACTATGTGTATTTAGTTTACTGATTTATATTTATTTTATTAAGACATTAGTTAGACTTTTTTACATAGGAGCCTGATTTAAAGATAAAAGGTACATATGTATTTTAAATAAATAAAAGGATCGTGAACACAAGTTGTCAGTGACTAGAGATGTCCCGGACCGAATACAGATAATATAGTAATTGGGTTGTACTCTCTATGTATTTTTCAGGTTTGTCTGTTGTCCGATACGGGAGACAACTTTGATAATGGAGTTGTTTTTCAGGAAATCTAATGCTTAAATTCCCTGATTGACTTACAGTTAACCAAACAAGGATATCATAGCGAATATTTTATTAACGTGCTTCAAGCCGGGGTACGCAAACTTTAGGGTCATTTTCACACGTGGGAGCTTGCCCAGTTAATATCATTAATCTTCGTTGAAAATTCATAACCAACTAAACTCACGGTAGTTCCCAGGGGTATAGGCAGGGATGTATTAAAGTGGTGCGTTCAAATAAATATGTAATGAATTTGTTCGTCCGCCCGAGTGGCTCAGGGGAAAACGATTTTGTTGTGACTAATAACCCTGAATTGTTGAAGGGTTGTTTCTCATATAATGTGAGGTATCTATGTTGTTGTTCAATCTACTGCCGTTTTATGTGAATGTGAGAGCTGAATAACGTAAAAGGTTCGTGTTTTTCTCCAGCTACTTGTTTTCCTTAAGTCCTGTAAGACTTGTCAAAAACATGTCATGTTTGAAACATGTATCATACCATGAAACGTCGTCAATACATTCGGGGTTTCTTCGGATTTTTCATATTAGACATGTCTTGTGAACTATACTGTTCAACTTTTTGACATTTCTGGCATATTTCCTACAAGTTTTGCGTAGTCTTTATAGGTAAACGATAAACGTAAATAGTAGACACAATTTGTAGAATGCAAGTTTTATACCTACCTTGGTGTGCCTCGATGCCTTTGATTGAGAAATTTAAATAGAATATACATGTCGTCGTCCGAGCGTAGAAAGGCCATATCATGATCTGCCTGGCCATTTCACGATACCCATTTCATGATTTGACCATCTAACATCCGCTATATCGTTCAACGCTCAGCGTTAGACGATTTGCCCGGCAATGCAATATCGACCCAGATACGCGTAAAACATAACCTTGTCTTTGCTGCCGCACAGTCGGGAAATAATCCCTATTCGACTTATTCCTACTCTTGCTGGCCCCTGCCACAGCACTGCTCGCTTCGCTCGCTCAGCGCGGGCGTGGTTAGTCACTGGCGGCGTGAAATGCAACTACTTTAATGCGATATGCCCAGTGGTCTTCTGGGAATATAGATAAATAGGTTGCTTTCGTCCATCCGCCCTTCGATTAGATACATCGTGATATTAAATCAAATCATGAAATATCGTGAAATGGCCAGGCAAATCACGATATAATGGCCATTTCTACGATCGGATTACGACATACATAAGTTGACACTAATGCAACAAAATGTCCTACACGCGGTACCTACGTTTCCAGGAGGCACGGTTATTAAGTTGAAATGTTCGTCTAACAGGAACTTAGTGGGATGTCTCGAATCTAGGCGGTTGGGCAGGCTGGACACTGCCAGCGAGATATCGCAAACAACATCGACACTGAAGAAATATCTGTGTATTTACTACTTATATTGTTGCACATTATCTAGGTTTTGTGTGTCCTCTCCAAACTCGTCGTGCATCGTAATTTATCTTTCTTTAGAGTACCGGTCAACAAAAGCAGAAATGACTTATGTCAATTTGACAATCGTTGTAATCGACGAATGGTTTTTCTTGTTATTCAACATATGAGGATCTAATTAAAATCTTAAAAACTTAACCCTCTTGACTAGAGACTTCTTCCTTGGTTTGATAATGTAATAGTAATACTCACACTGGTTGCCGTACCTACTGGCGAAGCAACTTGCAGCCAGTACTGTCAAAAGAGATGGACACAGAAGGTCAGCTCGATGCTTAGCGCAAATTTGGGAATAAATAAATAAATAATAACATGTAGTTTTCTTGCTTCATTATCAATACATTTATAGGTATAAAAAAAGGCCTGACTCATCAACACTCGACTGAATTTTTGCACAGAGGACCAGAGGTCCCCTTTATGATTTAGACAAGGAATACGTATATAATAATATAGGATTTATCGAAATTCCCACGGGAAAGGGAGTATAAGGCGAATGAAGTCGCTGTCTAAGTGCTAGTAACGTATACGTGAGAAGCATTCACTGTAGGTTCTTATCATTGACGAGTTTCCTCAAGAAAATACTTGGTAAATAAAATATTTTGTTTGAGTACTTTCTCAAAACGATACTAGTCATGTTTTGATGTTCATCCCAGTCTCTTAACACGTGCTGTTCTAAACAAGCCTACTGCATTTCCTTGTGTTGTGCACTAGTGGCGAGTACTCGCCCGTCAGCTGACTCGACAATTTCGTTCAATTCAATTTCGCTCTACTTGTGTTAATTACTCGCCCGAGATGCTTAAGGCTCGACGTTTTCATCTGTAATATTAAATAACAAATTCAATTTGCTTACAATATTCAATAATTTTATAGAAATTACTCACAATTAATTTCATAGGTCATTTAAGTTATAACTCAGTTTAATGACTTTCAGTTGAAAATCTGGTTATTTTTGGAAAGCATTTATTTAATTAACATGTTTTGCTTCGATAATCTTAGGCATTATTCTAATTATGGGTTCAATATGAAACCAAAACGTTAATTAAAACGGTCCACAATTTTATAAAAATATGTATTTATCTGCTCGTTGCTATCTTCACCCTAAAATATGTCAATCACGACAAAATGAAAATGTATTTGAAATCGTGACTAGCCATGACGAAGATGGATCAACAACAGTAATGATGGAAATATTGGCAGTAAAAAGTTTGCGATTATAGTTAAGTAGTCGGTCTAACATAACTTCACACCTGTAATCTCCGGAGGGTTCGCTACCAAAAGTACTCCCACATTTCGCCAGCTATGTTTAAGTCTCACGTAATAGGGGGCGAGCCTATTGTCATCAACCGAGCATAAATCCAGACTCCGGCCAGCTACTGAGAAAGCCCTGATGGAAAAACCCAATCACAATTTGCCTGACCTGCGAATCAAACCGAGGACCTCATGTTCAGCAGTAGCTTCTGCGACCACTAGACCAACGAGGGAGACAGTAATCGATCTATTTACCTTTATTATCATTAATGGCTACAGCCAGGTAAATTAATTGCTTACCAAATTGACACACTATGTCAATTAGCCGTGTTATAGCCATTTCATACAACAGTTATTACGGACAATTTAAGTTGGCAGTCAATTTGACAATCAATTAATTTCCCTGACTTCACCTATTAAGATACTATAGCGTGACACGACAAACTAAATGTTACCGTCTCATTTATTTTATGAGTTTCAATATCTTGGGCACAAGGCGGTATGCTAATCTTGACCCTCAGGTCCTCAGCCTCACCATCTGAAAAGGACCTATAGTCCTGCGCCTTAACTCGAGAAAAATCTCATTTGCTTTAATATAAAATTAAACTTATCTCTTTTTGCACGGCGGACGAGTGGCGTGTTCTTAATTATACGGCTCCGAGTAAACGCTTCCAATAGTTTTATTTTTTTACTTTATTACTACTAAACTTTATTGAAATACTTATTTGTTCCAACTTCCTCCTTAGCTTTGTTTTATTTAACTTTCTTTTACTATTGTTGGAGTTTATGTTTGTTTTTAGATTCGTAGAAGCTTTAAATGTAGTGATGGCATTAAAGATAGTTAGTTTGTTACTAATCTTATATGTAGATAGATCGTTGTAACATGTTAACAACTCACTCAAATGTACCAATATGGCATTTATGTATTGTTCCTGCTACTGCCTATAAGGGCTGATTTTTCCAACACCAGATAACTTTATCGGAGGGATAATTTTGAATTTTGAAATCATCTATCGATTGAAAAATCAGCCCGTATAACTTTTATTCGAGGAATAAAATTGTCGTCTGACAGTTTTTGTATGAAATAACTTTCAAAATTATGTTTCGAATAAAGTTATCAAATGATTGAAAAATCAGCCCCGTATGGTATGGTGGTGGTGGTGATCTGGCATTCAGATGCATCCGGTTGGACTGGAGACCGACCTCAGCATGGTTGGGAAAAGGCTAGGCAGATGATGATCATGATATTGTCTATCTTAATTATGTATTTGAAATTATAGTATAATGTAAGTAGATATCAAGTTCATTTGCATCATCATCCTCGCGCCCTTGTCCCAAGTTAGTCCGCGTCGGTGCAGTATGATCTCCTTCCGTAGATCTCAAGCATAGAATAGGACCACTTTTTTATAAATGATAAATAATGGTGTTTATTTCTGTAGGTTTATATTTAAACACTTTTACTCGTCAATAATATTTAAAGCTGTGTGAGGATCTTTTGTCGCGTGGCTAAAATTCCACCACCCTGTTTTTCATAACAATTACAAAAATGTTTACCTACAGCGCCTCCCTGACGATGTCGATCGAGCGCCAAAATATACTTGTAGCAGTATAAAAAACAAGGTGAGGTCAGTGGATCCAACCCGACTACTCTGAGACGAAACAACGAAACAAAGTTGGTCCCTTTTAAAGTTCTGACATTATTTTAGTTAGATCATGTGAGGACCATGTAGATTAAAGTTAAACAAAAGTTTATTTTGTCGTTTTCGTGTCCGGTTTTCGGTGGAAAATGAATAAATGAAAATCAGGCCGAATTTCGTTTTCGGCCGAAAATATTAATCCATTTTCAGTCGGACTGTGCTTATTTAATAAATTCATTGATTTCTAAGTAGTCATCTATTATTAGTTGTACCTATAAGTGGTCCATTATGGTTTCTCAGTAATCGTAGAACAGATCAATATTATCGAAGCTTAACTGAGGCATTATTGAATAATAATAATAGGTATTTGTCTTAGATATACATAATCAATGTCGGCTACTTATCTGTTAGCTATCAGCTCAGTCTACATCTGAATAATTAAAAATTACTTTAGTTTAATTAACATTTCAATTAACATTGGTTGTTTTTTACCTTTGTTAACTTTCATCTAAGGCTATTGAATATTGGAAACCTATAAAAGGCCCTCCTTTTCATTGTTCATTATTGATTTTTATTTAGCCACGAGCTGAGGCTCGTAGCTAAATAATAACAGACGCACGAGTCGATCGAAGGTTAAAAGCTACGCTTTCCGCGATCGGTTCGCGGATGGGTGACCATCCATTATATATATATCGAGACCCCTCCGTGCCTCGGAAAGCACGTTAGGCTGTTTATCCGGGCTGTCATGGATGCATGTAGATATTATCTTTGACAGTCGTTACGGGTAGTCAGAACCCCAAACGTTTGACAGCCAGTCTTGCTAGGGGATATCGTATTACTTGGATTAGCAGTCCCTCCATATATAGGCGATAGGCGTCGCAGCAAGTTAGACTGGAAGCGTCGTTAGAAACAGGCTAAGCAGATTGATTGTACATATATCTATGTATTGAATGTTCTTAATTAATTTATCTAGCTGCTAAATACCTATGGGTAGCTTGTTATAGACGGATAGCTACGATACAACAGTTAGGTAACCATTATCATAATCAACATGTTCTACAGACTAATTCGTCATTTAAGCGTGATGTTATTAGCACACCAAATAATTTTGTATGGTTTGTTCTAAAAGTATATGATGAAATGTTTGAAAAGAAACATGTTTTGAATTATAAAACGTACCTGTGGATGCCAATTTCCAGTGCCAGTTACATATTGAGCACTTTGATTTTATTATTTGAATACTTTAAGCCGAAATACTAATTTTAAGTCATCAAACGAAAAACATCTTAAAGATGTTTTTCGTTTGATAATTAAGGTTATTTTAACAACCCCAATTTTCGTCGATGATTTTTCAATCAGAATTTAATAATGTAATTCAAACAATAATTGTTGGAATAAGTGGTGAGCCATAAATTTGAAATACAGATGAATGCGTCTTTTAGGGAGTGGTTACGTAAGAATTAGGAGTTTGTGTCTACCTGAACAGGGTTTATTTTCGCTTTCTTTCCCTTCTCTTTTATTAGATTTAGACTCACATTGCGCTGGGATGAATTTTGCTAGTTTTCCCCCTCCACTCATCACTAATATCAAAACAAAAGCGTACTATCCTATACCAGGAAACTCAAAAACAAAACAACGTTCTACCTGGAAAACCATCCCAAAACATTTCAATATCCCGCAGCACTCAAATTCAATACACAAGGTATAATTCAAAACAAAACCGAATTGAAATGAGGCGTCTGTCAGTAATAATTAAGTGCGGCTCTCAATATGGAAGGTGTTCAGGAAAACACGGCGGAAGTTTAATTTCCTGTGGCAAACACCGCGGACATTCACTGCCTCAATTACCAACAAACGAAATACTAAAATGCCATTTAGTTTCGTTTTGTCCTGTAAACATGTTTGTGCTTATCCTTAGTTGAAACGCCAATTTTAATAATGATATCAGCCTGTAATTGCTGACAAAAAAGCTTTCATATATCTTACGAAGCTAGTGGTCGCGATTTCGTCTGCGTAAAATTTTTTGTTCCCCCGACCCGCCTCGTCGCATCGTATCGCCTGCCGAGGCTATAAGTTCGTTTTCGCGTTGTTTTTCTTACTTTTTTCATTTTGATCTGCTCCTAAGAGTCCTAGCGTGACGATAAATGCCTTCGTCAAGAATTGGGTTCTCAAGAGCAAAAATAATTGTTCAAATCTGACTGGCACATCCAGAGATTTGCGCGTTAAAACAAACAAACCTTTCAGGTTTATTATTAGTATAGATTTTAAGACATTGCCTTGTAATATGGGGTTACTTACTGGAGGTCCTTTTAACCTAACCAACTCTGTAAAATACTTGTACTGAGTGCACGAGTGAATCTATCCAAGTAAATGGGCAACGCGTAGAGCCTATACCTATAATAATATAATAATAATAATAAATTCTTTATTTCGGACAACGTAAGATCCACTGTGTGTTAGTAAAATCCTTATACTTAATATTAGTGCCATATTATTATTTAACACTTGTTTATCCAAGATCGTTTCATGTGGACGACGCACAAGCGAAGGGTACTTCACTTGTTCATCACCCCCACAAAACGTCTCAGAATAGGAGAGTAGATGCTTTCCGCCACTGTCCCGCAGTCGTGCTATTAAGGACGAGATTTTTTTCCGCATGACCGCATAAAAGTCGTCGGTTCGATTCAGCGTAAACATCTCAGATGCGCTATAAAAACGGGGCAGTCCCAACAGCATTCTGAAAACATTATTATATTGGATGCGCAGGGTCCTGCGCATCCAATATAATAATGTTTACCAAAAGATCGCTGGAAGTCTCCAGCGATCTTTTGGTAAAGATGACCCACAGGCTTCCCGTGTACATACCCTGAAAATATGCTTTGAAAAGGGTTATTTTAACCTGATTAGTACAACGGTAAAGCCTGCGCGCCAACATATTCCCTCTGACCGCCAGTGCCCTGCGCTTCCTCTCTATATCCACATTGTCTTTAAGGTTGTCGGTAAGTATGTGCCCCAAGTACATAAAAGTGGTAGTTATTTTGCTATGTGTATAGTGTTTTTATCACACGAAGCGACGCGCATTTTACTGGTGGTTTCCAAGTGTACAAACATTCTATGAATGTGTGTGAAGTGCAGGCGCACTCGGGACCAACAAAGCCAATGGTAAAATCGGAAGTGTGTGCGTGTGTGTGTTATGTGCCGCCGCTACTCGTCTTCATCTTGGTTCATTTCAACTTTTATATCTGTACCAACGCAACGGCTTACCGTGCTTTCCGAGGCACGGAAAGAATGGTATCACACCGCCAACTTCTAAACTCCGGGCTGTTACTAAGAAATGATCGCCTGATCTCTCTCCGGGCGTTTCGGGTCGCCGTCCCATCGGACTATGAGAGTGAGAGAAGAGAGAGTGCACCGGTGTCTGCGCACACACTGGTGCACTATAACATCTCTTCGTTGAGACTGGCCGCCATGGCCGAAATACGGCCTGAAGGAATCTATATCTGCAATGTTTATGGTGTAAATAATAAATAGTATTCTATCTATTTAACTCATCCTTTAAACAAGTATAAATAATCTTTCACTCGTGTCGTGGGAGCTAAACTATTGCCGTGTGTGATGAGTATAGATATTGGAGCATTTACTCGTAACAGAACATCGAGCATTCGCCGTTTTTAAATTTTATCGAACCGCACTTCGAAAGCGACGCATGATGCTTTGTTACATCCTGATTTTAAAAAGCAACGAGCGTATTGGAGTATCATTTTACCGAGCACAGGCACAAGCACAAGAACGCACAATCATCACAATGAACGTAAGGTAGAAAGATACGTTACAGGTTTGCTCACTCGCCGTGAGCATTACGTCGAACGTAGCGTCAAGCATTCGCAGAAACGTTACAATACATGGAAATGCTCCTGAAAATGCTCTAGTGTAATTATACTCACCTTAATACATTATGTTAAAACTAGTCAGGATAGTAATAGATAAACCTATCACCAACCATCTCCATTAACATATAATATTCTCAGTCGCTACCTATTGTTTGACTTCGTGCCTATTTTCGTGTTGTGGTCGGGCGCGACCTTCACGCTTCTTCTTCTGCCTAGTGTTTAGGCAGTTCTTGTGGTCTTCGCGAGAAAGTCTAATTGGGTTAGGGTTAAGATTTCTAGCACTATAACGAGAAGGGGCAGAGAAACCATTCTTAGCAAGGCATGATTGCATAGAAGTATTTTGCTGACTTTTATATGTGTAGCAGTGTCAGCAGTTTTCATATTTAAAGTTATCTATGCATAATATCTTAAGTAAGATATCGATCTTGAAACGAAAACCGCACCAGTCTGTTCAGTTTTCATAGAAACTGCATACCTACAATATTTTCCTGGGATATGTTTAAGGGATAAAATATGTCTTATATTATAGGTTCCTCTTAGGACGTGGCATTCTGTAGTTTCTGTCCATGTGTGTGTTTGTAAAGAGTTCGCCTTCTGTATCTTCTTGTGTCGTGTAGGTGAGAAATAAGATAAAAATGTGAGGCAGTTAGAAACACGTTCGGTCTTTCGTTATATTTTTATCAAATTGTTCCCAAGTATCTCATGTTAATGTATATGGATAATTATTTATGATGATTATGCAAAATCTGATCAGCCTTACCCTTAGAAGCATCAGGCGTGATAGCACCTAGGTACCTACAGTAAGTAGAGAAATGCAAAATCTAGAGAATGTTATTATCAACAAGAGCATAGTATACCTACCCTACCCTATCTAGATATACATGAGTATGCATCACAACCTGTACTCGTTAATTTCAATAATTTAACTGGAATGATCAATCTCTGCCGCATACATATAACTAATTATATCAATGCTAACAGATTCAATTAAGCTGAGAGTACGTACTTGTGTGAAGAGCTGCTGAACGACGCAGTAATATGACAAACAGTGATAGATACGTCGTTATCCATCCACTCAGCGGTCCCCTGCACTAATCTTTCGCGGAAATAATTCTGCCACACCTGGTAAGTCGCCAAACAGCATTAGTGTGATCCCTTGTTGATGGGTTCAAGTACCGGTGAAGTAATTGGTGAAATAATGCACTTTGACTTTGAGCTGGCGAGTCGGCCTAGCGTGCTAGTTACGGAGTTGCAATAGAATATGACTAGCTGGTACTGGATTAGTTACCACTGTCATACCGCCTACTGTACAAGATATTTCAATTCATCCACAATTCCTTTGATGTAGCAAGTTCATGTCTGTTATTCAGGTTCCGTCAGACCTGCTTGTTTACCAGTTTGTCAATAAGGCCAGTGAAAAGCAATATGCTTGTCTTTTGTTTCACGGGACTCGATACCCATCCGAACATCGAGTTTGATTCGATACCTCTCGATGGCGGCGTTTAGCTCGCTAGTAAATACGTACGCACATGCAGAAGGATACGTCACTGCGATACATCGCGGGCTGCTAGGGTTTACCTCGATGCCTGCATGTGCGTGCGTGTCTATCAGCATGCATTTGTTTTACATGGAGGTGACATCGAGATAGCGAGCTCAACCGCGACCGCGAAGTATCGTATTGAGGCATTTTCGACATGTAATTACCCTAAAACCTAAAATACTTTCCACAAATCAAACTCTATGTTCCGATGGGTTACTCATTGTTATTTAATTATTTATGTTAGCCTACGCTGTCCTACTCCTGAGCAAAGGCTAACATAAAAAAGAAAAGTTAAAAGTATTTTAGGTTCCTATACCCATAGGAACCTAAAATATTTTTAACATAGGTATCAAACTCTGCAGTCAGTCAAACCCTCCACACATACATCTCAACGATGGCAAAGTTGCCAACTATTCACAAGAGCAGCTCACTAAACGTTCTCAAGATAAACATGCTCTCAGCGAAAGGTAAACTTGGTGAGATAGGAACCAATCCGCTAAGTAACGCCTGTAACATACATCGAACCGATATCTGTCAGATAAGTAGATTTAGGAAGGAAAATATCGCGAGGAAAAGTGGGAGGACTTGATTGAATAGAATGCAATGAGCGAGCGTTGTGAGCAGTGCACTTTGCTTCTCTGCGTGAGAAGAGGGTATTGCCATATAGTGCGGCCAATCATAGGCTACTTTTTGATGTGGAAAGGGACAGTCAAGTCAGTCAGTCATAATAATGATATCAAAAAGAATAGCACCAGTCCCACCTTGGAACAGGACAATATTCTGTATACATTTATGTGGCTAGTGCTGTGGTCATCTATCTATACTAATCTATACCCTAATAATAAAGCTAAAGAGTTTGTTTGTTTGTTCGAATGCGTTAATCTCTGGAACTACCAGTCGATTTGAAAAAATATTTTTGCCAAGAACTGGGCTTACGAGCTGAGCAAAAAGAACAAAGTCATAAAAAAACACTTATCGAAAAAGATGTAATGGCGCGAGCAGGCGATGCGATGCGATGCGGCAGGTTGGGTCGGGGACCAAGACATTTCACGCGGACGAAGAAGAAGTACATAATATGCATGCAGGTGCGCTGCTAACTTTCAATAAAAAAATAATAATTATTATTATTGTTCGATGCGTAATAGGAGTAGGTACTCCTATTACGAAGTTCGCCATTAACAATCATGTTCGGAATTTGTCCAAGGCATGACCTACTGATATTTCTCTGTTTGTTAACTGCATTAGTACATTTGACGATTCCTAAAACACGGCGAAATCGTTTTTTAGGAATCGTCCTTGCCTTATGTATATTTTGCAACACATTCAATAATCGCATTAACGTTTTGGTATTCTTGTTTAGTAATTTATTTATTTTAGAATGAAAATATCACATACTCGTACATAACTACTCCAGTTATGTACGAGTATGTGACATATTTTTATTTGTAATAAACTAGTTTACCACAACACTATTTTCTCAGTGGTATAGTTTTAGACCCACCATACCACCAGGGGTATGGCCAGTGGTATGGTGGGTCCACAATGAATTCTTTAAATATCACAGTAACCAAACACGATTTCAACATTCACCATAGCCATAGCGAAGTAGGACGGCCATGCATAATGTAATCCACCAATAGCAGCCAAGTTCCCTCGCCGTCCTCATCTGTGAAGGCGACGGTACATCATCTATGTGTCCCATATATTTCGGATGCATTTCTGCCAAAATTCATTATTTTTAACGTTTACTTTCCAGCAACGTTTCTCGAGAGCTCTTTTATGTTAAGTGTATGCTGTTGAAGTATGAACGAAATGCATGGAGAAGCACTTTTGATGCGAGATGAAGAGAAAATGCTTCGCGTTTTAGTGGATGTTTGTGATGTGAAGATTGCCTATAAAAGACTTTATTACTCGGAAATTTTTACTATGTATTTATATGATAAATTGGTAAATTGAAAATGTGTACAGTGTAGCTGTATGGATGCACTTCAATAACGTAGAAGGACCTGCCACAAAAAAAATACAATTAGTATTACTCTAATACGTCAGAACGATTTAAAAAGTAGATAATGTCTGCGAGTATATTAATGCAATAGAGTCCAGAATGATCATAACGATACCTAAACCTATTCCCATGCCAAAAACAAAAACTTCCACGCCATTTCGAGGTACAAAGTAATAAATAAAGAAAAAACTTTGCGAACAGAACCGGGCATAAGCTCCGACACCTCATTCTAAAACTTAGCTTTTACAAGCTGATTAACGAGCATGGAGCAAGGAGATCTAAATTAAAAGAGTAACGCTTTCAACGTTGGCTCGGCTGCAAACAAACGCTAAACAATAAAGGCCTGATATCACGGTATCAGGGGCGTGACTCGCGAGCGCCGATGGGCGATACGGCCCCGGCCCGTCGACCCAGCACTTACATTCACCGAGGGCGGAGCGCCACGCTACAACTTTTCTGTTATCTTCGTTTCTACAAGTTTTCTTTTCAGCTAAAAAGGTTACTTTGTGGACTCGCAAGGGAAATTTTTAATTAGATCACGTACCGACTTTTGTTAGTTTTTTTTTACGGAGTGGTAATACGATAGTGAGTTTAACCTTGAGGATCACGGCAGAGTAGTCCAGATGGGTTTGTCATCTCTATTTAGACTTCGATTTTCACCCCACAGCGTTTCATACAGAAATCTAATATTTTGAGGTTTACTGGTATACTGGTTTAAAAAGCTCCCCATTGCCTACAATTCACATATTAATATCAGTTTCACTTGTAAATATTATCCCTAACGGAATGATGCCCTCAGTATGTGCTGCAGCGTCAAACTACGACAATGTAAGTCCGTGTGCTGTGGTGATTGTGAAAATCCTTTTGTGCTGGTCACTGGAAAACTCATATATCTTAAGCTAATTAGATGTTGAAATGGCATCGCAAAGGAACTGCTCTCTTAACTCATGCGTCGTTAAAATCTGTTAGAGTAGCTCACATTCACGGCTTCGCTTAGCTGTTACGTAGGTAACAAAATATTGACGTTGTGTGCTCAGGAATGCAGGAGACTTCAAGAGGTCGTCGAGAATGCCGCCAACACCGGCTGGAAGGTATACGAATGCACACAGCTGCATACCTGGCAATATGCCTGCATACCTCCGATCTGAGCTCGATATTGTTGCGCTATTTTATGAAGCTCTGGTACTTTTAAGTGCACATATTGAGTTGAAAGGTTTTCGGGTTTGGTCATGAGGTTATTGACTAGTATTAATTCAAAGATGCACTTCGGCACTTTTATGTAGATCACATCTCACGTCAGTGATGGGATTTATTCACATAAGTCTTAAGAAAGCTTATGCTTATAAAATGCTATGCTATGCTTATAAAACTTAATATAAAAGTATACAAATGACTCTTAAAATTAAAACCTGCCGGAAGCAAAATAACAACGCAATTAATAACAAAAAAAACAACTTCTCGTAATTATGTCTGCGCGCGCACGTCTACTGCTCACTGCGTTAACTTTTAAATAGATTCCGTTATTCTTTGACGGCTGTTATTCCAATTTAACTTTACTGAAAGAACTAGAAACTACTTAGCTACGTACACACAACAAAACGGATAGGTATGCTGGCAGCTAACTGTAACAGATTTTAAGCCTAGTTTGTTGTGTCAAGTGTTTGACATGGATCGATTCTGTTCTGAAAAGCTACGCTTACAATTTTTTTTATTTTTATTTTTTTTTTTTTTATTTGAATGAATATGATAAAGACTTATCTGTACCTATGGTAAGAGGACGTTTTCTTATGTGGAACAATTTCAGGCTGGGATGATTGGTATCATCGTGATGACCCGGTGGTTATGCACGGGGTTGTGGGTTCAAATCCAGGCAAGTACCAATGTGACCTTTTTCAATTCATATGTACTTTCTTATTTTATCTTGGACATTCCTGACATCGGCGAAGGAAACCATCGTGAGGAAACCTGGACCTGAACCTGGTTCATATAATTCCTAAATCGCCAACCTATTTTGAGTAAGCGTGGAGATCAATGCTCGTGCCTTATCTGTATGAGTAGAGGCCTTTGTCCTGCAGTGGGACAATAGTAGATATATTTATTTATTTATTTATTTATTTAAGGATTACCAACGAGATACATTACAATTATCTTTAACCATTGTATAACTTGTATTATTAAACATTATCCTGTAATGCACACTCAATTACAGGTAACCATAGCTTACACATTATCGAGTACACATGCTATGAATACATAATTAAATTATAAATATATTAAAAAAAACAACAATAACGTGCCAATAAGAGATTTACATGCTATAAAATATTACAGATTAAAAGATTAAAAATTACATTTATAAAATACAATAAAACAAAACAATTTTTTTTAAATAGGAATAAAAAAGCATAAGTACATACGTAGTTCAAAATTAAATTAAAAATTATAAATTATTTAATTATTAGAATGATAGATCAAATATCCTCCAACCGAAAGTGCTTGTTTAGTTTACGTTTAAAAGTGTTAAGGCTGTTATGATTTATATCTATTTCAGCTTTGTGGCATATAGCATTGTACAATTTGGTAGCCCTCGTAAGGGGAGAGTTGTCACATATGATTGTTTTATATATGATTGTTTTATAGTCATCAATAGAATAAGTGTATTACTTGCCTGTACACCAATGTGTGTTTTCGACTGTATGTACTTGTTGACGGATCTAGAATTGGAGTAAAATAAACATAATTTAATTAAAATTCGTGATCGCTCGCTCAGCTCCGCTCCGAGTGACGTGAGCTGCCTTTGTGCTGATATATTGTGATAAATCGTGTCCCAACGCTGTTTGTCGCATGGTTTTGTATTCGGGGAATTCATTTGGTTGATCTGGGATTGATGTCGTGTGTGTCGTTGAGCTGCGCGTCATTAACATTACACGTAGGAAGTGATTGGATGTGGATTAATAGCTTCCCTGTCTTGTTACAGGATGAAGTGTAGCGCACCTTCGCTACACTTCATCCAGTAACAAGTTGAGTTGTTCCATTCAATCAACGAGTTTGGTCATCAACGGTACGCGTCCAGGTCATCTCGCCACTTTTATTTTATTATTAACATAAGCTCTCCTTAGCATTTTCTGCAACGGAATGCATGGCCGATGCTGGCAAAAATACATCTCGTAATACATCACATCACATTTTAATACATCTCATATTAAGTACACAATACACATAGCCCATCACATTAAATTAAAAAGAAAAACAAGTGTTTTCTTCTTATTGAGAAACTTATTTCAGACTCAGAATTAGTAAACCATGTAGAAACGGACATCCCAAAAGATAAAACTATCACACTTGACAGAAATTAATCTATTTTGTATCATTACAAGACAGTTATTAAATATTATAGATATTGATAATAATGTTTACCGTCACATGTATGACTTTCCGAGTTAGGGTCTGTACACACTGGTACGCGGCTCACGTCGCGGCGGCGCAACTTGTGGGGTAATTACTTCGCCCTACTATCAAATCATAACGATGCCGTAAACGACTTTCGAGATTTGCCCACCTGTGGGACTAATAGTGTCGTTTGAAGTTATAATGGCTGTGTGTAACTTCTTATTGTATTGCAAATTGTAAAGCGGGAACTTTCCTTGTGTTACGTACGGGTTGCGGTACTCAAAACAAAACTGAGAAGGTTGCAGTTGTGTGCAGAATAAGCTGATCTAAGTACTACAAGGACTCCTGGTCCTGGTACTACCGGGTTGGTTCAACAAAATACTTGTTTAGAATTAAACTCGTATTGATTTAATTAGTGAATTCATTTTTTACATATTTTTATATGAGGACATGCGCTTGTCAGCTAAACTGACTCATAATCCCTTTTTCTGTATTCTAAATTCGAATTGGCATTTATCAAAGAGCCGAAATCAATAACATCAATAATTAAAACAAAAATAATTACATTCTTTCACAAGAAAAAAAAAACAATGAGATAAGAAGTTAAAAGAATAGTAATTTAATATCAATATAAGTACATTTTAATCCCCTGCAGGGCAAAGGCCTTTTCATACAGAACAAGCACTGGTCGACATGCCTAGCCAGTGTGCATTGCTGAACGTGTGATGTGCATGCTTGGTAAGGCGTGTTACACACATGTGTAACACACCCCTCAGCCTCATCAGCAACATCGGCACAGCACACTGCACTTTCGGCCGGTCAACAAGAAGAGCTTCCTCTCCTGATCGACGCAGCAGCCAGCCTCAACCCGGCGCTATACGACATCCGACGCACTGGAGTATAACGCAGCGCCACTCACTGACTCACTGGGGACATCTTCGCAGACAGTTCCGACTCACCGTGAACTATGCGGCAACCGGTTTCGACTCACTGGAACCTCAGCTGGCTTGGCAAGCATCGCAAGATACAAGACTCAGCCCACTATCGACCTCCGGTCTCCGGAGGGGAGTGATGTAGCGGTATCTACAACGCCACATGCGAACAACGCGTCATACTGACGTCACGCAAATCCTGCATCTCGCAAGCAGAGTTTAGCGCGCAATTAGTATAGATACAATTTCCCAACATCAATCCCTGGGCAATTGCCCGCCAGACACAACACCCGTCTGGTTGCCGGCTCTTCTCCATAGGAAACGACCAATTGGAACCGTGCATCTAGCTTCTGACGTTTCATAAGTGCCCATGTAGGTTTATGTGAAATACAATATTTTGCTTTGGAATATTCCACCTTCAAATCTTAGGAAAACGACCGCTCTGTTTACCTAGCTATGTTTACAAGAGCGCATTACCCTCTCAATGTCTGTGTCGTGTTAACTAATTGAACTGATTACCTCGGGTATAGTACTGTGTACTAGACATAACTATTGTTCTTGTGTAGTGTTGAGTCGATCAATCGGCGGCAGCTGCTCTAATTACTAATTAGTCTCTTATTAATATTTGCTTGTTTCAATTAATATAGTATTTGATTGGATAGATAAGTAACGCATATAATCTAAACATACACTGGGCCGCAAAGAAAGCGGGCCGGTAACAGAAACCTCAACAACTTCCAAAATATTGGAGCTAGCTTTATGACATAAAGACAATTTTATAGTGCCTAAATCACTGTCATAAACGTTCACGATTATGAAGTTCATCCTACTAATATTACAAACGCGAAAGTTTGTAAGGATGGAATCTGGATGGATGTTTGTTACTCTTTTACGCAAAAACTACTGAACGGATTTGTATGAAATTTGGCACATCGATAGTTTATAACCAGGATTAACACATAGGATACATTTTATTCCAATATTCCCACGGGATCGAAACTTATGCGGGTGAAACCGCGGGGCGTAGCTAGTTTTGAATAAAAGTAAGTTAAGTAAAAAATACCATTTTCACTAGATTTCGAAAAATGTGTTACGGTATCTAATATGTCATTTTTATACATTTTAGTAAATATTTTGTGCTGCCACCACGGGCTGTTAATAGAGCTGTTATAGGGTTTAGCATGCTTTCCACCAGATTTCTGAGCCGATGCTGAGGAATATTCTCCAATTCCTCTATCAGTGCTTCTTTCAGTTCACGAAGCGTGATTTGAGGGGAATTTCTCTGGCGTACACGTCGCCCCAGTTCGTCCCAGGCATGCTCGATGGGGTTCAAGTGTATCGCTTTCTAAATATAAAGAGAAAATATTTAATTTTTTGTATGTTTGTTGGTTACGTTAAAATGGTTGAACGGATTTCGATGAAATTTGGCACATGGGTAGACCATGACCTAGAGAAAGGTTTCTTTTCATCGTTGATCGCAGACTAAGTCGCGGGCAACAGCTAATGACCATATAAAGAACGTAACACCTTTTAAGGGGTAGGTGAAGTTCAACCTCAATGGTTAATTTTTTCTAAAGCATAATATCTTCGTATGAAGGATTTGTGTACTTAAAGCTAAATGTCAGCTCCCCTCTAGCTTGCAGATCGCTGATGTAGAGAATGCAGCTAACATTCAAGTCGTCAGCTCGTAGACGTAGCCGAGTGATTCAATAGTGTCATGATCTGCACTTAATGCACTTAAGACTAATGGATCACCGTTCATCCGATGCCGTCTGAATCCCGTAAGGGACGTCTACTAACTGATCAGATGATCTATCATTGTTCTCGATGCTTATAATTCCAAAGAGATGCTAATTATTACTCTTCAAAACTCAATATCAACTCTCTATCTATTTGGCAGCTTGTTCGTACCCCAAGTTTCTCCTCCACGAATTTCTCAGCACAGCTAAAATCTCGGGCTGAGTCGTGAATTTCCGAGAGCTTAGGGTATGCGAGTCTATTTCATTTACTCGCAACGGACATGGGAATTCACGCTCCTTTAAATTTGCGAGAGGGAATGTAAGTAAATCCAGCTATTCTACAGGTATTTCAGGAAGCGGTATACTGAACTCGAATTATCTACCTATTCACTCAGTTCCCCACGTACCTAATCACCAAAACGTCGAAAATTAAATCCCCACTCTAAATTCAAACGTTCGTTAGAGACGATTGGGAGTGTAACGGATCGGATCGGCCGGGCCGGGTGCCGGCGCGCCGGCCGTCAACCGGGATGAATCTCCCATTTCCTAGCGGTATTGATCACGGCGTGTCACGGCGGTGCGTGCAGCCCCTGATTCATTGTCTGCTGGAGGGATATTACGGTCATTGTGGCTCGCAACTTTAGTGTTTGATGGTGTGATGTCCGATAATGTGTGAAGGGTGTCCTGTGATGGATTTTAAGAGATTTTGTTATTCGAAAATAACTACATTTCCGTTTCGTGTGGGCGTGTTGTTGAAGCCATGGAGCTGCTTTCAATTTCATGTAAAAGGTTGGCTTTAAACAAGTTTCAAAGGTTAATTGAGATTCGTTTTTGTGTTTACCTAGAACAAGATGAAGATTATGATCCACTCATTAGCAACTTTTGGGGGACGTTCCTTTATTAAAGCGGACGCTGACAGAAGGCTTCAGGACAAAACTTTTCGAACACAAACTGTTTGTCCAGGAAGTTTTACACTCGTAATATTGCATGTAATTAATAAGGTTCAAGCAACCAAAAGTCGATACATTCAGTCTTTAATCGATATTCCTCTATCGAGTGTTGTCTGAATAGCCCGACACAAGGTTCGACTGCGATTGTTCACGTGTCTGTATGTGCGACAACCGCGCCAAAATGATCGTGCTGGGCCGCACCGTGCCGCACCGTTCCGTGCCGGCTCGAGCCGTTTGTTACTCTACGCACGCTTTGATTTCCGTAAAAGCCTTTTTTGTGGTGTTTGGTTTCTAACGTGGTCTCTCGAATAAAATACAGGCAAAATATATTAGCTTTGAACCTGTGCGAGACCTATGATTGAAGTTTGCGTGGGGTATGTGAAAGTGACGATGTATTTGTATGACTGTGGATGATTTTGTATGTTTTTTGTGACTTAAGGGTACTCAATGACAATTTTTAAGTGATTGACGCACATTGATGCCTCAAATTGTTCGTCTACGAAATGCAGTTGAAGCGATTGATAATATTACTACAATTACAATTGATCAATTGCGATTGATCGTTAACAATATTTCGTATGTTTCTGAATTGTTGTTAAAATAAACTATATGATTATATTTATGAATTACAAAACTGTATGTTTCGCTGACATTGTTTAAAATGGTTTTGCTTCAGGTTGTGCATTGTAATTCAACTATTCAAGTCTGTCTATCCAAAGTAAGTTGCTATTAATTTTTCGTCATTACAAATCATTTTTATAAAAATATAAACGATACTGCAAAGGACTTTGATATTCTATTAAATTTTCAATTTTTCAGGCGTTCATTTTTCTTTACCAATGCAACAGCTGATAGATATTGTTTAATGTTGTACCATACAATAAAAATAAATATACCTACAATAATGGACGGAAAGAGATCCAAAATCTGTCTGTTTTTTTAATTTTTAAGAGATTATTTCTGCCGTCTGTACGACTATGATATAAACTTGTAGTCAAAACCTAATGCGTATACGCACCACTCTTAACTAGAGTAATGTTTGCCAACGATGGCCGGTCACCCCAAAAAGGTTAAAAACCTTCACTGAGATAGTAAAAACAAAATTAACTAGAAGGTTATTAAGTTACTAACCAATGAAGCGTAATAAAGATTGAATACCACTAAATTAATCATAAAATACGTTTTATAACGAAAGTAATGTCCCTCGTTTATATTTACTTGTCTGTAATGGGTCGAAAAAGAAATCTTCAATTGATATCTTTTGAGTCAGCCGCACTTTCGAGTCGTTTGAATATAATCTGATTATTTCATTTGTTATTCAGAAGTTTCAATTGTTATTCAGTTTTTTTTTTCTACTTAATAACAATTTCTTAAGGTAACCACTGCGCTACGCAATTGTTTATGGCGCGGTTTGTTATAAAAATTTAACAGAGGACACCTTTTTAGATCATAATTATTAATCAACCAGCTGATTCTATTCTAGTCAATTTTAACCTTTAACCGGTAATTATGTTGTACTATGGAAGAGCGGATTTTCCAGGGAGTACACCGGCATTGTTCACCTAAACCCTCTAAACACTAAACCCTTGTTGTAAACTGAAGCATAAATAAACTTTATTCCTTCAAAATGGTTGAGCTGAATGGTGCTGATCCATACGTCATGTTCGTGAACGGGCGCCGTCAGTAGGGATTGGTCATCGCTTAGCCGCCTTGGCTTATTTTAATTTCTGTTTTTTTTTCGATTATTATCTTTTTTAGTGTGCAAGCTTTTAACGTGCACGTCTTTCTACATTGTTCTCACATGTAAATATAATTTCAACATGAATGATGTAACCGATATTTTGTATAAATTTTATGATTTAAAAGAGTGTAAACATAAATACTTTGACTTTTTTTTCATGCTAATGCACTTGAAAATACGGGAATTGCCCCTCTGTTCATAGAAACAAGTGTCATGAAGTGTATCTATCATCATACTAATGAAATTGTTGTATAGTATTTTTGAACAAATAAATTATATTTATATTATTTTTATTAGAGACTAGCTACTGCCCGCGACTTTGTTCGCGTAGAAGTCATTAGACGCCACAATATACTAAAATAACAGTAAATTTTTTAAAAAACTTTCCTATATACTACGATTGTAGTTTTGGTTTCAGCAGCCAAAATATATAGAGAGTCAGGACTCCCGGTCAGGTGGCCCGGCAGCAAGACTTCAGTCGTAATTTCTCAATCCTTGCGAAGTTTTTCGTTTTTAATGAACGCCTGCGTTTCTACATAATATACTACCTGATGGCACAACACTGATACTCCGACTGATGCATTCTTAGAGATTATTCCTGACGAACAGCAATCACTAAAATAATACTATAACAGTAGATTGTAAACACACTGGGTTCAGTCAGATATACTTTGTAAAACTGATTCCTATATCCTATTTACAGAATAAACAATCTCATTTCATTTCAGATACTTATTTTTATTACAAAGTTGATTAAAATAGCCGGTCTTATATTATGTCGTGATTGACTGCTTAGCTCCTTAAAGGTAAAGCGGGATGATGATCATTTAAACATAGGTTCTAAAACATTAGTTTGCCCACCGATCACTTTGATATTATATTGATATTATATAGTCATAAAATAGGATATATCATATTCATATATCATTATCACTGGGTCTTCTACTGCCCCCTGAAAGTCTATACGCCCACGTTATCGCCCACTTGAAAACCTATGATTCAAAAGGTTAAATCTGTAACTTTATGCTATATTAGCTGCGTCCCGCGGTTTCACCCGCATAAGTTTCGGTCCCGTAGGAATATCGGGATAAAAAGTATCCTATATGTTAATTCTGGTTATAAACCATCTGTGTGCCAAATTTCATCCAACTTTGTTCAGTAGTTTTTGCGTGAAAGAATAACAAACATTCATCCATCCGTACAAATTTTCACGTTTATAATATTAGTAGGAAGTAGGATTCGTTCCCTATTCAACCCAGTGAAGTAATGGAATAATTCGACTATTGTCATACATTGGTATATTGTGTTCTTTCAACTCAGTCTCATTTCCTACGAAATGTATGGGAAGTTTTTAGATCCTTATAAGAAACATAACTGATTGGCATCCATTTTTTTTTGTGAAAAGTTTTCAATTTTCTTGGTGACTGTGTTTTTCTTCAAAATCTGTGGATGAAGACTAAAATAAAAGAAGTAAAGAACAGTCTAGTCAAACCGTTTTCTTGTTGTGACAGCGGTTAAGGTACTTTATTGCCCCATTCAAAAAATCAACAAAAAATGTATATATCCTGATTAACTACTTAGCTCCATAAAGGTATAGCGTGAAGATAATCATCACTAAACTATGTCGGATCGTGAAGAACACCCGATGTATCGCACCTCGGCCACCCACGGTGCGACATGTATATATCGCAGATGGACAATACACTTATTCAGCTCTGTTCAGCTTTTGTCCATAGAAAACAACGATTTTGTATGGAATGCGTACGCATCCGTAAAGCTGAACGGATGTGTACTCGTTCCACCATTCGATTTCAAATCGAATTCTATTTTGCGATTTTTTTTTCGACTTTTTCGATTTTGAATCGAATGGTTTATTTAGAAAAATAATTAAGCTTTTTTAATTCATTTTATAATTTATTACCTATTCATAGTTTCTCGCCTCTGAGGACTGAGCTACGTTAAACGTTTGCTATCATTACACTGTTTACCTAATGCGTAATGGTGTTTGTCTAATTCGTTTCTTCAAACTGATTGCTATTAAACACTTAACACTTTCTTAGTACTCTGTAAAGATTCATTTACATTAACCGAGGCACTTGGATTTAGTTTTCGAGTAAACTACAGATTGTGTTGAGTGGTTTTAGTTATACAAATGTTGTAAAAACTCGCTCAGTCATCAGGACTTAGAATTTATTTATGTCCCCAATGATCATAACTGAATGATAAGAAAGAAAGAAAAGAAAGAAAATACGTTTATTTGCGGCAAACATGACGCATAAAAAAGAACATAAACACAAAAAAAAGTAACAAGTTGGGGGTAAGCATGCGTCACATTCACGCAAAACGGCCATCGCTCAGCATAATGCTAAGACTCTATACGAGACAGAGCCCCAGCGCTGGTTTGCTGGTATGATGATACAAACAATAAAACTTGTAAATTGTCATTGGTGTAGCTCATCCTTCTCTCTCCACTTCTACTTAAAGGTAATTGAAAAGTTAAAATCTTGAATAGTTTTATTGAAGATAATTCATAGAAAAGGAAAGTTAGGGTCAGATAAATTATTAGTAATAAGAATAGCTTCTTGGTAGACTGTTTCTTAGGGAGAAATGAAAAGGTCAACGGAATTATGAAAATTTGAACCGCATTTGTAATAACAGACTAACGTTACTACGTCTTAGTTCAGATAATCGAGTGCTACTGTCACCGCGGCTTGCCCTCTTACACGGCTTTAGCACAAAGTGAGAGGAAAGTCAATTCAATATATAATTAATTTTAATTTTACATACCTCTACTAATTTGATTTGTTCGCCGCAACCAGTTTGATTTGTGGTTACTTCGTAAGACTTCTTCGCTAGAAGTTTTAGCCACAACCTTGACTAAAGAAAATAAATTCATTATTATAATATTTTAACAAAACATAACATCACGTCTAAATAAAGTCTAGAATATTTGTATCTTTGTTAAAATAGGTCTGTTTTAGCATCTATTACTTAGACCTCTTAAAGAACTAACCCGTTTCCGCCATTGCATTAGCCTTGTCTAAACACTGCGGACTCGCACTTTCTCCAAGTTAACTAAAGAAGCGACAATTCCCTCAACAATAGTAAACTGGTTGCCAAAAAACTTTCATGCGCAGCCTTCAGCCGGTATGCAGATGAGCAGCTTATCCGAGGGTAGGGGCGACGACCTTGGCATCCTCGGATTTATCGTCGGAATTAATTCTTAATGAGTAGCGCTTACATTTCTTGCTCTCTTGCCTAGGGTTGCCTGCTTTATAGTCGGTTTTATTCGGTATTTTTATCGTTGGGAATTGTTTTAATGGTTTGTAGAATAGCTTAATGGCGTTTGCTGAATAGATTGTACGATAAAAAATTAATTTGTGTTACCATTGTGTCTGTGTGAGATGCACCAGGCTATTACATGAGCACAATTGCATCCTCTGCAGCATAGACACGATAATTTTGCCTTACATCGTTATAGCACTCGTTGAAGAGGATTAAAATACCTTAATTAATCATTCTTAAATAAGTTATTATAAGTTGAGAAAGTTAAGTCGACTTTATTAAACCACAGACACCAAACTTAAGAAAGCATAAACTTTTCCTCCGTTTTAGGGACTGAGAATTTGAGAAAACATAATTTTCAACATGACAAAGACTCTCCCGTAGCGTAAATAAATAACTCTACTTAACGTTGGTAAAACCTGCGAAGTTAAAAAGTTGTAAAGTTTTCTGAAGAAAGTACAAAAAAATCATCTGTTCTGTCAGCCCTACTCAGCGCCCGCACACCTCGCCCTTACAAAATAATAGCATGTGGACAGGTATACTTTTCGTCCAGATTTTACATATTTATACGTAGCTTACTATTTATCGTTATGAATTTCAAGACTAATAACTTATCTTTCACGCGTATCTAACTAACATTAACGCCAGAGTTGCGTGGTGTCTGGCAAAGAATCCGCTGTCTGCCCCTGATTTAGGTGTCACAAAATGTGACTACAACCAACCAAAGTCTACGGGATTTGCCTGATCAACGTAGATCACGTTGTTTGTCCGTCAAAGCTGTATTTGAGTAACGCTAGGCTCGATTCAATTCTTCATTCATTAAGTCATTCGTAACCGAAATGTTCCACCCTAGATCGTTTGAATTGAACCTAGATTTCTACCCGAAGTATTGTAGTTGTGGAGGTAACAAAGCATAAATTACCAATCTAGCTGGACTTGACTGGTCAAGTTTGTGAATCACTAGCAAGAACTAAGTTTTGTTCAACTAGTTTGTTTGGTAAGTGTCCACTGTGCTACATAGAGTACACATAGACAAGCAAGATTTATGTACACGCTGGGCTTACTATCAAGCGTTTTGAATATTGGTTGGTATACTATGTTATTCATTCATTATCACTTATTCTATTGGTAAGATTTTCACAATCAAATTGGAATCATATTCATTTACTTGTTATGCCCGCTTCCCTATAATAATTCGTGGAATTTTGTTTGGATACCTTAACCCAATAGTCTGCTAATAGAAAGGTTGGTTTGATAAGCGCCACATGATAAAATACCGAGTGTTCTAAAACATTACAATAAAATCAAATTTTCCTGTGACATGCTTAACCCCGTGATGAAGTCTGACAACCAGTCTTACCAAGGGAAGCGGCTATCGTATTACCCAATAACTCGGTTGCGGAGGTCAGAAGGCAGTCGCTCCATGTAAAATACTGGTATTTAGCTGTATCAGGTTAGAATGGAAGCCGACCCCAACATAGTTGGGAAAAGGCTAGGCAGATGATGCTTTACCCCGTGCTTATAAAATAGAGTGAAATAAGCAAAAACGTAGATTTTCAAAACTTTATCGTCACTTTTGATATAATAAGAGTGTCAAGTAATGTACTAATTAAGTGCGCACTATCGAATGCCATCAAACTACTTATTCGCTTACTTCTCTCTATTAACGACGCCATACGATAGCGCACATTTAATAATTACGATAATTGGCACTCTTATTTTTGTGAGAATGCGGGGATAATTGAGAAAACTTGGTGATGTTTTACTATCGAGAAAAACGTATTTGTTTACTAGCTGTGCCCCGCGGTTTCACCCACATAAGTTTCGATCCCGTGGGAATATCGGGTTAAAAAGTATCTTATATGTTAATCCTGGTTATAAACCATCTGTGTGCCAAAGGGGATCCGCCAAAATGGCCCCAGCTCCGGCGCAAAAGATATGTATCTCAGTTTTTAGATTAAAAATATTAAAAAAATAATCAGGTTTCGCTATTGCTAAATTCGATGGCTAACATAGTTTTTTTGGCCGTGGAAGATAGCCGTAATGACCAATTTTTAATGATTTTTTTTTTTTTTGCTCTTCAGTTCGAAACTATAAAAAAGTGAAAAATAAAACAAGTAGTATCGTTATGAAATACTTTATTTTTATTTTCTGTAAAAAAATATACATTAAGTAGTTATTTATAATGTCAATTAGAAGATACACATTCTTTTGACTAATATTGCGAAAAATGTTCAGTTGATGGATTCTAAATCCACTAAAACAAAATCTAAACCTAGAGCTGGGTGGTCTAAATCACGTTCGTTATGTCTAGCCCAACCCAAATAATATATGACACTTATTACATGGGCGCAACTTCCCAGTGTTCTGTTCCCATGATAACAGGAACAATAATATTCTTGAATTGCGTCGATTCCAGAAACCGCAATGCTATATAATAAATAAGTATAATATGTCTTTGATCTGACATGGCGTGAATTAATTCTGCAGCGAATCAGTACATTGTTTGTAGGCGACTGCGACCTTATAATTCGATCGTTTATTATAGGTATGGATTTCTTCTGAGTGTCTGTAAACCTCGATTTCATATACGCCAGTTCTCTTAGTGTGTTCGCTGCAGTATGAACGTGCGATTTTGAGGTGGTATGTGCCTATCGCGAATTTTATAAGATCTTCATACGTCAGCTCCGGAAAATCTGATACTTCTGGATTATTTGCGTCCAGTGTAGAAAATGTGGCTCTTTGCCTGTTCAAGTTGTTTTCTAAAACATATGCGGCCAACAGATTTGTTTTATGTATGTTGCGGTTTATTCGTGCAATAAAATCATCAGTAAATCTACTATCTTCATAAGGCTCCTGAAAACAGTTTATCAAGGCCGCTGCTATTTTGAATTTTAAATCCAAAGTCCAAGAGGCACTAGCTAAGTCGTCGTTAAATATATAAATCACAAGAAAAATCAAAAGTCCGGGAGGGTTAAGCGAAGTCGTCGTAAAATAAAGATCAAGATAAGGTTTCGCACAGTACACAACACAACAAACGTTAGCGAAGGACTGCGCGTGGGCATAAACCGCCTAAGCGCTGGCGTCTTTGACTTGTGTTTCTCCCTCTACCATTATGTGTGAGCGAGACAATAAGATGTACAGTTGTGCCCTCACGTTACAGGTGCGTGTCGGTCACAAACAATAAAAAGGATTGCGATTTTCACTATAAATATAATTTTTACATCTAACGCCTACGAAAATTCTACGGGTTAAAAAAATATGTTAGCCACTGAATTTAACAATAGGGATGCTTTATAATAGTTTCACTACCTTTACTCTAAAATCTTAGATAAATTGCTTTGGCGCCGGGCCTGGGGTAATTTTGTATGGGATTTGGCGGATCTCCTTTCATCATTCAATTTCATATGAAATTTTTTTGCGTGAATGAGTAACAAACATCCATCCATCCATCCATTCATCCATTCATCCATCAATCCATCAATCCATCCATCCATCCATCCATACATCCATCCATCCATCCATCAATCCATCAATCCATCCATCCATCCATCCATCAATTCATCAATCCATCAATCCATCCATCCATCCATACAAACTTTCACGTTTATAATATTACTAGCTGCGACCCATGGTTTCACCCGCGTAAGTTTCGATGCCGTGTGAATATCTGGATAAAAAGTATCCTATATGTTAATCCTGGTAATAAACCATCTGTGTGACAAATTTCTTCTAAATCCGTTCAGTAGTTTCTGCGTGAAGGAAGTAACAAACATCCATCCATCCATCCATACAAACTTTCACGTTTATAATACTCGTATTAGTAATGATAAGGATAAGTAGGATAGGATTATTCTATTCTACAAAAAGTTTGGAGATCAAGTAGTTAACCATACTATTTCTGTTTCATACCCAAGTCTTTTCAAATTAATTTAGAATCAAGTTTACGATTGGCAGTTTTGCTTTCGGCGCTACCTTCGAATATCACCAATAACGGACCGAAAAAGCGAAAAGTTGTTTTCATATTCGAAACTAGATAGTCGCTTTTGATAAAAATAAGGTAACCAAATACATGAAAAACTTATAAGATGACATGAGATAAGATAACACGGGATAACATATCATGACACGAGATGACTTAAGGTACTACGGCCTTTTTTTTTTGTTTTTTTTTTCCTGGTGGGAAATCATCAAATGACCCCTCCCGCTCTGGGTGGAGCGGAAGGGAGTGTCAGACTCTTACTGACTAAAACCCACCCATGTTCCTTCCTTCGCCCTTTATGTTCCGGGGTAGCGGTAACCCTTTCGGACAATCCCGCTGACCCGGCAGGCTTCGGCCCTAAGGGGCCCCTCAAATTATGCTGACATCTCTTAGAGGCGCGCGTGGAACATTTACGCGCCGTCCGGCACGGGCCTGGTTCTGATCGGGCGGTGAGCTACCCATTGCTCTCCGCCTGCAGGCCCGCGCCTACGGTGGCTACTACGACCTGAGATTACATCCAAGGCTATAACAACATAGAAATCAAAAGTCATTTATTAGATTTAGATAAAAGATTATACAGGATTATTGGTAAAACATTAACAACCTCTCAGGACTGTAATACTAACATCATAAACAACAACGTTTGTGCTATGACTTTTATTAATTCATCAGACTTTCATACAAAAATAAATATATTTCAATTCAACCAATTGAAATATTCGATTTTCTGTTACGAATTCTACGCGAAGCAAAAGAAAGCGCTAGTTAGGTAAACAAACTGCCGTGTCTAGTACAACATTCAGCGGAGGGGAGCGGGGGTTAGATAGAACAACGACATCTTAAAGGTTTGTTTTTGGTAAATGTAAACAGCCTTATTTATAAAAATGTAATATGGTTAGACATGTAATATATACGAGTATTTATTTATTTTGTAAAAAGCCATGGAACAAAGCTATTGTTTATCATGTTAGTAATCCAGTCCTGTAAGGTTGTTAGTGTTTTACCAATAACTCTGTAGATTAAAGAGTACGTTGAAGACAAGGTAGTTTGGCATTCCTTCTGCACATGTGGCTTCCCTGGCACATCAATGTGCTCCCAAATTACGATGTTTATTTTTCATTTATTTTTTACGTACTTGTCTGACATAATCTTTTTATTGTTTGACACACAGACAATTCTAACTTCAAGCCTTTGTTAGTGGTTTTAATGGCAATCATATCATTTGGTTTTAATAGGTTTTTATATTTTATTAATCACTTTGATAGATTCTTTTATATTTTGTAAATGTGCCTTGTAAAACTTTAGATCTGTAGACCATTTTTTATTTTATTAAGTACCTGGTACTTGTTGACAGGCCTACACTGTCCTCCCATGCGTATTGATACTGTAATTTGAAAACATTGTAAAAGATAATTATTTTTAAAACAGTAACCGTGGAGTTTCTTGCCGGTTCTTCTCCATAGAAAACGACCAATTGGACCTATGCACCTAGCTTCTGACGTTTCATAAGTGCCCATGTAGGTTAACGTGAAATAAAATATTTTGATTTTGATTGACCCTTTAGGTACGTAACTCTAAAAACTATCTGAAAGACCTCTGACAGGTGTGTACGATACTTTTAAAAATTGTAATATATGAACAATTAATCTAAAATGTGCCCAAACTGACTTTTAATTAAAAACAAAACTTTACTATGCAATATTTTACTCCTGGGTCCCACAGACGTATGGCAGGTGCTTGTGTGACCATACATAATGGGTGGCAGGTGGTTAAGGGTTAATATCCTGTTCTGCGCGTCCTGTGGCCGCACGCAAAATTCGCGCGCGCCTTATTTGAAGCTAAATTTTGGGCTCACTCAATTTAGATTGTCATCGACACACTAAGCAGATTTTCAAAATTTTACAGACACAGACGTAAAAGTAGAAATTTTATTTTCATTATTGACGGACAACAAAAAGTATCGCTTTTAAACAGAAAAAAATAATTGAAACAGGAGATCCAATTTGTCCAATTATTGTGAACGTTTAGTTGGAAAAACAATGGCGAAATTGATATCGTGAAAAATAAGTGAAATGGTAATTTCTTTTCAAGTTCATTTATTCACATTTAAATAGAGTAATTACAATCGATGGTTTCTCATGTTACATTATTCGGTCTTATATTCTATTTAGCCTCTGTTATGGCATGTGAAGTTTATTTGGTCTAATATGTATTTAAAGAGATAGAAAAGGAATGGGAATTCAATATTAGTAATAATTTAGTCACAATGTCTCTGGAATTTGGCGTGCATGTCAATAATATAGTACCTGGTTAAATACAGTCCAATACAAATACAAAGTCACACTTTTACATACAATATATATATATATATATTATTCCTGTAACCATTCGTTTATAGAGTAAATATTTTTTTTTTTGACGTACCTCTTTAAGCACTTTCTTAAACTTTGGTAGAGGAAGATCTTGGATAGTTGTTTGTAACCTAATAAAAAAATTAACACACATAGCTAAACAATTCTTATTAAACACCGCAGTCTTTGGTACAAATTCTAACACCAGTCGTTGACCATGTCTTGAACTACGAGGGTATATATTATCACGTTTATAAATGTCACGAGCCTTCACAAACAGGTTCATCATTCATCATTTCAGCCGATAGACGTCCACTGCTGGACATAGGCCTCCCCCAAGTGTCGCCACATTGACCGGTCCCGTGCGACTCGCATCCAGCGGATTCCCGCAACCTTCACCAGGTCATCGGTCCACCTAGTGGGAGGCCTTCCAACGCAACGTCTTCCGGTTCGCGGTCGCCACTCCAGAACTTTTCGGCCCCATCGGCCATCCGTTCTGCGAGCAATGTGCCCTGCCCACTGCCACTTAAGTTTGGCAATTCTTCGGGCTACGTCGGTAACCTTGGTTCTCTTGCGGATGTCCTCATTTCTGATTCGATCACGCAAGGAAACTCCGAGCATAGCCCTCTCCATTGCCCTTTGAGTGACTTTAAGCCTTCTGATGAGGCCCATTGTGAGCGACCACGTTTCAGTCCCGTATGTGATCACTGGCAACACACACTGGTCATAGACTTTCGTCTTGAGACACTGTGGTAAGTTGGACGAGAAGATACCGCGCAGCCTCCCGAACGCCGCCCAGCCGAGTTGGATTCGACGATTGACCTCTTTCTCGAAGTTAGACCTACCTAACTGGACCGTTTGTCCCAGGTACACATAATCGTCTACAACTTCGAGTGTTGAGTCTCCGATCTTGATAGGAGTGGGTGTGACATGGGCATTCAGCATGATCTTGGTTTTGTCCATGTTCATTTTAAGACCCACTCTTCCGGAAGCTCTGCTGAGGTCATCGAGCATTATACTGAGGTCCTCCATGGTCTCAGCCATGACCACTATATCGTCGGCAAACCGAAGGTGAGTGATGTACTCGCCATTGACGTTGATGCCTAGCCCTCTCCAGTCCAGAACCTTGAAGACATCCTCTAGTGCAGCGGTGAACAGTTTCGAAGATATGACGTCTCCCTGTCTCACCCCTCGCTGCAGAAGGATAGGTTCGGAAGCTTGGTCCTGAAGTCGGACTGACATGGTGGCGTTTTTGTACAAACACTTCAACACCTCGATGTACCGATAGTCGATTTGGCACCGTTGGAGAGACTGCAGTACAGCCCAGGTCTCGATCGAATCGAAGGCTTTCTCGTAGTCCACAAACGCTAAACAGAGTGGCAGGTTATACTCTTCGGTCTTCTGTATAACTTGCCGCAGCGTATGTATGTGGTCCACGGTGCTAAAGCCTTTTCGGAAACCGGCTTGTTCGGGAGGCTGAAAATCGTCAAACCTGCGCGCGAGACGATTCGTGATGACTCTTGAAAACAACTTGTAGACATGGCTTAGAAGTGAGATGGGCCTATAATTCTTCAACCGGGCATTGTCGCCCTTCTTGAAGAAGAGTACCACCACACCCCTGCACCATGCCTGTGGCGTTTTCCCCTCGAGTATGACGGAATTAAACAGCTTCTGAAGGGCCTCAAGTACCGGTTTTCCACCCGCCTTCAGGAGTTCGGCCGTAATTCCGTCATCACCTGGTGCTTTGTTGTTCTTGAGCTGTTTCAGAGCCATCCTAATCTCGTACAGGCTGAAGTCCGGGATGTCTTCGGTATAGTGTCGGGTCAGTCTAGCTCTTGGGTCGTTTGCTAGATCTACAACGGGTTTACTGGTTGACGTGTACAACTCTCCATAGAAGCTCTCGATCTCCCTCAGAAGCTCTGGTTTGGCGGATAAGATCCTACCATCGTCGGTCTTCAGTTTCGTGAGCTGGCTCTGCCCAATAGCCAGATCTCTTGCAAATACCTTGGAGCCTTTGTTCCGCTCGATCGCGTCTTTGATACGCTCGGTATTAAAGCGGCGGAGGTCGCTCTTCAAGGATTTAGAGATCCGTCTATTGAGCTGCCGGTATTTCCACGCCTCGTCTGGAGACTGCAGGATCATCTCACGCCGCTCCTTCATGAGCTTGAGAGTGTGATCGGAGAGCCTCTTGTTCTGATCTGTACGACGTGTCTTAAAGAACTTAGACCCGGTCGTATGGACAGCTTCCACGAACCCATCGTTGCATTCGTCCACTGAGCTTCCTAGGCACTCGAAACGGTTCTGGAGTTCAAGCTGAAAGCTCTCGGGGTTATGGATCCGGATCTGTGCTGGACGGAGCGTAGACTTCATCAGTCGAGACCTTTCAAGCTTGATATTGATGTTCAATGTGCCTCTTACCATGCGGTGATCGCTCCCGGTTTTCAGCGTATTGATCACTGAGACATCATTGAATATTTGCTTCTTGGTTGACATGATGAAGTCAATCTCATTTTTATTTGCACCATCGGGGCTCTGCCAGGTCCACTTCCTGTGCTCACGCTTTCTGAAGAAGGAGTTCATCATATAGAGGCCCTCCTTCTCCATAAAACTAGCCAGTTGGTGGCCCCGGTGATTTCGACGTCCAACTCCAAATTGCCCCACCTGCAGCTCATCCCCGTCTCGCTTGCCCAGTTTCGCGTTGAAGTCCCCCATGACCACGGTAAAGTGAGTTTTGAAACCATGCATGGCTTTAGAAATGTCCTCATACATGGTCTCCACTTCGTCGTCGGGGTGTGCCGAGGTCGGGGCGTAGACCTGTATGACCTTCAGCAAATATCTTGTTGATATTCTGAGTATAAGGTACGCTACCCTGGTCGACACACTCTCGATCTTCACCACGTTGTTCACAAGGGACTTGTGGACGATAAACCCAACACCACCCTGGGACTGCCGGTCACCCTCTCGGAAATAGAGCAGGCTGCCGGATTTCAGGATTACCGTGTCCTCCCCCTCTCTTCGGACTTCAGATAATCCTACAATACTCCATCGCAGCCTGCTCAACTCCTCTTCGAGTTCCGTTATCTTCTCGTCGGTCCGGAGCGTACGCGTGTTATATGTTGCCAGGTCCAGTCGTCGTTGGTATTGGCAGCCGGATCCCATCCGGAGATTCTTCGCACCCCTTGCCACGCCGTAACCTCGACCGCTGCCGTAGTCGAGGGTAGACGGGCTGCCGGGCACTAGGGGCCATTTCTGTAATGTACTATCCATTGGGGGGGGTTGCCATAATCGCCACGCTTGGCAGGCGGGTTGGCGATCGCAGAATAGTTCTTACAAAAAGACAGAGAGCGCTGCTGCCCATTCTCTGGTAAGTCCCTTAGTCGCCTCTTACGACACCCACGGGAAGATATGGGATGGTGCTATTCTTTGTGTCCGACATCAAACGGACGACACAAACAGGCTAGGATTAGATTTTACAAACACACAAATTTCAAGAATGTACATGGTAGTGATAATATTTTGAGTTTTCTAAAGTGAGGTTTACAAGACTCATATGGAGGAATTCGAACAATAGCTCTTATGCAACGTTTTTGAGATATAAAGGCCCGCTGGTTGTCCGTTGAGTTTCCCCATGGTATCAACCCATATCGTAACTCGAAAGCTACATTTCCATGATAAGCTAACAATCTTTTTTATATTGTGTACCTGGTGTTTACGTGTTTTGTGAAATTGGTGAATCTTTTACTCCGCATTTATTCCAAAGCTTCGATGTTGTAAGAAGGCCTGGACATTTTTGCTATTAAAACTGCCTATAGTAAAGTGTTTTCTAAATGAAATACTTAATAAGATAAAGTATCGAGTTGGCAACCATTTTTATTACAATGACGGAACAAAATGTTTCCGTTCAATGCTAAAATAGAAATGTTATATCCAGAATAGAAATCCTAACACCGAGTCAGGGACAGAGCAGAGCTACAATAGCTTTAGAGTCGTAGCCTCTAACAAACGGGTTGAAGTTGAGTCTGGCTCGCTGTATGGTTGAGTAAATGATAAATGAGCGCGGTCTGAGTGTGGCGACGCTGAGCTCAGCGTGTGCCGTGCACAGGCGACTATCGCGCGACTGTTGCTGTCGAGCTGTAGCTACAAACTGATTGTAAATAGTTGCTAGTTTAGCTTGTCGTATGGTTAATCGATCAAGTGATTGTTCATACAATTGTTTACACAAGTTTCTGTCAAATCAAAAGTGGATATGCTGCAGCTAACTAGTTTAATTAGCCTTTCAGTTCCCTGAATTATATTCATTCGATGCGTCTAATATTACATTTAATGAACCGGCTGGCTGATACTTAACTACGCCATTTTATACAATATAGGGTAACCGTGTGACGAAAAAACGAAAAAAGATTAAATATCTGATGTTAATAATTGTTTATGGCATTGATTTAAGAGCTGGAAGTAACCAAAATAGACTAACTTCAAGTTTCATGAAATTGATAACACGAACTAAATTAAAAATAATAATTTTGGCGGCTGTTGTTTATTGTAGTTTTGGTAAATTAAAAATTACAAAATGCATTTTTATTATAAAATCTGAGCAGTAAACAAAATAAAATTGAGTCATAACAAATATTTAATCATCCCTTCACAAATCGGAATTAGCTGGCAAGGTTCATCGCAATAGGGAAAAGTGCGGTTGTTCACAGTACTAACCTAACCTTACCCATTTGGTCGGGGTGCGGCACAGTAATATTATCCATACAGTATTGTAACTCGGCCGTATCTTTGAAATAAATTCCTACAGCCGCGCGGTACGTAAACATGCGATAGGGTTGCCCGCCTCCAGCATTTTAATTACATTTGCCTACTTTGTGTTTCCATTTAGTTTTGTGATTCTAAATATACTTTTTTTATATAGGTAAACTAATAAAATATTTTGTGAATTGAATAGGAAGTGTTCAATAAAAATGCGTGTTGTTTTTTGATTGGTAGATTTAATTTAAAAACCATGTTTATGTTTGAATAACAAATCGGTCTTATAAATTTACGACCGAAAAATATTTGCGCCTCGACTAAGACGTACGAATGCTTTATTATTAAATTTTAAAGTATAAAAAATCCGCATTCTAATATAAAGCTTACCTAATTAAAAATTGTTTGACGAATTCATGAAACCAAAAACAGCACAATATATCCTACTGGTCATATTAAATATGTACTTGACTAATTTTTAGTGAAAAAATCGCGCGGTTATTGTTAAAAAACAACACTCCGTCCGTTCGTCACTGCGGCACAGTCGCGACTGTCTGCATGTCGAGCGTATGTCGAGATCGAGGCGCGTAAGCATAACTCGCGCTTCGTCCGTTTGTATGAAGTTGGAATGCTGTATAGATAATATTAACGTGGTGCCGGGCTGCTTAAATAGTTACTGCGACTAATTCGGCTCGCGCGTGCTTGGTCACAGTTCCAACCTAACCTACGAACTGCCGAACTAGTAATTTACTTAATTGTTTTTAAAACACGCACATCTATTATTGCGACACTGATTTACTTATACATTTTTGGAAGCCCTTTTCAGTGGCCACACTGAAAAGCGACTGACTGACTTGCCACAGCCTCTCTCAAAGAAACTGGAGTTTTGAAATTTCTACAATTCATGGCAGTCCTTCTAGAACTAAGTTTAAATGTCTGGGCTAGGCATGTAAACGTTGTCGATCCACATCATTTGCCTAGCTGTTTGATTGACTGGCTGAATATTATTCAGGCCGCTAGTTGAACGGCGCTGTTTAGTTAAAAGGCTGTTAACTAAAAGGCTAATTAAAAGCTAGTTGGCTGGTATAGATACATACTTACTTTGCAGACGGTCATTTAGGAAATGATTTTAAAATTGTGATCATATCGTTGACAAGCATCACCTATTTTATTAACAACAGTTTTATTGGAATAAACGATAACAATACAGCCATTCAAAATTCACAAAATCCATAAACTAAAACGAAATTAACAATAGGCAACATTACATTATAAAATCAGCACAGAATCTGATGGATGCCTCTTAAAAGGTTAATTAACTACAAAACAATCAAAATTATTATATGAGATTAACGCGAGTGCTCCTTAAAACTAATTTATTTGAAACGAGGGCTAGTTGGGCCGCTTTTATTGTTCACTGAATTATAAACTGGTAGTGTAGTGGAATGTGGGCGTTTGTTTTACCGCCTAATAAGGGCTTAGGAGAGAACCCTTCTAATAATAAAAATGCATTGTTAGTGAGGCGTTTCAGTTCAGATTAAATTAGTTAACAGCCTCAGTGGTCTGATTGTTGAGCGTGGGGTTCGTACTCCAGACGATCAAATGTTAATGGGTAATGTTAAGGTTTTAACATAAGCATAATAGCATAATCAGCCAATGTTCCCACTGTTGGGACACAGGCCTCTTCTCAGTGAGAGGGAGTGGGCCGTTATCCATCTCGCGGGCACAGTGCGGGTTGGTAGACGTCACATGTCTTCGAATTTTAGATTCTAGGATATGCCAGTTTCCTCACGATGTTTTGCTTCACCGTTTTCAGAGCAGTGGTGATGAAATAATTCATACAAAGTAAAGTGCACGTCTAAGTTCGAACCTACGACCTACAACTCGTAAGTCTCGGCCGTTACCACTGGGCCAGTACTGCTCCATTAGGTTTTTACTTACTCGAAAATTGTAGGTTGCAGCCTGGGGGCTGGATTTGTGCTCGGTTAAATATTTGTATGGGGCTTATATTATATGGGACATTACTGGCTATAACTGAGTGTGTGTTCGCTTAGTCAATGGCATCGTCATAATTGCAGAGACGCAACAGTTAGACCAGATCCTGCACAGCCTGAATGCAGCCCCTCGGCGGGTTGGCCTCGGCAAGAAATTGAACAAGACGAAAGTCATGTAAAATCCACACGTCTTGTCGAGTCCAATCCAGGCAAAGGCATATGTCTACCTAGGGCAAATCATCCAGCTCGGTGGAAACAACTTTGAGAAAGAAGCCGACAGAAGGATCTAGTTGCTTTGACAGCGTTTGGGAAACTTCGTCAAGTCTTCTCGTCGTCTCTATCCCGCTATGTTCGAATACTAAGGACTCTTCAACTGGTGCGTCCTGCCCGTTATAACATATTATGTCCCAACTGTCAGTGTCCACATTTCGACACTATTGTGTCGAAATGTGGACACTGACAGTTGGGCTGGTCCACAAATTCAAGGTCGCTAAGCGCGCTATGGAGCGGGCTATTCTCAGATTTTCTTAGAAGGATGAAATCAGAAATTAAATTATCCGGAAAAGAACCGGAGTTATCAACATATCAGACCGATTGCCGGTGGAACAGACGAGTCCTGAAGTGGCGAACGCGTAACGGCAAGCGTAGTGTGGGACACGCGCCCCCCAGCTAGATGGACCGACGACCATGAAAGTGGCTGGAATAGACTGGATGTGGAAGGTGCAGGACAGGGTATTGTGACGCAGACTAATTGCGTAACACACTATTCATCAAAATCTGAATCATTTTGAAGGATATTCCTAATCCATTGCTTCATTTGTTTAAAAAAATTGTCTGCTCAACCACAGAAATTACGCAATGAATGTAGTTGAACTATCAAAATGAAAGCCGTTGCTACTGTTAGTGTGTTACACAATTACCCCGCAGCAGTGAACTGCGATAGGCTGAGTTGGTTGATTGATTTGACTGTCGCTTGTAGAGATCTCTTCTACTATGTGAATGGCTCATGCCATTGGGTAACTAACTACCTACCTAGTAGGTAGTGTAGGTACATACATGCGAAAAACCAGACATAACAACATCATGAAACAATAACGACATGAAATAAAACACAATTTGGACAAGTCGTAGTTCGTGGCAAAAGCAACTGCTACGCAGCCGCAGTCGCTGTTACCTCATAGGAGAACAAAACAACGCGAGTGTCGACAATAATTGGCCACTTCATGAATACCAAACTACTTTGTAGTCGCGGCTGAGCCCGTTATGATGCTGTTGTTACTAAATTATAGCCGCGTCTCTAACGAGTTACAGTTCTCATTAATTCTCATCAAGCTATGGATAGATTTTTGAGTGTTCATTTTCAAGGGTAATTTCCCAAAGGGTAGGGGAGGGGGGAGTAGGGGTAGGGTAGGGCTACAAGCTTCGTTGATTACAGGTATTCTAAACTAGGTGTTTGCAAAAAAAAACCTTAATTGGTTCTGCTGATGAATTGCTTAGCGACCTCTGTCCCCAGACATCCCTCTATTGTTACAATTTGGACATCGAAACTTTCCGTGATTAAAGGAAATTATTCATTTGGAAACGAATTCAATAAAAAGTGTTATCCACACGATCCTGCAGACAAACATTCTGTATAGTTCGACCCGTTTGACAACACCATTTGTACCGGATCATCGCAGATAATGTAATGAGCCAGATCACCCGCAGCTCAGCGCAGCTCAATTAAAATTATTTCAAATGTAATCAAGTGTAAAATTATTCGATTCAAAATCGTTACATGTCGCGCGTTTTCCATTCGGATGACTTCCTCACACATGTATATCGACAGGTAAAGCCTATTTCATTTTATTGGCACTTATCGTGCTTTTGTTTTAGATTTTTATAGGATTTTGAGCGAGTGAGTGCCTTGTTAAAATTAACGAGTTGTTTGCGTTTAAAGTATAAGGAAAAGGTGCTTTGAATTTTTATGTAGAGGACGGAAGTGGTTGGCATACTACATGGTTATTACTATTTATTCGGTCGTCAATAATAAATAATATGTCATCTTTGTTTTCTTTTCACGAAAAATATAATTAGTCCTCAAATAAAAACGTGTTCACGTCTTTAATTGGGCCAGTAGGTACGTGTGGTTATATTCACCGAACTTCGTTGAACTGTATTTGAGAAAACTGTTTCAACGTTTGTGTATGATTGTCAAGTGTTTCATTGGAATATTTTGAATTGACTTTCCATATTATTTTCTCCGTTTTCTTTCTCTTTTCCCACAACTGTAAAAGTACTTCCTACTACAGTGCTTTCCACTAGCATAACCTGTTTAAAATCCAATACACCAACACATTTTCCAAACCTTCAATTTCGCAGCACGTTGCCACTGCCTTTAATACAAAACCAGTTCCCACTGCGTTACGTAACACAACAGTACACAGATCGGTACTGTTTAATATTTGAGTGGCGCGAATGACTTCGCATAAACCGGCACATAACATCCTCCCTACCTCTGGAACCCTCCGTACTCCGGACCATAACGTTTCGACTACGAACCGTTAGTGCCCGTGCTACGAGCGGTAACTGGGCAAGTTATGAAGCCCAAGTTATCCCGAAGTTACAGTTCATGTGGAAACGATTATATTTTATTAGTTCCGGCCTTTGAAAGTATTATGCAAGGTTCAGTTGTATGAAATAGATTATACGGGAGTTGGGAATGAATGACCAACTTTTGAAGACGGCTTTTGTAGATAATAGCCCCTTAGTAACTATATTGTGGTCGGTCTCTCGGTTCTTCTTAGCATAATCAGCCTATACTGTTCCCACTGCTGGGACACAGGCCTCCTCTCTTCGAGAGGGAGTCGGCTTTAAACTACCACGCGGGCCAAATGCGGGTTGGTAGATGCCACATGTCTTTGAATTTTTGGTTCTAGGACATGCCGGTTTCCTCACGACGTTTTCCTTCACCGTTTTGAGAGCAGTCGGGATGAAATTATTTACACAAAGTAAAGCACCTGTCTCGGTTCGAAACCACAACATCTACAACTTGATGCCGCTAAATAGGTACCAGTACACTGAGCGACATCCGCGATAGGATAATACCAATGTCCAGACTGATTATCTTGCTAGAGGGTGGGAAGTGTCCTGCTGTCAATGTGTAAACGATCGTTACTCATCCACAGACTGGACATGGTAGGAACAGCTTAACTTTACTTGTCAATTTGTTCAGCAGTCATGGTCCCAGCCTCATTTGTTTTCGTATTACTACAGATGAAGACAAAAACGTTTAATAAACTTGATTCTTATATTTTTCTCTTCCAATTTGTACAAATTTATGTGTTTTCTCTGCAGAATAGACGAAGCTTCCTTAATGTATTCATTAATTACCATAAAACTTCAAGTTGAAACTGTTCTGCGCACTGAATTATAAAAATGTAAAAACGGAATAATTGAACCGGAACTCTTTGATGGCCTTGTGAACATCTAATATTATAAACGTCTGAGCTTTTTATGGAGTTTAAATTTTACTTTTTTATAGCTTAGTTTTTTTGAAATAGTTTCTTACAATGAGGATTAGGAATAAAGTGGTACCTAAGTAGACAATACATCTACACGTAATTCTCATCTCAGATCAACCTAGATTCCAAACCCACCGAACTGCGTACGAACCCCTTTTGAAGTTCTCTTCACCCCGTTACCAAAACACAGTGTAGAATAACTAATTCAAGATGAACTTAAAACTTTTGTAGTTATGCGAAATTACCCACCTTGGAAGTTACAGCCGAAGTTGTAACTACGCACTTACAAGCACTTGATGACGTCACGACGCCGCCATGACACATGACGCCTCCTGTCACTTTAGTTGTGGCGCCAAATTGTTGGAATTTGTGATTTGTTGTTGGCATACTTGTTAGGTGTAATTCAAAATTCCAGCGTTTGATTACGTCACGCTTTGTATGAATCTACCATGTATTACAGGAATTATTTAAATTCCAACTTATAATCCGTACATTTTAACAAAGCAGCATCGTTAGGTTTACGAGTAAGTTGTCGAGATAACAAAAGTCTGTTTACGTTTATATTACATTATGTAATTCATTCATTATGTAATGTAGAAGAGAGCAGTGGTGACTCAGTGGTAACGGCCCCGACTTACGAGTTGTAGGTCGTCGGTTCGAACCCAGACAGGCGCTTTACTTTGTGTAATTTACTTGCATCACTGTTGCTCTCAAAAACGGCGAAGGAATCGTGAGGGCATCGGCGTTTCTTAGGACCATATATTCGAAGACATGTGACATCTACCAACCCGTACGGGGCGCGCGTGGCGGGTTACGGTCCATTCCCTCTCACAGAGAGCAGGCCGCTGTCCCAGCAGTCACGGGAACGTAATAGGCTGATTATTATACTATGTAATTCTCTCTTAGCAATCATAGTGTTATTATTTCTGTTCCTAAAACCGCTGTAAGACGTTGTTGCCATAGCAACCGGTGCTATCCACCTCCGGGATTTCCTTGTTTACGGGAACTTTAATTAATTTGGATTACCTTTTCTTTTATACTTTGGAGGATGAATATTAATAAATCCAGATTGCCTTCCAAATTCTATCAACATTTAATTTAGATGCTAATTTTGTGTATTTTTTAATAATATTTTTTTGTTCCCGTGGTTTTATTAGAAAGTATTTAAGGCGGGTGTTTGAACAATATATTTTTCTTTACAGTTTGCGTATTATGTTATTACCATAAAATGATCTAATAACTATGTTACATTGTTTTAGTACGATCATACGTTCTTTTACTTTTGATTTTATAGTCACCCAAAAAAAAAGCAGGTCCGTACCTGCTTTTTTTTTGGGTGACTACAATGCCCTGAAAACATAATAAGTTTGGATGTAAGAAGAACATTTACGACTGGAGCGGCAGACAATCTCTTGGCTGATGTTTTTCCTGCAGATCAGGCCAGCTCCTAATTGGATCACGTAAGACGGGAACACTAAATTATTGCGTTTATCTACGTGTTTGTGGAGAAAGGTGGAGGTAGGCTTTTATATTGAGGCAGCGTTATGTAGGTATGTATGTTCATACAGCATTATAGTGTACAGAACGTAACACAATGTCTTAGTACCTTTTGTAAGAAGCATCTACAATTAATTCTATTAAATTGTAGTTTTTCACGTTCTAAAGTGCATTTTATTATATATCTAAATCAAAACTAATATTATGAAGAGCAAATATTTGATATTTGTATGTCTGTTAGTCACTCACGCTTTCACGCTAAAACGGCTGAACGGATTTGGATGTGATTTGAGGCACATGGCTAGACCATGACTTGGGTTAGGACATAGGATACTTTTACTTACAATATTTATGCGGATAAACCGCGGGGCGCAGCAAGATTGGAATAAATTAAGTATTTGGCTTTGAGTAGGAAAATTATACACATAAATGAAATCAAGTGGTCAGGTGGTAGGAAATCTTTAATATTTTGTGAGAGTATTTTTTTGTTGCTGAAACTCATTAAAATATAGGTATATTAATTAAAAGTTCTTGACTACACGAAGATATTTGTCTAAGCTCTCAATGAAACCTCCCAAGTTTTTATATAATGTTTTTACAGTACATTATAACATTTTTAGAAGTCATATATTGTCAAAGTTTCTATCTTAGCGAACGAAGCTAAGCACTAACTATACCTCATAAAATATGCTCGATGTTATATTTGCGATTACTTATTACTTTAATTTATGTTCAAAGTTTACTACAACCTTCAAAATTCCATTCATTATATTCCGAATTGATTACCTTTTTACAATTATTTTCTACTTATCGATAACGACGGAATGATTCGCCTTCAACACTGGGAGTAACGTTCAAAACCGCGCTTAGTTTAATTACTTTCCGATTTAAATCGATGATTGATTACGATTTCGTCTCGATGCCAAGTTGTACTCGATGTTAAACCTTTGTAGGGTTGTCAGTGAGGTGGGTGGCTAGTGGCTAATGGCTGTGTCTGTAGTGTTGGGTGAGTGGTTTCAATTGGATGCTGTGAGCTGTTATCGTCTGCCACAAAGGCAGCTTGAGGTTAGTCTAGCTGGATGAGTAGGTACATAGGTAGGTATTTTAGTTGTTGCTCTTCGAGCGGTTTGATGAATGATTCAGGTTGACAACAGTTACAGTGCAGGTCTGAAAGTTATTAAATACTTCGCAACTGGCTATCATCTTGGACTGTTTCGTATGATAGTCATTCATCTTCATGATATCAAATAATTTAGATTGGCACCTACTAACTTTACGAGGCTTTAAGAATGTATTATGTAAAAGTCATTGTGAAGTCTAAGTTTTGTGTAAGTTTAGTCGATGTCGTTAAAGCCAAAATATGTACCTAGTTCCAAAAACATTAAAAACTGCTTGACAACCCTTCAATATGTCTTCAAAACTAATATTCCGACCATCTAAAAATAACAATTATCAAGGTATTCCGCTGAACATCCACCGTTTAACATCCAATTAGTAGATGAGGAGATGGCCGATCAGCGGGATTGTCCGAAAGTGTTACAACATTTTTGCCTGGAAACAATCACGGTTTGAACTTTGACATTTTTTTATTGTTACCGCCAAAATAGGTAAAAGAATGGAGTTACATTTTTGTACGTCAACTTAGTTCAAAGGTTTCTTATTGTGCCTTCTTTACAAATAGATCCTATTGGGTGTGATTGACCTTAATTGACAATATAATTGTGTTGTTAGAATAATTGGCAGCTATCTTGTCGATTTGCTTGTATAGTACCATCATTTAATGTCTCAATTTGGTGAGATTTATAGTGTTTTGTGCTTCATAGTATCATTTGATATGTTCCAATTTCAAGATCGAAAACAGTGCTGCGAGTTACATATTGTTTCTTCAATGGTACCTACACATGCTGAATGTGTTCTGTGGTACTATCTGTATCATACCATCGTTACCCGTGCACATAAAAAAAAACAATTTAAAACTAACATTAAATCCAAAACTGTAGTTTTCCTTAATTATATGTACGTAAGTTTGTACGTGCAATTTATTCTGCGTAGAGAGTAAGTTTCTTAGTGGCGCCCACATGGGACCGGTTGGCATATATTGTGCATGTTGTGCCGTCGTACCGCTGTGCCGTCGTGCCGTAGTGCCGTCGTGTCAACTTGCGGGAATCACTTACGGGACATATGACTTTGTGAAGGTTCACTCCGAAGGGTTTTACATTTGTTATGCGAAAAGGAAAAGGGAAAACGGACGGTAGTAGAAACTGTTTGATACACAACTAAGGTATTTTTTTCTTTTTATAAAACCTTGCTGCATGCTAGTTTTAATGGTATCATGGCTCACAGTCACGCCCTGCCCCTAAATAATTTTCCACTTTGCCAATTGACTCGCCATCGTGAAGCTATTATTATTATTATTTGGTTACACACACTAGCAGCTAATTAGCCGATGCGTGTGTTTCGTATAGCTTGGAGATATTTAATCTGTCCAGTCGATTCTTGAAGCAGTTCAGTGTGGGAGCCGTCACTACATTTCCCGGGAGTCTATTCCGTGCTGTTACAACTCGGTTAGACAAGAATTGCTTCAAGGGCTTTTTTTTGACAAATTTTCCCATAGCCTTAGGGAATGCCCACGCAAATGTTTGTTCGCTTTCAGTGTGTAAAGGTCTTGAAGGCTGGGCACTTCGTAGTGTTCTGTAAGTAAAGTTACTTACAGAACACTACGAAGTGCCCAGCCTTAGCCGTACAGAGGGGTAGACTCATTGAAACGTATAAGTGTACGTTTCAATGAGTCTACCCCTCTGTCTGCGCTGCTTTAGTGTGCTAAGTCTTTGAGGCGCTGTTCGTAAGGTTGGTTACGCATGGTGCGAACCATCTTGGTTGCCTTACTTTGTACATTATCAAGTAGAGTGATGTCTTTTAAATAAGGGTCTCAGATGACATTAGCGTACTCCAAGAGTGGTCTTATGTAGTTCTTGTACAACTTGACAAATGTCCCAGGCGTCCTGACGCAAATTCGAAACTCTACTGTAGAGTTTCGAATTTGCTCTTTTGACAATACCGGATATATGTGCTTCCCATCTTAGGCCGTTGGACACAACAATACCCTGAGAGTTTGTGGAGTCCGAGATGGTAAGTTTTTCGTGGATTGTTTTTACCTATGTGCAAAACGGTACATTTGTCAACATTCAGCGTCAACAACCAGTCTTGAGTCCATTTGTATATAGCGTTTAAATCATTTTGGATATCTTGCCACTGGTCATGAGGATTCCCAAAAAACCTTGAAACGTCCGCAAAAAACGAAAATGGCAGGCGGAGCGTGTTTATCAAGTCTGTGAGGTATAAAATAAATATCAGTGGACCGAGCACCGATCTTTCCGATCCGGAGCACCGCCGAGCACTATACGAGCCGTAGAAAGAACGTCTCCAATACGCACACGGAATGTTCTTTTTAATAGAAAATCACTTATCCAGGCTAATACACTGCCGCGTATGCCAGTGTTCCGACGCGGTCGTTGGAACGCGGTCAAACGCTTTTCATAATCCAAGTATATCACATCTGTGGGATGCCCTCTCATGATTCCTGGTCCATTCGTGTACGAATTTTAGGAGATTCGTTGTGACCGATCGTCTAGGGACAAATCCATGTTGCTCCTCCAGGATAACTTGCTCCTGCAATAGGAATTTCTCTTATCTTATTTGCAATTATTTTTTCCATAGCTTTACATATACGCTAGTCAGACTAATGGGTCAATAGTTTAGGGGAAATAGTTTGTTTCCTTTCTTGTAAACAGGCACTACGTTGGCCACTTTCCAGTCAGCTGGCACAATTCCATCTTCCAGGGATCTGTTCATAATCTGAGCCAAGTTGCTGGTCAGAGCCTGTGAGCAATTCTTAAGTAATATGGATGGTATGCTGTCTGGACCAGTGACTGTATTATCGTCAAAACTTAATAATGCCTTTCGTACCATATCTTCTACATATAATGCTGAACTTCTAAACTGAGTTTGTTACTCTGGGCCCATCAATAGTTGGTAAAGGTCCATCGGGCTCTTGAACAAAACTCAACTCAAATAGATCCGCAAAGGATTAGGCGATTTGTTCCGGTTTCATAACGAGTTGATTAGATTTGTTTTTGACAATATTTGGGATACAAATTTTAGAGTTGAGCTGTTTCCTGATATAACCATAAAACGCCTTAGGACCTGTATCTATAACAGTCGATTCGAACATCGTTCTTCTATTTTGAGTTATATTTATGATATCATTATTTACTCTTCTATATTTCCTTGTTTATCCAAGGCTTATTGGTATGTTGCTTTTTATTTATAACCTTTTTTGTGTACATAGTTTTCTATTGATAAATGAATTTGATTTTTAAGAGATAGCCACAGGTCATTTACTGAATTTTCATTAATAGTTGAACTTTTTGTCAGATGTTCTGAGATTTCCTTGAAGTCTGCCTATAAAAATCGTGTTGCATTCGGTTAATGGCGTTCTTATTACCTACGAACGAACAACGTACGAATTATTTGAGTAATAAGTTGGTTAAGGTTACTTTTAGAATACATGTTTACAAAGGAGTTGTGTAATTTTTTGAAGAGGCCATTTTCTGTTGGGTAGTTTAAAATCGCCTACTATGATTACTGTTTTTTAACTATATGTAAAGGTACACTAACTTTTTCTTGTTTCTGCCTTGTAATAAAAAAATATTTGCGCATCTACTACAAGACTTACTAGTTTATTTATCAGAAATTATGCTGAGCTGAGGCCCTTTTGGCATTATTTATATCTTTGTTTTCTGTTTTTGCAGTTTTAAGGTGTATTTATTTTGCTGTAGTGCCAATAAACGCATTTTTATTTCACTATTCATTTACGAGTACTTACCGTTCTTCATAATTTTGTGTATCAAGTATTATGATTAACTTTTATTTCCCATGATAAGTGAATTGTATTTTTTTGAGAAATAAATGTCTTAATCCGGAAATTAAAATATATGATTCTTGCGCTCTACATCTGCACTAATCAACCCAAAAAAAAATAAAAAACATCATTTTAGAAAGCCAGTGTCGCAATCCACTGAAATTTAGTTTAGTTTGTGCACAAGGCACAAACTAAACTAAATTTAAGTTCAGTGCATCTTTTTCTTTCTATTTCTTTAAGATAAGGACAGAAGATAAATATTAGTTTAGTCCTGGCAAATTTAGGTACTCCATAGCAAGTAAGACGTGATTAAAAACATGGCTACTGAAAATACGTCAATTTACGTCAGGCGCTGACTAATTTGACAGGACTAAATTAATATTTATCTTCTGTCCTTTTCTTAATGAAATAGAAAGAAAAATATGCACTAATAATCTTTAATAATAATAATCTTTATTTTTCAAACAACTTTGAGTACAAGTAATTTAATTACTACATCATGAGCGACAGATAGGAATATCATAGTGGATAGTGTAGCAAACCCAGTTCCGTGCTAGGAATTAACCTGTGTTACAGACACTAGGGCCGCTCCATCACCTCACCAGAAACATTACTTCAAGTGTCCGTAGTAAAAAAAAAAAAACATTATTGAATTACTGGATTCCCAATTTAGGCATGCCTGTATATAGGGAATCCATACAAAATTAGTTACTAAAATACAAAATAAAAATACATAAATAATAAACGTGCAACATTCACGACGTGGAAATGTGTGTCGGTGTGTACTATGACATGTGTGAGAGAGTAAGTGCAGGTGAGAGTGTACTGTTATGAGTGTGTTTGTGTTATGTTGTGACAGATGATGTTTATGATTAATTCAATTTGGCCATTATTTAAGGTAGAGGGCGCATTTATATTTTATTTTAATCAATTGTACTTATGATATTAGCGATTGTTTCCTTAAAATTGTATCAGTACTGGTTAAGGAGGTCCTCAGTAGTAGTGTAACTTAACTTCAGTAGCCATGATTTTAATTTTCTTTTTGACTCCATCTTTCTTAAGGGGTACAGTTTTAGAATTTTGTTAATTTTATTGTACAGGAAACAGCTAATAACTTTGTAATGCCGTTTAGCCATTGTCGTTCTGTGTCTGATTGGGGGGCAGACTATATCCGATCGACGCTTGCGCTTATAAATTAAAGGGTCATAAGTAAGTGTTGTGTGTTTCCTGAGTATTGTTTGATGTATAAAGAGCTGTCTCACGGTTAGGGCAGCGGTGAACTTAAATTTAGTTTAGTTTGTGAACAAGGGAATCGGCGCCAGTGTCTTAGTTTTAAAAGTGTTAAATATTATAAGAACAAAAAAAAAAAAAAAAACACCTGGCACGTTTTATCTACCGTAACAGAGGGACCGTAACCTACGGAGAAAAATGGATTATACAGAACTAGGTATGTATTGCGATGATCTTTTTGTCGAACAACGCTTCAGGCGTGGATCAGCAGAGACAGATTCAAGCGAACGAAAACAAGGAGGATGCCACCGCATCGTCGATGTAGGTGGTCACAAAACGGATCTAGGCTCGAAAGCCGTGGTCACACTGAATTCTGAAGAGAAAGCTAGGATCGTCCGGTCTAGATTAGCGGAAGCTATAAATGAGCGTGTAAAGCGAAGCCTGAATTTGTGTTTCCCAACACAGTGCTGGAAAGCTTTATGATCAATGTTCGTTCCGACAGCAGTAGCAGAGCCTCCCCAGTGGCGGTCCATCACCCCCAGGGATAATGTTCTCCAGTACCTACATAGTGGACGATGGTCCGTCCCAAAATTATCAAATTGATCAGACAACATGCCTGTGACCCCAATTTGCACCACTTACAGATTGAGAGCTTTGATAAACCCGAAATTCTAATTTTATATCACCTCAAAGATGTTTGTCATCTGACAGTTGAGGTTAATTGTCCAATAAGCTCAATTTTCGTAGATGGTTTTTCAATTACAATCTTAAGCAAACCTTAATTGTTGGAAATAGTGGTTGAAACCTTTTCTTCTGCTTCTGAAGGCATATACTCGTATTTAATTGAACCTCTAATAGTTGCCATTTTGCGCTGAAAAAAAATTTACTGAACAGTCTAATATAATATTTGCGCTTCTTTTTGTAAACGTCAAAACATCTAAATCTTTTTGATTTAAATCAGTTTTAATCAACTGTTTAAGAAAGAAAGAATAAATGTTTATTCTGTTTAAAAAAAACGAACATTAAAAGAAAAAAGACATAAAATACACACATACAAAGTAAAGCCAAAAGACTCGTATTCAAACAATAAAAGTATGACTATTTCATCCATTGCTTGATGTCAGGGCCAGGGTTCAAAGACAATATACATTGCGTAATTATTATGTGTTGCGACACTTGCAAATGACAACAAACAAACAGTCAAAAACGGTTTGGTTTTGTTTTTTAAAACAAAAACCAAACCTCGTTTGCTCAGTGGAAAAATAACTAATTTCGTAACAAACAACAATAACAAGAACAATCAAGTCACATCTGCGCAAGAACGGTGCTCATCAATCCGCTGTGACGTAAGTGTTCGGACGGACCTATCGTCAACAGCGCTGATTTTCAGCAACTATACCGCTCGAATTAAGTAATGACGTTTACTTGACTTGTGTGCCCGTAAAAACAACCGGTCGTCTACAGGTGAACCTTTATAAAATCAGAAGCGATCTGCAATTAAATGGAACTTGGTAAACTCAAAACCTATTTTGGCCCAGTGGAAATGTGAAATGTGCATTGAAAAAAAAAATCAATTTTAATTGGACACGGCTGACCAATTAAAATTGATTTTTTTTTTCGGCTGATGGGGTTGATGGGGTCGAAACGAAAATCCAATATAGCGGCCGCGAAAATTTCCAAACTTTTCTACATGGATGTCGTTTTCTTGGTTTTCGAAGGCGCTGATGCCGCAACCGCCATCTTGGATTTTAATTTTGACCTCACTATCGGCACCCTCGAAAACCATGACCAACCAAACGACATCCAAGACGAAAAATTAGGTAATTTTCCCAGCAGCCATCTTATATTTTAAATGAATTAAATATTGTAAAGATAATTACATAATTAATACCACGTAATAAAAGATTACAAAAGGCATTTTCCACTGACAAACATCAAACATTCAGATGGTATTTAAAAATACTTGTCATATCTCTGATAAAAACCCCAAAATAAAATAAGATTTAAAAAAAAAAATACCAAAAAATAAAATGAAGCGCAATAATTAATGACGCGCAGTAAAATGTTTCCTCTTCTATAAATACAGATAAATGTGTACCTACCGTTGAGTGAGTATTTGCGTAAGAATTTAACCTGAACGGAGTTTGTTTACACTTTCATCAGATACTTCTGGACCAGACAACAACGTGTATTTCTTTTCTCCTTTGTATATGCAAGGATTGCACTATTAATTATTGTAGGCTGATAGGCTGCTGTATTATTATAATGTTGATAACGATTTACTTAAGGCCTTGTTTAACTCAAGAACCTCAACGTTTAGGAGATAATAGAATAGTAAGATAAACTCGTCTGAACGTGCTCAGCTCGAATATCTAATCTTGTGCTATTTTGTAAACAATCATTTGCATAATTGCTTGGTATTCCAGTGTGGCAAGTGTTAGAGATTAGGATTTATGGGCTAGACACTGTTTAAGTGAATGGGCTTTATTTAACATAATAAAGCAGCTGCCGAAATAATGCAGCTCTTATGTTTTTGCAGTGAATAAAACATAAACCTTAACAAAGTGCAGTTAAGCTTATCTTGGAAAATAGGGCAAACATCTAGCATATCTTTTCATCTCCTAATGAAAAGCAGTTACAAAAAAACTTCAAATACTGACACTTTTAGATGTATGCGTTGCCAATTACAAGCTTGGAATTAATCAGGCATGATTCAAGGATTCCAATTTTAACTGTTCCATTTTTCAAATAAAAATACAAAAGAAAGATAAAGACGCTGTATTTACATTGATATTGCGTAATTGGCTTGGAGATATACGCATCTGTACATAGTGTATGTACCTATATTTAAATACCGTGTGCGTATCTGAAAGTAAAACAGAATAAACACACAGCAAACAACTCTGTAATAATTGAATTTATCGTTTAAATACCTTCAAACATCCAGTTAACTTTTTCCGATAAAACTCAAAACAATACTTTGAAAAATGCAATAACGTAATAGTTCAACGCTCTTCACACAGTGAACAATACATAGGTATACTGAGTTTATTGAATAACTATCACTACATTCTCCTGGCTGGATTTTTATCCGAATACTCTTCTTTATTTATTTATGCACTTTATGTATACTGTAAATATGTATATACCACTAAAAAGAAAACTCATCAACCTGTGCATCCTGCCCGTCCTAACCTACGATGCACAAAGTTGGTCACTTACTGAACAACAGAAGTCCGAACTCAAGATTTGCCAACGTGCAATGGAGCGCAGCATAATAGGTGTTAAGCGTACAGATCGAGTTAACACAATGCGCTCTTTAACTCAAGTAGCGGATGTTGGAGAAAAAACAGCCAGGCTGAAATGGGAGTGGGCTGGACACGTCTTTTGTATGCACCCCGAGATGGGCCAAGATCGTCACGCACTGGACGCCTGAGGGAGGACAGCGCCGTCGAGGTAGACCACGGCGCAGGTGGTGTGACGATCTGGTAACGTTCGCAGGACCAACATGGCCTGAGATCGCACAAGACAGGGAGGTTTGGGAGGAAAAAGGGGAGGCCTTTGCCCAGCAGTGGGATACAATGTAGGTTAACGAAAAATAAAACAAATGTTCTTCTTCTTAGCGTATCGATGGCAAAACGGTTAAATATTTTTGGCCTTAAATTCAGCTGCGCTAACTCCGCTCACTGACGTAGTCATAAGAACATCAAGTGCACAGGTGACAGGGCGTGCGGCGCAGGATGGAAGGCGGGCCATTGTCTGTGTAGGTATACTGTTGACATTACAATATATAAGTCCGCCAGTCACAATACCCCCCATACTCTTTGATACTGTATTACAGTGGGGTGTTATTCCTCATTGTCTGTCTCTGTGACCCGTTAAGTAAATAAAAGAAAAGCTTCCTACTAATAATATTATAAACGCGAAAATTTGTATGGATGGATGGATGTTTGTTACTTTTTCACGCAAAAACAACTGAACCGATTTGGATGAAACTTGGCACACAGACAGTTTTATAAACTGTCCAGGATTAACACATGGTATACTTTTTATCCCGATATTTCTACGGAATCGAAACTTATGCGGGTAAAACCGCGGGCGCAGCTAGTACAATAATAATAATTTAGCAATGAAATTGCTACACTTAACACTATTTTGGTTTTACTTTGAATGTGTGTGCACGTGTGATCATGCATAACACTGGGTAACTGAATTACATGCTAGTAACAGGAGTTAGTCATGCTTTACGTATTACTGGTGAAAATCTGGTGATTGCTTATTGTATTTTGAAGACCAAATGTAACGAAAGACCAAAATTTCCATACAATATTCCAATATCAATTCATATTTCCAATTTACATTTAAAATCGATTTCAATGTCAATTTCAACTTCGAATACTTTCTGCCACTTTTAAAAGTACCGATTTTAGACATTCAATTCCATTTCAAAAACCTTCCCCGTATACATGACAAGTTTTATGAAAAGCCGAAATATTCTAACTCTGCTTCGATAGGCAGACGAAACTTCGTTATTTTTATTTTTTTATTTTATGTGCATTTTAATGAGGACTCTTTTTATTTATATTTTTACCGACGTTCATTGTAATAGGACTACATTTTATCATCTTTTGTGCAACTTTCAACTAACATATTTTCTGGATTTATATTGAAACTTGTCCTGGAAAAAGGTTGGTTTAATGTAGAATATATTAAAGGTAAATTGTAAGCATTGCGCCTGTGTACACTTTTAAAGGGAGGTTTACCAAGTTGTAGCACTTTTACGCTTTATTTTACGGTGATCCAATGAAGTTGCTGATAAAAAACCTTTTTATAATTTGATAAAATATGTGAGTTGTCGTTATAAGAACATTGCGCAATGACTAAAAAGCCCAACGAATTTATGTTACTAACTGGAAAGAGATGGAGAAAGTAGACCCTTAAATGAGATATACCTAACTCTTTCGAAAAGGTTTCGCAAAAAATCCTGGAGTGTAAATGTTTGCCTCATGCTTTCAGTTTGGTTGAGTCAGTGGCTAACAGACTGGTTCTGTTAGCCACTGACTAACCAAGACCCAGCGCTAATGCCCTTAAACGGAATCACTATTGAACACTAAGTTAGGTTAAGGTCTATTTCAAACTGAACACTGAGCTATAAATTAAGCCTGACTGAGTACCTAACGACCTCTGAAACACCTTCCAACTATTTTAATTGCCACAATCAACGAAAATTTTGAATTTCTTCACAAAATATGTGAAATTAAGGTAACCTTTGAATTTGAAATATTTGACCTCTTCAACAAAAGTCATTATAAAGTATATTTCATCAATGATAAGGATCAATAGTTACTATTAACCGGGTGAATGCCGTAATTACAGAAACAATTAAAAACCACTGTGTCTCACGTGGATCCACGTTCGAAGGGTTAAGGGCTTTAACAGTCAGGATTGACGCGTTTATTTGACTAGTCTAGCTCGTTGCCACTGACATCACTGTCAAACCACGGTCAAAACAACCACTTAATTTAAATTTAAAAGCTCTCCACCGAGGTTTTCATGAGACAGAATTCACTGATTTAGTTATTAATTCAGTGGGTTAAACTTAAAAGGCTATTGAATTTTTACAGCTTTCAAGCTTAGAATTTAGAATTCATTTTAGCTCTTTGCTAAAGATTTTTCTAGTATGTAATACTCGTAAATGTAAGATAGAAGCTCTTTTTTGAATGCTAATTTGTGTAAAATAGTACATTACTGCAGCGGCCGGCAAAAGAGGCATTGATTGACGAACAAGAAAATGTGGGCCGAGGCGAAGCCTAGGCACACATACGTGATTACGTGCCCATACATTAATGCCTGGATGTGGCCAAGTTCAAACTAAGTAGTAGTAGAATATTTTAATTCAAATTATAAATTCCAGAATCAATGACGAACTACAATCAATTTTTTACGCGCAAATTTATGTTCATTTGTCTCTCTTAACATCTCTATTTACAAACATCTCTATTTACAAGACAGTTCGAAATAAAAAAAAAATCTTTGATAACTTACCTCCTTGGTATCTATGGCTATCTTTCGAAGTTAATAATTAGTTCTATGATAGAGTTAAATTTTCATAGTAATTTATTCGGGTGCTAACATGACAGATATGGATTTTCTTATAATACGAACTCTGCCGGCTGCTGCGCGCATGTAATTGGCCCGTAGCTACAGCAATTGATTTCGATTTATTTCGAAGAAGGTTGTCAAAATAATGGTCGAATTTTTCTAGCGTTCTAGAGATTAAAAAACATATTTTTACGTTTTATATGCAAACACGTTACAATGCATTAAACAACAACAATGCATTATTTCTCTAAGATATTTTTTTAAAGATCACAATTCATCTTCGCCAACATTTTATATATTAGGCAAAATTTACACTTGTACACTAAAAACAGTGATATTCACAGTGTTAACACTAGAAATAAGGACAAACTACGTACCCCCTTTCACCGGCTTTATAAGGTTCATAACTCATTTGTTGGGCTTGGTATAATCTTTTATAACAAGATACCCTCTTCTTTGCTAGACTTGCCTTTTAATGCGTTTGTAGTAATTAGAGACACAATAGAAAGACAATTGCTTATGTCGGACTGTGTAACATAAGACATTCGAGAGGTTAAAGCTCAAGTAAAATCCAACCTTTGTTCAAAAGCAAACTATTCCATCAACGACTACTTACACGATAAGAATAGTTGGTCGCCCTAATTAACTCATACAATGTTTATGTTCTTTCCAGAATTAGTCAATTATTTCTTTATTTTACTTCGATGGTCATAGTTTATCATTTGTGACTTCAAGTGACAGCTATGTGAACAGAACCCAGCAATGCATAAATATGTAAGCTGTCACGCCCTTTATGCCTGGAGGCTTTTATTTACATTTTTATTTTAATTAATTATTTTTTAGCTTGAGTACGTATAGTTTTTTTATTATATTTGTTGGTATATTGGCGTGGCTAGCTGACATATGGCAAATAATTTAATTTTATGTTCTGTGTCTTGTAATGTAATTACTTAACATAGGTACCTAGTATTGTATACAGTCAATTTTCTAACTGAACAGACAGCTGTGCTGCTGGGGAGTTTGTTCCGCCACTTCTTCTTCCCAGCGATAGCACTAGAGGAAGTGGTGAAGGGCGGGCGTTTTTGGGGGACTGTCTTTTGTAATTTTGACGTTCGAAAAATGTTGATTCTCAGCCTAATTTGAATAAATGACTTTTGATTTTGATTTTGAAACATGAATACGTGAAGAAGAAATATGTCAGGTAAACAACAGTCAAAAAGCTGTACTCAAGTGTTTTATGTTTTGTGTTTGATTCACTGTGGGGAACATAATCATCCTGAATATAATATATTTAATCATTCAAAAGCGTAAAACAGACGCCAATTTAGCCCCAGGTAGTAATAGCCATTGATTAATTTTGGAGTGTACTTGTAACATAATTTTTAATTTATTACAGTGCGAATTCAGCGAAACTCGCTCCTGAAAGGGATTTTCAGCCTCCGGAGAGGTGCGGGGCGCGCGGGGCAGGCGGGGTGCTCAGGGCGCCGGCTCCGGCAGTGAGCGCCCGCCGTCCGCCGCGACCGCCCGTGTGTGCCTGTCTTGCCGTTCCCTCACCTCGATCACCTCTGTACGTACAGTACACGCGCCGTGCTTGTGTTACTATTAAATATGCATATTATTGTGTCTCTGTGCTGTGAGAATTGCCATCATATGTGCCCATCTATGTAACCTGTATGTGGTCAGCCCTCCGCCGGATGAGTATAAGACTACCTGTTCATTAATTGGCCGTATGTTTACGTAAGGCGTTCGTGATTAGTAGTTATGAACAAATAAATATTATTGTAAATAACAAACGCAGATTTACGATACGTTCGCGTGATTTAGAACCAATTAACGTCTCGAAGAAATGTATTTCAGTTTCAGGGCTGTACGTACTGACGTAGTAAGAGGAAAATCGCTATGATTTCGGTGGGGTGACACAGGAAACGTTACAGGAACAATTTGTCCGAAAATAATCTTACCTTCACTTATATTGACGCTATAAGGAAACTTACGAGTGAAGGGAGCAGAGGTAGTCTTTTTTCTAAGACCTCGTATAATTTCATATAATAAATGCAAATCATTTATAATGTTTATATGCCATGTAGCGAAACGTACCTTTTATGTAAAAGTAACAAATATTATAATAATTGTGATCAAAGTTCACATAACATTCATAATCAGCTCTCACCCAGCGCAGCTGCTGACATCAATATGTCAGCACTTCTACTGCTACTGGGTGATATTTGAAAATTTAAATATGTCCCATTATCCGCAGGTTGGCCACCCTGTGTAGGGCAAAGGTTTATTGGGTTTTTAGGAGGAATAAGTGGCAGGGTTGTGTCTGGCAGCGCATGGCACCAACCTCGCCTGCGTGCCACACTCGCCAGCTCCCAGCAATGAGAAGCCATTTAACTAACGATTAGAAACGAATATCGAAACAAAATCATAATTACTGTCGTGAAGTTAAGCTATAACTTTGAACTTTGCCTATGAAACATAGGCAAAGTTCAAAGTTATTATATGATAAGAATCTCTGTGATAGGGATGAACCTTCCACCATTCTTCAGATTTCGGATAAAATCTGGAATTCAATTCACTACAAAATGCTTATAAATAAAACGTGTGCTCAGAATGTCAATATCCGCAGACTCAGTCCCATTAAAGTCGTTAGGTTTTAGAATAGGATTCTGGGCGCATTCCTATGCAGATCAGGTATCCCGTATAAGGCAAGAGGTTTCCTTTTCTTATCCCACGTAAATTGGATCTTTGTGTTTTTACGGGCGTCATCGGGTTCATCTCATTTGGAATATTTTAAGACTTCGTTGGTGACGAGGTTTTTTAATAATAATAACAAATAGTTTACTTTTTGTATAGAGAGATCGGAAATCGGCAATTTAGTTTTACTGTTTATTTGTGTACTATAGTTGGATAGCCGCTTGACTACACTAGCCCCACGCTTGGATTATTGTGGTACAGACCGTGGGTTCGGTCTCTTGAATAAATTATGATAATGTTTATGACTAAAACATATTTCGACTAATTTGTATAACAGATGACAAGAATACTCTTCTCAACCCCTGTGAGTTAAACATGCTCGTGACAGGGTCCACGTTAGAAGTTCCATGTCTAAGAATATTCTCTACCAGATCGTCAGTTCGACGGCTTAACCACTACTGCACTTTAATTAAAGTTAGTCCCAGCAACACCTCGATAACTTTAGGATACAGTAGACGCAGTATACACTAAGTTATCTCGATAACCAACGTTAAACGTCTATAACGAACACTCGGTTTCCATGGTCCGCTACGTCGATCGATTTACAAGATATTGTCGAGTTGACTCCGCTGGAGAGGCTGCAGGTGATCGCAGCTAAGACATTACCATAACGGCAGTTATTCTAAAGGGTTAGGTAGAGGTGTTTGTCAACAATACTTAGTTTCATGATAGTGTAAGGTCCCAATTGATAAGGATCGGCAGGCAATTGTAGTTTGGTGTTATTAATATCACGGTGAATTTGGAAGGTGTTCTTTATAGCATAATGTTCCCGTACGACGAAAGACTTATTAAGTTTCCATTCAGTTAACTTGGTGTGCTGTTGTGATTGGTTAATCAAAACAAACAATCGATAGTGTAGATGTTATGATAAATATGTACTACAATGTAACAGAGACCAACTTGAAACCAACACAAGTTATAGTTAAGTATGGCATACCTATAGTAGGTAAGTAGGTATTCGTAGTAACTGCGTCGCACGTGAAGTCCGTGTGATTTTTGACTAAGAATGAACCAGCTCCGCCGTTTTCAGCGGTGTCATAAAATGCGGAATCCACATTGTTTTCAAGCGGTAAATTTTAACGTGTCGCGTATAATGATTTTGAAGTTTCAGTTCAGCATAATGTTCGTTGGTTTAGTACACACGGCTACACATCAAGTTAAGACACCCTATATTATATGCATAACTACGGTACTAGCAATACAGAGAATTGTAGGAAAGGGACTGCGTATTGTGGCATCGGCACATCACAGCACTTGCTGCGTTGCGCCTACGCACAGTGATGCCCTTTCTTTTGGCAATAACATTCGCAAGTTTCACTCGTAGGTATTGAATTCAGTGTTCTATGTCAGTCAGTTCCTAAACGTCGCCCAGGATTCACGACTATTGAGTTACGTTAAGTTAGGCAAACTAATTAGATTAATTGTTGTTTTCTTATCTATCTTGTCCCGCCTGTCATTCGTAGATCTTTGACAGTCGTTACGGGTAGTCAGAAGCCCGAAAGTCTGACAGCCAGTCTTACCAAGGGTATCGTATTACCCATTAACTGGGTTGTGGAGGTCAGATAGGCAGTCGCTCCATGTAAAATACTGGTATTCAGCTGAATCCGGTTAGACCGGAAGCCGACCCCAACATAGTTGGGAAAAGGCTAGGCAGATGATGATGTTGTTTTCTTATCTATGTTGATTTCTATTACTTAATCATTTAGGAGTTCAAATTTTAAACTATTGTTAACTATTTTAATTGATATTATTATATATTATTATATTATAATTGTTATTATTTTGGCTCCCGAAGTAACACGAAGCTGTTAAATTTGATAGTAGTCTGTTATCTAAGAATAATATTTTATTGTTTTAAATGTTATTAGTTTGCAATTTTTTAAGTGGATTCAGCTTCTTTTCAAGTCATAAATATGATTTATCTATTTACATAATAATTACTCTAGTGTGAGGATATTTCTTATACCTATTAGTACCATAGACTAATAAACCATATCAAGTTTTATTTGCCATAGTTGATTATAGAGGGTTGTCACTGGATGAATATTTTTTTTAACTGTGTTGTTTTTATGTAATTTGTATTTATGTTTAGATTATGATAGTTATTCCGCTAATAATTAGACAAAATTAATAATGAATCATTACATTAAGTATTAACTATTGTTACACGATCAGCCGACGGAGATTTGTGAATTGAAGTATATTTAAATTGTTAATTAATTCATTTTGAGCTTTCTTCGACACATTGATGATATACTCGTACCTATGCAATGCATGTGATGCTAGCTTAGGTAGCATGTATAAAGGCCTATTCGCTCGGCTCAACCTCGAGTTTAAAAACCATTGCGCGATAAAATCCCGCCGCGATATTTTTACGTCGTCCGTGCAAACGTGGGCTTATAGGCACACACACATAAATTTTAATATTTTCCAGGCTTCCAACTAGTCTGTGCAGAATCACGTAGATGTATTGATTGCCTTGTTGTGTCGTAAAGAAAACAAACAGTTTAAAATTTATGATATATATTATGATTATTTAGAAATAAAATAATGTTTCATTGATTTTATAAAAGCAGTGCAGCAGTGGTGGTAAAAAAGGGGTTGCACGTTTGTATGAAAATCCGTCGTTTTGAAGTTAGATCTATCAAAATTCGTATTTGTTTTTTTGGTTGAAAATAAAGTAAGTCTCAGTCTTGTATCAATTACTGTGTGCTTAGTCTGAAATAAACATATTATTTTCAATTCAATTCAATTTCAATTCAATACGTGTTTCAGTGCCATTGTTATAAAAATCGAATGAAATGGAATGGTTGGATGGCGGTGTTGGTTGAAAGTTTGTATGAAAACCCGACAGGATATAGATTTCTGAATTACCTACACGCATGTGGACCGCAAGCTCGAAATATAATATAATAATATACTTAAATGATAATAATAAATATCTAATGGTAATGGATGTGTTAGTGCAAACTCATCTAAACTAATATTATAAAGCTGAAGAGTTTGTTTGTTTGGTTGGTTGAACGCGCTAATCTCAGGAACTACTGGTTCGAAATAAAAAAATATTTTTGTGTTGAATAGTCCATTTATCGCGGAAGGCTTTAAACTATATAACATCACGCTGCGACCAATAGGAGCGGAGCATCAATGGACAATGTTGCAAAAACGGGAAAAGTGATTCCTTTTTGAGAGCTTCCGTTGCGTGCGGTGCGTAAACGGTTTAAGTTACACAAAACTCATGTATGAAGGAATTGTTCCTCTTTAAAAGTTCAAAAAAAAAGTCCACAACAGCATATGTCTATCTTTTAAGATTGACTCACTATAGCCTTGTTTATGATAATAAAATTTGTTCGAAATTAATGCATTATTTGCGAAGGTGTTTTATCAACATGATATTAATATTTATCCAAATAAATAAGTTATTCATCACAAGTATTTAATTATGAATAAAATTGCCCTTGACATCACTTGATTTCAATCAACATCTTAGGAGATATCATAATTTTAAAATAACTCCGCAACAAAATAGGTATGATAACGTCCGGATCGGTTCAACATCACGCTAGGTCAAAATGAATACAGTCAGAAAGAGAACTAAGCGAAAACGAGAAGCGAGCGATGCGACGCGACGGGGTGGGGCGGGGGAATAAGAATTTCACGCGGACGAAGTCGCGGACAGAAGCTAGTAGTATAATACGAGCTCAACTTGTTTACAAAATAATATACATGATACGCATCTATCTATGCACGTTGAGGTTGGTGCCACGCGCTCCCGCGCAGTCCTGCAACGTGCGTGAGTGAGACGAAAAAACAAAAACATCGCACCCTCTCGCACGATTCGCAGCGTTCAACTTCTAGTAGTCCAAAGTCCAAACAGTCTAGGTTGATGTGTAGCCGTGTGTACATGTTTAAGAAAAGGACGTGATAGCAAGTTAAAGATAGAAAATAGCTATATTTTTGTTAAGTCTAGTCACTGCCCCAAAAAATCAAGGTTAGCACTACAGCCAGACGAGATAACAAAAACTTATCAGTGCTCTTCAAATCTTCAGTAGTTTATTTTCCTTCCACCTTTTATGGCCTGTTTCATACAAACTCTGTGCCATTAGTTTATTTATCTGTTAGATAGCGCTTGTGGACATTGCGAAACCACCCAGTATTCAGGTACATTTCTGTTCTATTTGTGGTCGGTGGTACATGGCACGGGTCTTGTCAGGGTCTTGTGGTCTGCCCATGCCCGATACACACATTTCTTCTCATAATTGATGATGAAGCATGACGTTGACAAATGATTTGTCTTTTGTTTTTGTTCATTTGTTTCTGTTAGTAAATATGAATGTTCGTAGTATGAGTTTAGATAACTGTTCTTGGATAACAAGAAGGCACGTCTCTACATACTTTTCACAAAATTAGTTGTATACAGTACTTTCAGTTTGTAACATAAGAAGAAGAAAAACTTAATCAACCTATAATATTATTATGTTTCTAACATTTTAAATGTTCTTAGCAAATTTTGTATGCTATATTGTTAAGTTTGATAGAGGATAGTTAACTCTGTTACTTAGAGTAACAGAGTTAACTTTAAAATTTTTGTTAAAAATTTTAATATTTAGTTGTAACTTTGCATGCTTTTGCGTAATTTCCCTACTTGATATTTGTACCTCGTTAACGGCAAAACATAGAGATCTCTGTACCTATTCTATTACAAACACCTATTTTTACACCTATGTTTTACAAATAAAAACTTTTACTTTGACTATGACTTCTGGGACGCAGGCCTCCTCGCAGTGAGAGGGAGTGGGCCGTAATTTACTACGCGGGTTCAGTACAGGTTGGTAGATGTCACATGTCTTTGAATTTGTGGTTCTAGACAATCGTTTTTCTAGAACAAATTTCACGATGTTTTCCTTCACTGTTTTGAGATCAGTAGAGATGAAAGTATTTACACAAAGTAAAGCACCTGACTGGATTCGAACCTACAAACGTACGACCTACAACTCGTAAGTCGCGGCTGTTACCACTGAACCATCACTACTTTCACTTTATACGAGAGCTTAAATCTACATAATATCTTTAAAAATGTAAGAAGTTTAATGCAAAATAGTTTTCAGATGTAATTTTCATTAACAGTGACACTAGGAATCTTATCAAATTTGAGTAGCGCTGACAGTCTCATTTCTGTGTTAATTTATTTTTCAAAGCAAAGCTTGTGACTGCACACTGTGCAAAGGGTCTCACAAAGATGTAATCCCGCTGTCACAGACGGGGAGACTAGTTAAAATGGACCTGTTTACTCAGGTGATAATTAAAAGACTTTTGTACTCAAGAAGTTAATCCTTTCTCAGTAAATATGTATTTTGAAAGAATTTTGCTTGTTTAATATAATATTTTTGTTCGTCTACTTAGCTTTCTTTCCGTTTATGGTGTTTTGTAAGGTCTTTAGTTAAGTACAAAAAGTTTAACAAGTTAAGAAGGCAACTAACTTTTTTTCCTGTTAAGTTTACTGTTTGATCTTCGGTAAGTAACGTGGCACACCCTGTTCTTCAGCTCATGCCAATGTTTTCATATTAATGACATTTAAATTGTAAGCTGATCATTGATGTCTGAAGTTTTTCAATTCGATAAAACGTTCTAATATTCTTTAATCTCATGAACAATTCTTAATTGTTCGTAGGGCCTCGTGGAAGCAGTAACATGGGTCTCCGGGGATCATCGTCATCATTAGCAGCCTTGTTTCAGCCACTGTTAAGTATGGGCCTCCTCTCTTTAGTGCCATGCTGGCGGTCCGTGCGAGTCGCAACCAGGTCTGACCCGCGACCTTTTTAGGTCGTCCTTCCACCTGACTTATCACCTTGGCATTTCTGGGGTATATACAGGTGCAGGAAAAAGTGAAAACATACATAAATAAGCCTTTGATTTTATTTCCGTTCGTCAGGGTGAATACAACGTCAAACACCCCTCATTATGGGTCTTATTGCCAATCTAGCATAAAATTGTCTATTCAATTGAAACTTCGTGGTTATTAATATGAATATAGCAGAAACCCAATTACAATAGAATCTACATGATCAGGCACACAGCATTGTTGTGTTAGTCTGTCTAGGAAGTTTCAGCGAATTCCTGCGGTATTACTTACGTCAAAGTTAACTAGATTTACATAATGTATAGCGAATCTCTATTGCTTTGTTAGAAGATGTCGAGTAGTGCTTATGATGTGTGAATTAAATTATGGTTTCTTGAAATTATTTACGACTAAATAGAATTCTAATCGCCCATTCGTATATTAACGAGCGGGCGATTGAAAGTGGGTCTACCTTTTATAGCAGAACTTTTTACGTCATAATATTGTTTTGCATAACAACGGATAGCATAAACTTCATTTCGCAGAAAATCATTTCGCATACACTCAGTTGTCATACATTCAAAACTCATAATTTTGTTAGTCAGAATCATCTTTAGGCATAATGTTTATATCCATAATAATTAAAAAGCAGAACCATCATATCGCAGAAAATTCACAGTCAGAATCGTCTTTTGGCATACATTTTATATCGATAGTCATTAAAAGGCAGAACTGATTTTTTTCGCCACACACATGCGACGATAACGTTAATTGCTACCTCTTTCTGATCTTGTTTTATTTATTATTTAATTATCATTATTCAATAAAACAATTGATTCTGCATGTATTTACTCAATAAAACAGTTGATTGTGAAAGCATGCATGCAGCATGCATGTAGCATGCAAGCAGGCATGCAACATGCAGCATGCATGCAGCATGCAAGCAGGCATGCAACATGCAGCAGGCATGCAACATGCAGCAAGCATTGTTTCTGTCACGGCTCCGGCGCTGCGGGGTTTGGGCGGCGCCACGCGAGCTTATCGTCACAGATGGTTTTAACGCTCACCACCGCAGCTTCGGCTTGCTGGCCGGCTTCGCCGGCCAGCCTCAGCCGCGGTGGCGGGCCTTCAAACCACCTGCTCCTCAGCTCGCGGGCCGCCCTACCCCTCCGCGCCTACGCGGGTTTAAATTACACTCTAGGGGTAGGGCAGACAAGACTGCGTAAAGTCGGTTTCGCAGCGATTCGTTTCTGTCACAAAATTTTGCAGCACAACGTATTGACTTTTTATGACACAAATTTAATTTAATATTGAAAATGCTACCAATACATGCTATATTTAGAACATTCTATGTCACTTTTGCAGACCATTCGATTTTAAATACATTGCACGTAGGTTATCTAACCATTCGACAGCATAAATTTACTTTATTTAAATTATCAGTTTTATTCCATATATTATAAGTTTTTGATGTTTTGAACACTAATTTTTACAAGAAGATACATCTATTTTAATTTTTGATGTTCAAATATGCACCCATACCAAATAATCGTATCTCTAAATAAATGTTATGCTAAACAAAATTATGCATAATATTAATTATGGCAATGGTAATTATGCGAAACAAAATTCTGCCAAGATAAAAGTATGCCATTGTAAATTCGGACACGTAAATATTCTGCCAAACAAAAGTTATGCTAAATAATTTTTATGCCTTAAAAATATTCGATTAAATAAGATTATGCCATGTGAGTTATGCCAAATAAAAATCGGAGTATCAAGATTCTGCCAAATAGAAGGAACCCATTGAAAGTACCAGAGACAATTCATCTTTTACATCGAAAATGCTTGTATCTTTACTCATTTCAAGTATAGGTAGTAAGTAAAGGTAGTATCTTTACTCATGGTAAGTATATACTTTACATGTATATTTCATTAATGGGAAGATATATATTTAGGCCGAGCAAGGACCTGCGACTCCATAAGTACCTACTTTTGTTGAAACGCACACAAAGAAGTTTCCTTTTTACCTTTATCGGCCATAATTTATCAATGTCGGGCTCTAGAAACTTAGAAAAAGCCTATTTTTAGAAAACTCCCTATTCCAGTCTCCTCACGGTATTTTATCTATAAGAAAATGGAGCTTCTATTTTCCTCGTCATTTCCTTGTCAGAATAACATTAACTTAAAAGGAAACATTCCTTTAAACCGCCTGCAACCGTTAAGTGCTACCAACAAACCGATGAGGCGGTTACCTGAAGAATCTTTGAGCGGTTCCTTCGATCAACTTTTGAAATACTTTCATATCTTCACTTCAGATACCATTTCTTAACCAATGAGCATTTCACTTTAACAAAAGGTTCAGTTCTTATAAGAAAGGTAGATAGATTTAGTGGTCTCGAAGTCTGTCGAACGTAGGGTCTAGGGTGTGATACCTAGGTTTACTTAGATATCTACTTAATGCCTAGTTTAATACCAGCATCATATTATTCCAGTCTAAAAATACTTTAGCTTTCCATTTCTTTCCATGTGTTTTTTTTTCAAATCTAATTTATAAAGATTACTTTTTACTGAAAGTGTTAAATCTTTCTTCAAACGTTTTTGAAAATCATTACTCGTAGCTTTTATAAAGCCAGTTTTCTTTGCGTTCGTGTTGATTCGCGAATTAAAGAAATTGTAATTTATTGCTTTTGAACATAATTATTTTGAGAATTTGCTTTACCATTTACGATTAATTTATTAAAGTAACTTGTTGCATCACCAAAGTAACAAAATTATATCGATGACAATGTAATAAAGAGTATTGCTAAGTAATTATTTTCTTCTAAACTTTAAATATACCTACTTTCATAGTGGGTCGTTCTTTGGGTAAAGAATTAGCATTGCCATTCAACGTGGCAATGCTGCCAGTCTTCGGGGCACTTTTCTTTGGGTAAAGAATTAGCATTGCCATTCAACGTGGCAATGCTGCCAGTCTTCGGGGCACGTTTCCAGATGACAGCGATGCGGACAAGTACTTCGACGTCCTTTTGTTTTTGTACTTATTTGTAAAGGTAGTTATTTAGTCATTTCATTTAGTACCTAGTGTAAATATTAGTTGTGTTCAATACTGTAAAAGTTATGTAAGTACATCAATAAAACTAAAACTTATATAACTTTCATAATATTATAATTAGCGTTACGGTCCCCAAACACTTCGATGGATGATAATATTCATAAGTTATGACAATTTGAGTGTTGTTCCACTATAAAGCATCAAGCTCTTGAGGCCCTCATGGAGTAGCTGTAAGAATTTATAGAGGTCCAGTCCATAACATGACTGCTACCGCTGCTACTGAATCTGTTACCATCCATATCGAGGACATAATCTCCTCTCAAAATAAGAACCTAACACCTAAAACCTCGCAGCGATTCCCAATAAACATCAGCTCCGTAACGTCCCAGCCTCCCAGCACATCGAGCACACCGAGCTAAGCTTTCTCACAATTTTCCATAAAATATGCATTTTTTCGCTGAACGTTATTGTAACCATCGGCTACCTGCGTATAATAAGGCCTTGTACCCAACGTACATAATTTAGCCTCCCTGGACACTTGGGGGCGCTGTCAATAACTTATAAGTTAGGATATGGACGTAATGTTTTGAGCCCACTTAGCTTTGAGTAGCTACTTCGTCTTATAGTTGAGGGAGTGGCACAGCGGTGTGTTCTATGTTTACTATATTTATGGGTATGTTACCTACATATATTAACCTGTTTTGAATGTTGTCAGTAACTTGAATTTTGGTGTTGGGTCTTTGCAGTTTTGAGCATAATTTTGCCTTTAGGATATTGTGTTGTTTCGGGCAGTGGTAATTATTCTTATAAATACAACACAGAGTTTCTCTTGTACGCAATAGGCGCGTTGACGTGGAGTTGCGGACACTAGCCCGTATTACCTATTAACGGAATTTCTCAGTCTTTTCGCGACGTGTACCTACGGCTAAACTAGTGACGCTGAATAAAAAGGTTGTTTTGTCGCATGACACATAAGGGTACCTTCTTTATATTCGAAATTATTGTTTAAAATGTTTCTCAAATAGTTTATTAGCCCCGCCGAGATTTGAAGCTCAGAAGGCTGGCGACCGGGATATTAACAAGGCTTTGTTTATAGCAAGTCAGTTACAATTAATAACAGCCTTTGCTGAAAATTATTACTCTAACCAAGTCACTATTATAACCAGAATAGGTACGGTCAGCAACAAAAGTCGCTAAACATACCTAAAGTGGAAAATAACATCGCTTTTGTCCCCTAAAACCTTTCCTCCCATAAAATAGTAGATGGTAATATAGATTTCCCATATAATAATAGGGTTGAGCTGCACGATAATTGACAAATGCGTGCACTGACTGGACAGGTTCACTGAATCTGTGTGGTTCTTTCCTTATAAGACCATTTCAGATACCAATCTACATGGTCTTCATATGATTCTCCAAGATCCTCTGAGCTTGTTGCAGCCTTTCTTCTGAGAATAGTCAGATAGGAAACGCCGACCTCATCTCATTTTTAAAATATGATTGACGTATAAAAGTGTTTGTACAAACCTTCTTACAGAAATAAAATCATTTATCTATATAACTAATCAAAATTCAGATTCTACAGATTTGTGAAAATATGATTTTATCTGTTTTAATAAGCCAAAAACATACTGAACCTACCTACCTAGTGATTAAAACTTTGTAGACGATAATATGGATTTTGCAAGTTTTCATGGTAGCCTGAGGGTTAATTTTAAATTATTGGTATATATAAAATCATTTTTTTTTTCAAGTTGGGTATAAAAAAAATGTTTTTATTTTATTTAGCTTAACAACTTATGTTGCTGGCTGTACATATTTATATGGCGGTAATTTATGGCTAAAGCCGAATGAATTTGTCACAACTATATTTCATTAGCGACGTAATAACTGGGTCCAACGCTTTTATTTTAATACTAGTAATTCACTCTTTTTAAAATAGGTCAATCGCTTATGCAAATTGTCAACTATCAAAGTAATTAATTTTGTTTGTAAATAAGTTCTAGAAAAGTAGTCTTTATTTCTCGACTAGCAACACCCCGCGGTTTTACCCGCATAATTTTCGATTTCGTGGGAATATCGGGATAAAAAGTATCCTATATGTTAATCCTGGTTATAAACCATCTGTGTGCCAAATTTCATCCAAATCCGTTCAGTAACGTAGTTTTTGCGTGAAAAAATCGCGTCAGGGATTTCCTACTAATTCTACTATAATAAAGTTTGTATGGTTGGATGGATGGATGGATGTTTGTTACTCATCCATCCACTATCCATACAAACTTTCACGTTTATAATATTATAGTAGGATTAGTAGGAAATCTCTGACGCGATTTTCACAAAAAAACTTTCTGTATGGGCAAAGAGACGTTAGTTTCAAAGCTAACGTCTCTTTTATTAATTAAACTTGTTAGGAAGTAATTAAATCTTCGGGATCATTTGCTTGCACGATCGGTTCTGTAGTCATTACCAGGGTTACACAAAGAAAATTTCCAGTCAAGTTCTCGTAATAAGTCACGGATAACCATTATTAAGGTTTCCTTCATCCAAAAATACGGTATGTAAAAACCCAGCATAAAGAAATTCTTCAAGCAATAAACTGTATGAACATCTTTTACTATGTCAAGTAAATAGAATAAGAATTCGTAGCGTCGTAGCGACGTAGCACGCGTAGGTTATTTCTCCGGCGGGCACGTAGCTCCACTGTTTGTAGGCTATATGTACGCCGTGCTACGACGCTACGGAGCTACGCAGTTCGTAGCGCTACGTGTCCTGTATTCGACGTTCATAGTTCCTAGGCTTTATCAAACGAAGATGAATTTTCATAAAATGTCTGGAAAATATTCTAAGTTAACAAATCGTTCGTGGCTTGTGAATGACATACTTGCAAGCGTACCGAAGTTTATATTTTGTTGGAGATGAGTTTTGGTTTTGAGCATGTCAACATCGAGATTCTATTGTAATTCTTGCAAGTTACTTTCTCTATTTCGTACAATTGCAGTCCGAAAAACATGAACCACGATTTAATTAAGTTGAACTAACAAAGCAATGGTGCACAATAGACTGTACGAAAATCTTGCAACGCTGCACATGCAGATAAAGTTTTAAGTTAATAGCGTTAACTAGGCGCTGCTAACCCGTCGCCGCCTGACCTCGCGCGCTTGGCAAGCTCCGCGCTTCTCGCGAGCGTTGCGGACGCGATAAATCTTTGTGCGGACACTTTTTCTGCTTTCCACGGCCCCCTTCACCCCTCCCCCCTTCTTCCCCTTAGACTTGTTTGTCGCCACCTCACGTTTTTGATTTAACTTTTTGTAAAGGCTCCGCGGGTGTCGCGCCTATACCAACTTATTGCGTCGATAATCTCCCTATATAAATCTGTTTCGGTGACGCTGTCAGGGTTATGTTTCCTGTTTATTTTGTCACGTTGATTTGAAAGGGAAAACGTTTTAATGTTTACGATATCACGTTTTATGCAACAAAATTATTATGCGCGTTTTTTATTCGGTTATCCTTTGTTTGTGTTGTGAGGATGAAACTAAACCACAGACCAAACAAAATCAGAAAGTACAGAGCGTGCAGTGTACACTTGTTACGACTTTTCCTTCTTTACTGAATGCAGTAATGAGTACATCTATAATCAGAGTTCATCGCTGGATCGGTGCGGCGCGTCCTCAAATGCAAATCCAATATCAATGAAAATACATTACATTTTCTTAACATTGATACAACGTAAAAATGTTAATAGATTGTAGAAAGAGGAAGGAACGAGGAAACAAGTGTTGTGAGTCGTCCAACAGGGAGCGCTGCGGCGGCGCACGGCGACGGCGTGGACGCGGACCACTGGGGGTTGATTAAAAAATATCCGGTGTGCAAGGCCGCTTCGAATCCGTATTATTTTGCATAAAAACTCTCAAATAAAATATGGCCGGTCCGCATTCATTGAATATTCAGCATCGGAGCTATACCCGGATTAAAATAATATTTTATGACGACGACAGGAAATTAAATCTTTTCTATTGTTTTTGTCACCTAAACGTTCAACAATAGGCGGAGATAAAGCGCGTACACTCGCCGAATGAAAAGGTGTCGCCCCTGTAGTGTCGGTATTCTGAGAGTCTTTTCATCTGTGAATTTAAGATGTTTTAAAAGAAAAACAACGGAGTCTTGACGCTTATTAGAAATGTTTTTGTGTCGATTTGCATAGTTGGATTGGTGGAAGACATTTTGATTATTTCTTAGGTTTATTGAGTTGTCTGGCAGGCGTCGTGGATGTGTGGGCCGGACGTCGGCACCGTGCGGCACCGCGGGGCACCGGGCGTCCGGCTCCGAGTACTGAGCAGGTCAATAGTCGCGCCGTGGAGCGTGAGGCGGGTTAAGTGTGGGGCCCCGAGATCGGCGACCGGTAATGGTCGGAGATCGCTGATTGGACCAGGTTCTCGAGATAGCGATCTCGTGCTTGATTTTGTGTAAACGTATACAAATTGGTTTCGATGTATCTGATGAAAAAAAAGCAAACGTATGCCTCGAGCTTTGCTTATATTATGTAGGTAATGTATCGCATGATTTCGTATATTATGTTTGACATTTTGGTTATTATAAACTGAATAATAAAATTAAATGAAATCTAATGGGTTATTTAACAAATACGGATTTTACGTTAAAACATTGTCCGTGACTACAGACCCAACTAATCCCAAATTAAATACTAGTAATAGTAGACGTATTGCGACCACAGTATAATAATTACAGCCGGACCGTATGTTAGTAACGTGTTCATAAATAACGCTCGTGTAACAATTTCAGGCGATACCATTTAATTTGTCCAATTACACTGGTTTACACGACACAGCCACGGTACATATTGTCACAACCAACAATTTATACATGTCATTTAATATAACAATGTTTAGAAACAATGTAATGAAATAGGATGGGATGGGGATTTTCAATGAGATTCAATTGTGTTGATTAATGTTGGTAATCAAATACCATATAAACATCACAACAATGCATGATTGGACATTGTAGAATTTAGGCAAAAATAGATAAAAGAAGGTCAGGTGCGTAGTACTCGCAGCCGGCGTGCGAGTATGACCAGAGGGGTAATTCTCGTAATTTCAAGAACGTTCACAATTTCCCTACATTTTGACAAGTATTTGACATTTGTTTGTCGCCGAGATGAGACTGCGACTAGATTTTGAACGTTTTAAATTACGAGAATTGGCCTTCAGATGTATGCACGTAAACGAGGCAAAAAATGTATGTATCGTAGCAGGTGGCATTCTATAGTTTCTGCCTACCCCCATGGGAAGAAAGCGTGTATATATGTGTGTAGATAAAATAATAAGCTTCCAAACACGCTTGGATTTTTGATTCGAATCTCATCAATCTTCAGAATATCAAGAGTTTGTAAAAGCGATGATCAGGTATTTTAAAAGGCGCCTACGAAATATTTGATTGCGTAACTAACACACCTACAAACGTACCATATCACTCTCAGCAGTAACAGGCGCTAGGCGCCACCCTTCAAACACGGCTCGGTACACACTAGCTAGTCGATTCTTTGCGCACACTGAGTGATCACGCACCTGTGCCGCTGTCATGCGGATTATGATCGATCGTGACCCGTGAGATACCCGTGTGTTCTGTTACGCTGTTTTAAGTAGAGACTACTAGTGTTGGGTGTATTATCAATTCGGTTACCTTCACTGTTAAACAAGAAAATCCTGTCTTTACAACAGTCCCAATAGCCAACAGGTAATCTTATTATAGAACAATGGGTGATTTTGGTTGGAACCCGTACCCACCTTGTAGCATTTTAGACTAGGTGTCATTTAGAAGAGGCTTAAGTGAACGACTAAAAATGAATGAACGAATGAATTAATGAATGGGAGACCGAAGTTATGATCACTTCTATTTTGCATTTTCAATCATCTATGTAGTGTTATAATAATTATTTTATAGGCCTAATGACTAACCAGTCGTTCGGTTTTATAGAGATAGACTGACCCAGCTTCCTAAGGTTTGCTTTTTGCTACGGAAAATATTAATTAAAACGCCATCAATTCAATTAAGTGCAGTTTGTTTATTTATTGCATTACGAAAGTCATGTACAATTCACACGTCTTGCCGAGTCCAATCCAAATCGAAGGGTCGTTTCTCGAAGTTGTGAAGGATAATGTCTACCTAGGGCAAATAATCCAGCTTGGTAGACACAACTTTGAGAAAGAAGCCGACAGAAGGATTCAGTTGGGTTGGGCAGCATTTGGAAAACTCCGTCAAGTCTTTTCGTCGCCTATCCCACAGTGTTTGAAGACTAAGGTCTTCAAGCAGTGCGTCCTCCCCGTCATGACATATGGCGCCGAAACGTGGACACTGACGGTCGGGCTGGTTCACAAATTCAAGGTCGCTCAGCGCGCTATGGAGCGAGTTATGCTCGGAGTTTCTTGGAAGGATAAAATCAGGAATGACATTATCCTGAAAAGAACCGGAGTTACCGACATAGCTTGCAGAGTAAGCAAACTGAAGTGGCAGTGGGCTGGCCATATTTGTCGAAGGACCGATGGCCGGTGGAGCAGACGAGTCCTGGAGTGGAGACCGCATTATGTGTAAGCCTAATAGGATTTGCACGAGAAGCGCGAGTTTTGTAGGTGATATAAATATTTAAAGGGAAAGTGTTAGATATTGATTAGCTGCAAAACCGTAAATGGATCAATATTGCTGTAAAACCCAAATAATAAAAATATTTTATAAAATCAATGTCCCGATCACGTTGCTGGCTTTAGCTGTTCAAAGCGAGAGAGAAGCCGTATTAATTATTCGCAAACGCCACATTCCTAGGTCGCTAGTCATCCATTAGAATAATCTTTAGGATTTCTATTTTTACGTTATGACGAGAATTTAAATTTAAATGTAAACATAGCATTTTTTGACAAACGTCCCGTGAGATGTCATGTCACAACTTTGTCACGCGTTAATGTAGTTAGTTACCTTAATTTTTCCGCTTTCACGGTCGCCCTGTCAGCGTACCGGCGGTGTGCCGTGACAAACGTAACGTGATATTCACAAGCAGGTCACGGCACGTCCCAATACACGCGGGGGACAGTTTGGTACATTGCGTAATTAGGTGCCTGACGTCCCGGTCCCGGGCACGGTTTCTACTCTGAGAGCGTGACAAATAAGTGTTTACATTGTTAACTGTTTGAGACATCCTTTGTGTGTTGGTAATAATGCTAATGTTTACATTGATACTGCACGTTATTTTCACGTTTGAGAAAAACAAGTACCGTGAGCTCTCTACGAGCTCACGGTAGGTACCAGGCAGAATAAATTAAACGAAAGTTTGTCGAATAACTTTGATAGTTATCTATAAACGGTTCTTTTAATACATTTTTATATTATCCATAGGCTTATCAGCTAATTTGACTCGAACTGTTTTTTCTGCTATTCTAAATATAAATCAATGTTTGTCTCCTAAATATGCCATGCACTTATATTCACAAAGGCTGAATTTAAGCACCAAATAGGGTATATGATAATCTCTAATTTACTTAGGCAAGGGACCATGCCGCGTAAGGTGCTTAATAAAATCAGGCTATCGCAGCCTTGTTTTACTTATAAAAAGATTTTAGTTCAATTCCATTAAATTTATCCAGAATAAGTGATCTCTTATTTAAAAATTTTCATCTCCTTTTAAACGTTTATCTTAATCTCTTGCATTTTAAAAGCTTAACTTTTATGCTGATATTTGATTTCTAATTGCAAGTTCATTCCACACGACAAAAACCATTTATCTCTAATTCTAAAAACTAAAGCAAAAAATAATGAATCTCACCTCCGTTTGAAGATTGAACGATTGAATGATAGATTTTGAAGCGAACCATTACTATTCTGCAATTTAGTTTTTATATAAATTCAATCTAAAACTTTAATTCGTTCGTAAACGGTTTGAATACAAAATTTCTATGAGTTGATAGTTGTGAAAGCGTTCAATTGTAACTTTTTGGTTAGAGATGTGCAAGTCTAGCAACATTTTAATGCCCCGACTTTACTATGTATGTAGATACATTTAGAATTTTGCAAGTAAAGGGAGAAGTTTTAATAAACTTACTTTTTAACTCGGGGCGTATAAAAATATTAGCATTACGAATTCAATTTTCATTTTAAGAAGAGAAGAGGTTATTTTTCGAGATGAATAAAGTAACGTCGGATTTCCCGGAGATTTATTATGCGCTTAGGTACATCCCTGCTGGAGTAAGCAGAATTACTGAGGCTAAAATGCTGCATGAAAACATGAGAGGGAAAAAGTATCTAGTAGTTTAAAAGTATCAGAGTATGTCAGTGTAAGTTTTACTGAAATACTGCATGTTTTGGGGTATAAAGGGCAGGATAGGAGGCGGAGCATAGTTTGTGACACAGTTCCACATCCACATGCCGTTCCGTCGATGTACCCCACTTTACGAGATTCGACTTACATCTTCCCACTTGGGTTTGGAGACGGTTCAGGGATTTCCAACTGGACCACGGAAGATGCTCGTTTGGTGGTAGATAGTGAGTAGGTGAGGAAAAGATGTCCTGCCACAGTTTGCAACAGACGTCGATCGGGTTTAGGGCCAACAAACTTTAAATAACTGGCGTACACGAAGAAGAAGAAAACTGACATAATTTTTCTGAGAAAATATATCTAAGTTAGGCTCGCCTCCTATTATATGGGACTTAAATATAACTGGCGAAATGTGGGTATACTATAGGTACACCTCTGCCCAACCCTGCGGAGAAACAAGGCGCGATGTTATGTTATATCCCAAATACGAGACTTGCAGACATCATAAGACTTACTTTCTTCAAATACACAGTTTGTACATTGACTTGCTATTTACCGATATATTTTCGCCAGTGACGTACGAACATGACAAATGGCCGGCGATGCGTCGCAGCGTGCGCTGATAAATCCGAACATTTGACTGGTGGATACAAATCGTAAGAGATTTGTCTCGACGGCTCCCCTCTTGTGTGGTGCACTGTTACGTCACTTGGCCTCTGGAGAAGTGGAAGAACTCGAGGGGGAGCTGATTTGAGTGGCGTTTGAGTGAGTTTGGGACTCGGTTTGTTCTTGATAACCTTAGTTTGTGTTGATATTGTAAACGTCTTGATAAATCAAGAAGAAGTTTTATTGGTATTTCCAGTTTGACTTATAAGTCAAACTAGAAATACCAATAAAACTCAATTTTAACTGAAAATAAATAGGCCTCGTTTGATATTTATTAGCGCAATAAATATTAACTTAGTGTTAAGGTCCTCCTAGTAGTAATACAATTCGTGGAACTTCCTAATGTAAGCTTCTTCAGCGTGTCACCACTACATGGTGCCTACTCGTGAGGAGGTTGCGTTTCTTTAGCCTTAGCTGATTGAAGGAAGATGATTGCATCTTCCTTCAATCAGCTGGAAGAATTAAAAGAAGAATTGTAATATCTACTATGAAGACCTTGAAATAAATGTTAAAATATTCTTCTCACGAACAGCCTCACCACTCAAAATAACTTCCAAATACATGTTCACACCCCAACCTTCCTAATCCAGAAGCGCCATTCTTTCCATTCACAGCGTACACACTAAGATCACGTTTCCAGAAACAGGACGCCATGCGGAATTCCAATATTGTGGAATCCGAAGTAAAGCAGGTAAATATTGTGTGTCAAAGTGTTGTGTGTCAAGAAACTCGAGTTTTATCAGAAAGGGTTCTTCAGCTCAGCACTCGGGAACTGCTCCCTTAGACGTGGCTTTGTGGCTGTTATTCTTATTTTGTTACTCGAGCCTTTTGAAGTGGTTCGACGTTTGTATCTGGGTTATAGTTAATTCTTTGTGGTTTCAAGTATACTTTCCTGGTATGATTGATTGAAAGGAATTTGTTATTTTTTGGCCGTACGTAAGTACCGAGCGATCCTTCCGACCTTTTACGTTTTCAAATAATTATAACTTTGTTCCAAGCCATCTCGGGTTCAGTCTGCTTTTTAGTCAAAATTATTCTCGTCCCCTTTATCACTTCACTTCAATTCATTCCATTTACTTGATCCATTGTTATAGATATATTTAGTAACGAAAATATCATCTTCATAATATTTTACTTACTTAGCTTACTTACTTACTTAGGTTTCATGACCGATGTCTTCAAATTCTTAACAACCGAATATATCCTCACATTGACATACTCTGACCTTTTGAACACAATACTAATCAATCTACCTTCTTTGATGCGTTCTTTTTTCAAACCGGCAAGGGATAGGGTTCCATCGCTCGCGTAATAAATTGCACGGTACGAACCTCTTTGTTCCTCGTCGCGGTTCAATGAATACTATATGAGTTCGTGCTGTGCCAGCCCTGTGCGGACGTCAGGGCTTCTCAAGGTTGTTTCGTTTCGTTTTTAACATTCGATATTAATATGCGAGGCATTTGTTTTGCGTTTGAAGACTTCGCGTGAGATGTTTATGAGGTCATGTGTGTTTACTGTGACTGCTGTGTATTGAGTTAGATGTGTCCTGTTTCATTTTGTGATACTTTAGGTATGATTGCGGTCTGTATAATATGAAATTATGTAGTAACCAGTTATTTCTTGTTAAATGGTAAAACTCAGAAGTTAATTGCAAACCAGAAGTTAGTTTGGTAACTAAAATAGCAGTTCTGTAGAACAAAAATATTTTTCATTGCTCTTTTAACTCTTGTAGCTGGACGGTTTTTCCGAAAGCACACACCTACATACCCGACAATGCCCTACAGGACTAATTCCACCAACACTTTGTACCATATCATTGCAACAACAGAACAACATCAACAATGTAGACAGCACAATCAAACTTGATTACGAGCCACATTAAAAAGTTGCAACAAACGAGGTACCCACCAGTTCCTGTCGCTTTACGACGCCCAAATAAAACTGCTTCATTTTACATTTAAACTGTCTCATACACTGTTGTGTTATTTTGTCGGTTTTTGTTTACTTTGTGTCCTTTTTTTGGGAGATAAGTACTGAGTACAGGGTTCTTTGTCTGTGGAATAAACTAGAATACTAAAATTGTACCTGGCGTAAGTTGAAACTCTATATCTCCATCATATTATTACCCTGTCATCGTTTTTGCTGTACCTACTTGGGCCTATTCCAACGTCGAATCAAGTAATGATAAAAACGTTTATAAATAACCTACCCTAAGATAATATACCATACCTTTAATGAAATATCTTCCTGCTGTCTGAGATACCTACTGCAGTCTCATTATCATAAGCTTGTAGTCAACTGCCTGATGTATCTTGCCTGTTAGGATCTAGTATCTGCAAACAGATGAAAGGAATTGCATACAACCTTCATGCATTCCATGCCATTGGTGAAAAGAGGTGTAATCTGTCCAAGTAAAAAACTCAAACTCAAACTCAAAGTATTTATTTCAATTAAACCAATTACAGGCACTTTTGAATTGTCAAGGGGTCGGTCAGTCAGAAAAATGAAGCTATTTGCCCATTCCAAAGCGTAGTAGGTACCTATGGAGAAGAACGGGCAAGAAACTTCATGGACACTCTTTTAAATCAAAATATGGTTACAAAGTATTAGTTACATCATTCATGTTAAAAATCATGCACGTGAGAACGATGCAGAACGTTAAAAGCGTCCGTAATGAAAATATAAAAAAACAATCCAAATATTAAATTAAATTAAAATAAGCCATGGCAGTAAAGAGATGACCAGTCCCCACTGACGGCGCCCGTTCACGAACATGACGCACGGATTAGCACCATTCAGCTCAACCATTTTGAAGCATCAGCGAGACATTTGAGTGAGCATGACATACTCTCAGCCGCCAGGGCACATTCAAGTCAATGAAAGACGTACCCAGTAAATGGTAGCTTTATAGTATGTACCTACACAGTACTCACACATGTGCTATACAATTATACAATACTAGTAGATTGAATTTATATAATGCAAAAATAGTATTTTACAATATTCAGCGGCTCCAACAGTACTTTCAAATGCTAATCAATTTATTTATGCGTCCTGTGGAGCAGGACCAGCGTTTAGCCAAGCATTTTTATCAGCGATGTAATCAAAAAACTATATGACCTCTGCTTCCACTAAGTAAGTGGCGATGTGAAACCATCTTCTGTTGGAAAACCTCATCTGTAGTAGTAATAGTACATTGTTCACCTAGGGGAGAAAGTGACCGATTATTAACGAGGGTGTAGTTTGAGGCTCGAGGCTCAGTCAAAGGCCTTAATACACACAAGTTGGGATTCTCCCTTTCTTCAGATTGATACATAGTGCTTTTACTACTTATACCTACGAGGAAAATATTTTTTTTTTTTGAACTGGAGTTTATATTAAAATTATTTCAGTTATTAAAACTCAATGTAATACTTTTGCCAGGGAGATTAATATTGGTTTGAATGATCAGTAAAAGTATGTATGTGTGTAGTGCGCTTGGTGATAAAAACTTTTTGTCTTTTGGCATTATACTATATTTAATTAGAACTTAAAAAAACAAACAGCATGTTAACAATGGATTTTTATACACTTTGTCGACCCTCAAAGTACAAAAATAATGACGTACTTTCTGCCTCATTTTTAAAAAAGTAATGTGGTACCTACTTTCCGCGCAGGTATAGTATAAAACATAATATAAACTCAAACTCAAACTATTTATTTCAACTAAACCGATTACAGGTACTTTTGAATTGTCAAGGGTCAGTCAGTCAAAAAGATGAAGCTAGTTGCCCATTCCAAAACGTAGTAGGTACCTATAGAGAATTCATATTCATTAATTCATGTTAAAAATCATGCACGTGAGAACGATGCCGAACGTTAAAAGCGTCCGTAATGAAAATATAAAAAAACAATTCAGATATTAAATTAAATTACAATAAGCCATAGCAACAAAGAGTTGACCAGTCCCTACTGACGGCGCCTATTCACGAACATGACGCATAGATTAACACCATTCAACTCAACCATTTTGAAGGGAGCTAAATGATCCAACACGTGCGCCACCATCAGCGAGACATTAGAGTGAGCATGACATACTCTCAGCCGCCAGGGCACATTCAAGTCAATGAAAGAGGTACCAGTAAATGGTAGCTTTATAGTATGTGACATAGTACTCACATATGTGCTATGCAATTATTTAATACTAGGAGATTGAATTTATATAATGCAAAATAGTATTTTAAAATCTTCAGCAGCTCCAACAGTACGTAGGTAGGGTAGGCGTGTGTGAAGTAGATATTTTCAAATGCTAATCAATTTATTTATGCGTCCTATGGAGCAGGACCAGCGTTTAGCCAAGCATTTTTGTCAGCGATGGAATCAACTTATAATATGCTTGGCTGCATAGTGTGCGTAAGATTTGAATTTCGTTTCATTGAGTTGGAGTATTTGGGGAGGTATTTTATTATAACATTTTAAACATGAAGGAAGAGTCTTATTTAGCCAGTCTGAAACCTGGTTGAACTAATTGGTCCCTATTTCTAGTTCTATAGGTGTGTCTGTCACCTCATTTACTGAAAAGATTTAATTTTTTCCTTATGTACATGATGTTTTCATAGATATATTGACAAGTTACCGTCATGATATTAATATCTTTAAACACATCCCTTACAGAATCGCGCCTGCGGAGGCCATATATTGCTCTGATGGTTCTTTTCTGCAGAATAAAAATAGACTCGATATCTGCAGCCCGTCCCCATAGTAAAATACCGTAAGACATGATACTGTGAAAGTAACTGAAATAGACTAGACCCGCGGTACTACATTAGTAAAGATTGTTCTTACAGCATATGCTGCTGAACTTAGCCGTCCTGCAAGAGATGTTAAATGAGGACCTCATTGCAGCCTTGAGTCGAGCGTTATCCCCAGAAAAACGAATATAATTGATAATATTATATGATTCGCCACAATGAAAGTTCTTATTGCTCCATAATGCTTAACGTGACCCATATTTTATTAAATAAAAATAATGTAGGTAATTTTTCCGAAACATTTACTAACGAACGGTATATTTAACTGAATACAGTCCTTAGTAATAAAACCGACATAATCTGTAGACTCAGGCCTTTTCCATGATATATCTCTCTATTACCCACTTTATGACCTACCTTTATGAAAATGTTATTCAATAACAGCGACCTTAAAGCGAAAAGCGCTTCAGAACAAAGTATGGGAGTAATAACAAGCGCTGGATCGCTGCACGCCTCATTTTGATTGTACTCATTAAGCCTCTGCAACTGCACATATTACCTCGCAACCTCTCGACCTTATTTCGTGAACAATAAAGGCTGTTTTTGTGTGCTGCCACTGTGTAATTAAGTATCTTTGCATTGAGTACGATCCAGCCAGCATAAGCTTTTGTTTTGCGAATTGCATTGAGAGTATTGTCGAATGTTCTGTGCGATGTTCTCGAATTTCCAAAGAGCTGCATACTACGAGTGTTCATATCTACTGCAGAGCCTCTATGGACATAATAACGGTTTCTAGACGAATTGTTGATTGTAGAAGTGTTACGAATAAAACAATATTATGATATCGAACGTCTTTGAAAATCTGAAGGAGGTAAGTACTTAGTAGGGCTCGTATTAATTAGTTAGCTTAATTGGAAGGAAAAACATTTTCATTTAGTTTTGTTTAATCCTGAATTTTCTTTTTGTATTCTCACAACTACAACGTAGTGCTGAAACATTCTAACCATCATAGACTTACAAGAGTATACTTCAAGCGATTCTCATTTTGAGATCACCATGGTAACGAACTTGAGATAGTAGGTACTTGTCGATACTCAGAGCCAGTTCAAAGGTTTTTATTCAAGAAATAAAATATACTTAAAGAAAAAAGCAGTTGTTCCCAAAATAACGCTAGACGACGAGCTATCATTATTTATCTGTGGATTATGTCTGCTACAATATTGCGCGCGTTGCTTGTGGTTACCAAGTGTGCTTTCACACACATTCAAAGCGTGTTTGTAACAGGTCTTGAATGTGTGTGAAAACGCAAGAGCTCTCAGTACAATCCGAGACAATGGCGAAGTCATGCACTGAACAAACACCCTGTGAGCCTTCACAGGGTGTCCGAAGTGGAGTCGCACACCTGTGCGTGACGAGTAGCGTCAACACATAACATACACACTTCCGACTCTACTTGCGACACCCTGTGGAGGTTCACAGGGTGTTTGTTCACTTGGTTACCACAAGCAAAGCGCGTGCCGCTTCGTGAGATAAAATACTACCTATACATACTATACAACCGAAATAAGGATTTAATCTACAAATATAATTTTATAACTTTTTCGATAGACACTTTCCTTTTTATTTTATTGCCCTACAGCTACCAATACATTTGCAAGCCGACGAAACGGAGCGTTCAAAACGTTAAGTTTGAATGAAAGTAAGGCCCGTCGTTTACGGCGCTGTTCAACAGTAACCAGTCACAAACTTTAATCACCGATGAATAGCCAGAATGTCACAGCAATAATATTTCAATGATGCAACCAATCACAAACTATTTAATAACTCGTTAGTAAGTCGCGTCGTGTAGGTACCGACCACCATTGAAATACTACTGCTGTGAAATTGCAGCCAGCGAGAGTGAGTGACTTTGTAACACATTACTTTGACTAGCGTCGTGGACGATTGCCCGAAGACTAAAAAACGAAACTCCTAAAAGTAACAAGCACACACACAAACTGATAAGAGTGTGTGCGTTATTTATAAAGCAATTAAACGCGCGTGCGACGCAAATGAAGTGTTCACGCGAACAAGCGATGTGCGGTTAATAGTCGCTTTATTTTGAGACGACTTTATGTCGTCTCAAAATATACTTTCAAGTGTTGGATGTTCTTGGTTATATTTGTACCATTTGGGGTATTTTAGTGTTAAGTATACTGTATTCATAACTATTAGCCTGTAGCAGATAGCTGCTGGATATAGTACTGTAATGAGTATAGTGTGGAATATTGATACAACTTGACTTGTAATAATTACTCTGTCTATTTCAAGTGTACGTGTTTACATGAACGCGCCTATATTATCGCTGGTTATCGAAACAAAAACCTAATACAAATTACCTGAAACTTCATTCTGAATTCGCTTGACTGTTCGAATGCAACTAGAGTAATTTTTCTGCCAGTCTGCACAACATAAGGTCTACTTTTCGCTGCTTAAGTTCTAACACCACGTAAGTGAAAAATATCAACTTTACATGAGAGTGACAAAATGGCATCATTTTACATAGATCATATACTAGCTGACCCAGCAAACGTTGTTTTGCCATATAAATTATTTTTAGTGAATATTTTCGTAGTCCAATAAAAAATAAGTAGCTTATTGTAAGTGTGTGGGGATGTGGTACATATATGACTGAAAGAGGAATGGAGCGCTGTGAACGATGTCGGCCTATAAAAATAATAAAACTCCAAACATTCATTTTTGAATTCATTGTAAGTACTTTTATTACCTTAACTAATAAATTTCAAATGACACCTCTATCACAAATTATGACAATTAAAAAAAAGCATCAGTCTCTTAGTGCAATGGAGTGTACGGTATTTTTAATGAGTCCATCTTTAGCCAACACAAACAAACTGGATGTTTTACCCGTACGCGAGAACATGCCACGTTTAATTGTCATAATTTGTGATAGAGGTATCACAAATTATGACAATTAAAAAAAAGCACCAGTCTCTTAGTGCAATGGAGTGTACCTACGGTATTTTTAATGAGTCCATCTTTAGCCAACACAAACAAACTGGATGTTTTACCCGTACGCGAGAACATGCCACGTGAAAAACACGGAGTACTCAAACTCAAATCATTTATTTCAATTAAACCATTTACAGGCACTTTTGAATTATCAAAATTAAATAGTTGGTCAGTTAGTCAGAAAGCTGAAGCTAGTTGCCCATTCCAAAACGTAGATCTCTATGTAGAAGAACGGGCAAGAAACTGTAAGGACACTCTTTTAAATCAAGATATTATTACAAAATCCTGGGTACATTATTCTTATTGCTTCTATAGGCATGTGAGAACAATGTAAAAAAAAACAAAGAATAAGCCCTGGCAGTTAAGAGATGACCAGTCTGACCCAACACATGCGCCACCACCAGTGCAGCAGTGAGACATTTAAGTGAGCATGACATATTCTCAACTGCCATGCTCTTTCAAGTCAACATCAAAATATCATAATAAACGGATCCATGGTTCTTACATATGCATAATTTAAAAAATTCTTCTAAATTATACAAAACCATAGTTTGCAATTTATTTCAGAGATGAAAAAAAAAACTACCAATCAGGATTTAATATTGAAGTATTCAAGAATTAAATCTTGATTGAATAAAATAAACATTAAGTTCGTAATGTCAGAAACACTAAAAAAAAGGGAACCCAAATCTAAGCCACAAACAGACGTCGTTTGGCCTTGAGACTTATTGATTGTCATTGCGAATGCCAATCTAATTGGAAATTGAACCCGTTTGAATTCAATTGGCACATCTGTGGGAATAAAAGGGATTCGTGGACTACCACGAATCCGTAATACTTCTCCTCGGAACTTGCTTTTCAAAATGCTGGCTTCGAAAACGTTTTTCATCAATTTTTTAATGACTAATCGCGTGCCATTGCACAGCCGTGATGGGTTCAGATTACGAAGCAAAATAACCGGAGATCCAACCTTCAGTTGTAAATGGTGCGGTGCGGTGGCATGCCTGGCAAATCCAATGAGTTGAAAACTTGATTTATATGAGATCACTTAATTAACTGAACGTGTGAACTATCTTGAGCAAAATGGGAATAAATAATTATAGCACTACAAATTGATGACACATATACTATGAGAATATACTTAATATGAGAGTTGCACTGAGAAAGTAAAATGATAAGTATAAGCGTCACTGCTACGATCGACGCACAATCAATAACAATGGCCGAAAATGGTTTAGGCCATAGACTTTAGTGAGTGAGAGAAATCTTACGCCATTTAACTCGATCCAGTAATCACCAGCAACTATACAAAGATCGTCTCTTCGTATCCAAACTATAGGTACAGATATAATCTGTCGTGGTCCAATTCTGTGACTGTCTCTCTGTCTCTTCAGAAACCCGAAAACCCTCGTTCTTCTCGCATTCAACTGACGCCCAAGCTGTTTTCTTAAGGCCATCAATTAATTCAGTATCATTGTTTTTTTCTGTATTTTCTGAACGGTCTATATCGGTCCAGCAGGTACTTAGGCTATTCATTACAATCCCAATAATAATCTCCGCAGCATTGGCACTCAATATTCTCCTCACTCCATTCATTCACACCCGTATTGTCTGCAGCTATAAAATCAGACGGTGTCCTAATTAAAAAGCTGTTTAATTTGATGTTATTACAGCTGCCCCATTATCTCGAGATTAGCGACGACTAAAAACGAGTTGAAAGTCATTAACTTCACATTTTTAACTCAAAGGGGCGAGGGAGTTCTACTCAAAATGACTAGTGCTATGGAGATTATCACTTTTGAGAGCGTCCTTTTATTTTAATCGTACAGTTGACTCTTGTCCACTATGTAGCTTTAATTTGAGCGTTTGTTTATTTAATCTATATTTACGCAAAGCCAAATTATATTACGTAGCTTATCTTATCCTGTCTATACACGATTTGCTCTATCATCATGATTCTTAAGGCGAATTATACTCTATAAGACGCAGCCGCGCGTGATTATTTTTCAAACAAATTTAATGAAAACGCTTCGCTTCCGCGCGGGAATTTGGCTTCGTTTACAGAGTCCCGTCGCTTGGCGCGTTGTAGTGTGTGATCCGCTATAGTTTCACTGGTGTTTTTGTTTCAATGTCATTTTCGAGGTGGTCCATTCTTGCACGACAGCACGATTTAATTTTTATTTACCAATTCATTCAACTTCTTTTGAGCCCAATAATGTGGAAACAACAATGACTCTAATAATATCACCAGCTGTCTACACTCGCATATTACACATCTCTATTAATACAGTTATTCGGTCCCCACTAGTTAGTGCCATATAAATCATTGTCGGTATTTCTGTATGTCCGTCAGTGTGAGCGTCGCCTGATTTATTAAGCTAATTACTAGTGTGTTCGTCTTGTTGCTCGCTCTCCGGAACCCGAAGGAAAAATATTACGCGTAGATTGGTTTTATAGCCTTAATTAAGTTGAAATGCTTTTACTTTGAGGTTGTTAAAATGTCTTTAAGTAAGAAAGCGTTAATTTGCTTTGAATTGAGTTTGGAACTATCGGCTTTTGAAAGTGCGAGGCGTCGTTTCTGAATGATGAATTACTGGAAAAGATGAAAGGTTTGTGTTACTCGCCTGGAGAACGGGTCTTTCTTTTTCAGAGCTTGAATGAGCCTAATGTAATCACTTGTGTACATAGACGTCTCCAAAGTTGTGAACCAACATAATATACCTAATTTTATATTATTTACTTGGCTTACGTTGTGAAAAAATCTTGTTTCGTTTAATTTCATTCGACACAATTATGTCTAACTACGAATTTATTTTCTCGAACAAAATTCTCGGCGGGTGACGCGACGTCTGAATCCAGTCAAATTGCAGGAAATTCCGTAGCAACGACACGGCAATTAACATTCACACTGAATTGCTCACGGTTGCTCACTGTTGTTCGTTGTTTCTCGTTGTTGCCCATTGTTGGCAATTGTTGCTCAACTCCGCGGTATATTGCCATGCTAACGTCTTAATGCTAATCTAAATGGTAGATTTTAATTTTAAACAGTTTAAAGTCTAGACTGATATTTATTCTGTTCTGGCTAAATTAATGTTGCCATAAACGAGTTTTAATGTGCAGTTTTAGTGTTATCTTTATTAAGTTATTTTAATGTTTGGATGGAAGATTCTCTAAGAATCGTTTCTTTAAATAAAGCTATGAAAAGATAACTTTTCAAGATTAGGAACCAAAAATGTTTACCCAAATTGGTGTGATCGCATCAGAAATGAAGAGATCCGTTGGTGAACCAAGGTAACCGACATAGCTCGAAGGATTGCCAAACTTAAGTGGCAGTGGGCAGGGCACATTGGTTGCAGAACAGGGCCGAAGGGTTCTGGAGTGGCGACCGGGTACCGGAGACGTAGCGTTGGAAGGCCTCCCACAAGGCGGACCGATGACCTGGTGAAGGCCGCATGTATCAGCTAGATGCGAGAAACACAGAACTGGTCGAAGTGGCGGTGCTTGGGGTAGGCCTATGTCCAGCAGTGGACGTCTTTCGGCTGAAATAGTGATGATAATGATGACCGGAATTGATTTTGCTAAATCGAAAATATGAGTTACCTTCCTATACCTTCGAAGACATTCCTATACACCGCCGTCTGATAATATTGTTCAAAATAACTCTAAAAATTACTAATTCTAAACCAATAATATCTTTTTTAAAACCCCATCGTAAGACAGCTATTTATAAAATCGCTTTAGATTATGAAAGTTAATTGCCGCTTCATAAAATTAAAAGTTATCGCTATTTAAATATTAATGGTTATTATCGATTTTCGAAATGTATGTGTGTTTAGCAGAATGTCAACCGAAAGAATCTACCCACAGTTGTGGAGGGAGTTGATAAATAATTGTCTAAATTTTAAAAGCGGATAAACTTTTATTCTTTCTTCGTTGGAGGAGTACTTAGCTGTGGTACGGTATTTTAATATAATCTGCAGCAGTCGCTAATCTGTCAGCAAAGTGTTATCATAGTATTTTTTCCCTGAGTGGTTTTCTCTGAATTACTTATTTCAGAGAAAACAACTCAGAAACTAGTTCAGTCCAACTGTAGACAATTTCAGACTTCGTCTGAAATTGGTTCTGAAAATCAATTACAATTTCTAGTATCTATCCTGTTTGTTTGAGTGACTTATTGAACGCTATTGACTTTTTTTGATTCCATCTTGCGCACTTTACTAATATTTATGCAAACGATAAGGGGTAATAAAAGTGGCCAGTTACAAGTCGTGTTTCCAAGGCAGGTGTAATTCCGAGCAGCCAATTGTGAGTGTAACCCGTTTCGGCCCTTACACCCTTCATTACGAGCCGCCATGAATACGATTGTCATTAATTTGGCCGAGTGTGCAGAGGGTGCGGTCTTCACTCATGTTATTTTTATACCTCCTGTTACTGCTTTATGTCTTTTGGCGCTTTTAAATACATTAATGTGGTTATTTGTTTAAAATGGTAATTTTATGTCGGTTTAATTTTGATTAGTGCTATTTTTGTGGTGCTTGAGAATGAGTTTGTCTGGGAAAGTTGCTGCTATTATACCTACCTTTTTGCCTCCGTGTGTTAGGTGCGAGGCTTATCTCTCATTAAACATCTGGCATGAAGCATGTCCCGTGGGTACTGTTCTGGCTAGGTGGATACAAAAAATAATTCAGTATCTATTGAGTATTGAGAAAGTTACATTTGAGATTTCCCTGTTCTCATAGTATTGGACGCTTGAAACATAGATAAGAGTGGGTCATCAGCTTGTTCCATAAATAACTATATCTAATAATACATAATAAGTCACCGAACTTTATATAGAAACACGGAATTCTTTTCACCCCCGCAATGTAGCAGTTAGTTAAAGTGTGGTGGTATTATTATGTAAAGCAAAAGGCCGCAACTACCTACATAAGTAATGACCGCGAGTTACTCAATCGTCCGCAGCCGCCGGAATTCATTATCCTCTACCCTCGCTCACTGTGCTGCTGCTGACTCTACAGCTGGGTCTGTGTATCTTTAGACGTGATAAATAAACATAAAATACGTACTTTCTTAAGAAGATTACGTATGTTCTACCACCTATACCTTACTATACAAAACAAAATACTATGTGACGCGTGCTACCGAAATAGTAATTATGCGGGCAATGCTCGATTTACAAATAACAGTAAAATTAATAATACACACTTATAGTTGGTTGGAACCGTATTCCAGACAGGGTTGGCAGACGATTGATGAAAGAAAAAAAGAAAAAAATATGTAGATTAAAAAAAACTAAAAAGCACGCTTTTATCACGCTCTAAATTATAAAATAATTAAAGTGTATTAGTTACGATATAAGTACCTATTCAGCTTGTCACTTCTATTGTCGATGATTAATCAAAAAAGCGTGGAGCGCTTTGTTTAAATTAATTACAAATACACACAACTAAAAAACACTCCACGCTATTTGAATACGAATCATCCCAACCCCAACCCCAACTAAAAAAAAAGTTGTTCAAAATAAAAGTAGTTCATTTTCATCAGTCCCGTAAACTATTTCCCTCGTTTAACCTAAGCCCCTGTATACTTGAGGTAGTCAATTTCTGATTACAGAACACATAATCAGCCTATAATGTTCCCACCTGTTGGGACACAGGCCTCCTCTCTTCGAGTGGGAATTTCTGTTTATGTACAAGATCAGAAATAATTAAAGATTGATTTTGTAAGACAGTGTAGACGGGACACGTTCGAGAGACATTTTTAAAAAGCAAACCATTAGTTACACGCTATTAGGCGTGCTGTGTACTTTACCATAAAAACTTCAAACAAATACGTTTCTTCGAGGCTCTGCGACTAATTTATTTCTGTTCACAGCAATTTGTTTAATAACGTTTTTGGTTCGCGCATATTTTTATCGAGCCCTAGCGACTTCGTTCGAATTTTTTTTGGGAAAATGAGTAAGTATTTGAGCTTCGTGCTATAATACCGAGATATGTTTAGTCACATTATCGTAGTCCACACCTGGTCCTACCCCTTAGGCGTAGTACTATTGTCTATTTAGCGGGGTGTGCATGTTAACTGCTGCCATTAGTTAACCATAACTTGACTGAATTAAACACAGTACAGGTAGCTACATTATCATATTGGTGACATGACACTGTGAAGCGTGGGATGCTAGCGGGGCACACGAAGGGTTTCCTAGCACAAGGCAAAAAACGCCGAATAAACATGTTTCTTGTATGGAGTTTCGGGGGCCTTTAATAAATTTTACAGCGTTTTATAGCGGCAATTGAAATACACATTCAAATTTCAACTGTCTACTTATTACGGTTCATGAGATACAGCCCGCTGACAGACAGGTGGACGGACGGATGGATGGACGGACAGCGGAGGCTTAGAAGGGCACCCTTTGAGTACGGAACCCTAAAAACTGTCAAACTGCTTTAACATAACCGTAGAAAAATAAACAGAAAAGAGAAAAAATGCTTTTTAAAAATAACCATAAATATGAATACGTCTCTCCAAAGAATTTTTTGTAAAAGTGAGTGATGAATGTGATATGTTATCGTCTCTAGACTTGTTTGTACTCAATAATGAGATTTTTCTTTTGCATTTTAATTTGAATTTGAATACACATTATCTTATACAAATTGGAAGAGTTAAATTGTATTTTTGATTTGTTGATGTATCTCGTTATGAGGGCTGGATGTTTCGTAAATGTATTTATTTTAGCTTTGTTATCAGTCTATTTGTTATTTTTAATGGATATTCCTCTCATGAATATTTAAACAGTGCAGTAGTTAGTATAATACATGCAGGTACGATAAAATGAATTCATTTTTGCAAACATTTACTAACTACTAGTCTACCTAGAACAAGTTTAAGCTATACGGATACCTACTGTTTTTTTGTGAAGGACTTTGCTACTGTAGTTACTTTCTTCAGGAGATCGTAGTTCTCTATTGTTGTGTGAAAATAATCACTTTGTAGTGTTTATTTTCATTTTTTAATTATGGTATAGGTCTGGGCCCTCTATCTTAAAGAGTAAATTTATTTTTACAACGTTATGTTAAAGTAGTCGAGTCGCAACCCGTGAAGTAGGCAAACTCCTATAAAAAAACACACCAATCGCTATAGTTGTGCCTATAATATTTGAAGAGTGCCCTCGATTTCACCAGGATCCTGACTTGATGCCAATGGGACCACCCTTTCAAACAGAAAAAATAATTTTCCAAATCGGTGCAGCCGTCTTCAAGTAATCGGGGAACATAAATAACAAAAACAAGGTTCCGACGAACTGAGAACCCCCTCTTCCTTCTTTTTTTGAAGTTGGTTAAAAATAGTACTCGATAGGTATATAGTTATGTATCTACAATTTAACAGGACAACCTTTCTTCGATCTTTGATACCAGGAAACATGAAGACCTGGTGACACAGTCAACTGCAAAGTAAATTCAGATGGCTCACAAAGTAAAGTGAGCCGAATTGAATGTTTAGCAGCATCCCCTTTCAGGCCGTTATCTCTGTCACTGGATCAAGATACCGCCGAATAGACGGCACTTTCCTCAAACTCTGGCCCCCATAATTAAAATGCTTTAGTGTTTATGTTAAATTTTGTCGTAAAAGCTGATTAAATGTTCAGAGTTATTAGCTTAGGCGCGTGGAAGAGGGGCTTAACGTTTGTTGTGTGAAGGTGGAAGAAGTTTACGGGAACGTGGTTTGAGTTTGAAGTTCTATTAAAAATGGTTAATGATTCCGTTGAAAAAAAAAACAACTTGTAGGACGATTTCTTTGATTACCATGCAGAGGTTTAGATGTTTAGAGCTGCACCCCAATTGCGTAACACACTATCAATCAGAATCTGAATCATTTTGTAAGATATTGCTAATTCATTGCTTCATATGTTCGAAAAATTTGTGTACTGTTAGTGTGTTACGCAATTACCCCGCTGGTCAGTGTGCAATGGATCAATACCAGCCTACAATTAACATAGTAGATCGATCGAACATTCATCTTACAGTTCGAACATAATTATAGCTTCATGTCCAACTAATCAATAACCAGTAAACATGACTACCACACCCCAATTCACTTTACAGCTAGGAATGTAATATCCGGCTCCAAATGCTACCAAACGCAACATTAATATCTTACACGTGTAACTACAGGATGGGCAACTTGGAGGTATACAATTTTTTTTTGCCGCCATTTTGTTTTGGCGGCAAATATGACAGTTGTTTCATGAACATTATTTGTGTAGATACGAAAAATTTGTTGCAATTGAATCCGGTTAGACTGGAAGCCGACCCCAACATAGTTGGGAAAAGGCAGGCAGATGGTGATGATGGTGACGGAAAATTTGTTGGAGCGTTTTACAACTGAACAAAGTGTTTTATATGTTAAAAAAAATCTACTCAACCCAATCTTATATTGCGGAAACTCTAAGGAAATTGCGGCCAATTTTCGGTAGAAATCACCTACCTTCGCGGCTAACAATAACTCGTTTAGTGATTAAATTTGAACAGCATGGCATTGCAACAGATAAAGCAGTTTTCTTACATCAAGTGAATCAGTTGGGCTTAGGAAACATGTGGTTCCACAAGACGGGGCCAAATGTCATACGGCACGAGGCATAATCGAGACATTGAAAAGAACGTTTCCGGGTCGATTCATTTCGAGAAACGGTGACATTGATTGGCCCCCAAGGTCCCCGGATTTACCCCTGACTTTTTTGTGGGGCTATCTAAAGGGACGTGTCTTTGCTAACAGGCCAATGAACCTTCAAGAATTACAACAAAATATCTGAGACACAGTCACTGAAATAACGCAGGAAATGTAAAAGTCATGAAAAACGCAATGAAAGTCATGAAAAACGCACATCTGCCATGCTGCTAGAGGTGGACATTTGTCGGAGATTATTTTCCATACTGAATTGCCGGCCCTAAGTACCTACTATATATCTAAATAAAAATACTTAATCATTTTTATATTTCATAGAATAAAATCTTAAAAATAAAGTGTATGGTAAATGTATACCTCTTATTTGCCCACCCTGTATTAACTATTTTAATTTTAAATCAAGACCAAGTACGGAAGTTATCCCGTGGTTTGCGTTTCCGTTACGAAAACGTAATCGTACAGGTTTACGGTGTGGTTTATAAGCCGCGGTTACAGAGTAGTTATAAGACTCCGCGGTTTGTAAGGTACTTAAGGACTCCATGCTTGTATGAATTCCTTCGTGTATAGATCGATCGCTGTCATTCGCTGCATGTTTAGGCTTTTGAAATGTTCGTGACATTCTGATTGACAGGAATTTTGGATTACCACAACTAGATTTCTTGGTGTGAAATAAATATTTAAAAACTGTTAATTTAACGTTTCATTTGCTGTAACTGAGTAATCAACGCTAACATAATTATTTAATCAGACATTTTGAACTATTTAAAACTATGTCATTAATACCACCAGCGCTTTTGTGCTTGACCATTCAGCGTTGATTGTAAAAGTGAAATAACGTTACAGAATGCACGTAGAGTTAATTAGTTCATTAATCCAGTAATTAAAAATGGCTGATAATTTACCATGATTTCAATGTAACATAAAAAAAACTTTTGTCCAACACGTTGCCAAACCTAGAAACTACGCCACACTTTACTGAATATACCACCCGACACAATTAAATACAAGGAGGTTCACCCTCGATCCCTCCCTGATTGAGTCCTATACTGAGGAATGACGGCGCATTATAAAGGAACGTTTTTATTGGCGCGTCTTCCTATACGCGTCTGTACGAGGTACTACCGCCTCATGATCGAGGTACAAGTGGAAATTGACTTTTCCGGGTGACGAGTTCAAATTAGATGCCAAGGCTTGTTATTAGGGGAATGGTGGAACATTACGTTATTTATTTTTGATAATGTAGGAAGAATACTGCGTCTTCCAGTTATATGATTTTGAAGTCACCTGCAAGTTTAAGACTAAATACCATTTAGGAAAGACTGCATTACATTATTCCTAATCTAACGTCAGCTGTGAGTATGACTGTTCTCTTGAACATTGGTCTGTCCTTAGCTACTTACTAAAAGTATTTCAGTGACAGCACCTCGTAAATATAAAAGATTTTGTTTTACGACACGACCTTAAAAGAATCCCGACTTAAAGGTATTAACTCTGCGAATCTTTATTAATCTTCGAAAGCAGGTATCCCGTAATTCAATAAAAATAGATATCACAGAGTCAGGAAAGTAAATTAAATTCTATTGATACTTAGACAAGGATACGTTCTACGCAGAAATACAAGACCTGAAAAAATCTAGCCCAACTCGAGGCCCGGCTTTAAAAGCTGTTCTTGGTTTTACGGACGCCAATTTTAGTCTGGAGGCTTTTATTTTGTGACGTAAGCACCCTAATCTCCACTGGAATCAAGGCTCGAGTAATATCACGAAGATTTCTTATCTTGTCATTTTCAGTTCTAGGTTTAATTTTAGGTTGTTTTACTCAGTTATTAAAGTCCCGACATCCGATGATCAATCATTATCGCTATGAGTGTTATAACGGAACAAGTTTTTCTATCGTGTGCCGAACTTGGACAAAGATACATTGCCCGTTGTGTGCGTAAAACGATTTTGTGATGCGATCGACACCACAAAAGAGGGGAAGGAAGGGGGAGAAACTTCTAAAAATTATCGTCTTGGGCACAATTTCAGGGTTCGGGTCAGGGCTGCCGCAATAAATTACGAATCGATTCCGGGTGCATGCCAAATCGAATGGGATTCGATTAACGCGACGATTTCGGTGGCGATTTGTCAATTAATGACGTTTTCAGTATGTTTTATGGGAATTAATATTAATCATTCAACTTGGTTGTTTTATTTTTATCTGGAAATCGCTAATAGAATTAACCAATACTGTATTTAATATCCGTTATTGTTACCTGTAGTACAACATAATATTATGTATACCTACCTATGTACCTACATTTCGATGCAAGAACGTCACGAACATAAATAGCGATAGTGAGCACAAAGAAAGTATTTTGTTAACTCCTTCTCTTCAGTTGTTAAATAAGGGTTGAAAGTTTCTTCTCGGAACTCTTTTCTACAATCGTAAACTAGAGAATAAGAGCTAGCACTAGGGCAAAATCAGCCCATTGAACAATCTGGTTTTAGAAAGGTTTTTGCTACCATAGACCACATACAAACTTTGGAGCAAATAAGTAATTGAAAATACCAGGAACACCAACGACCACTGTATATCGTATACATTAATTACCAAAAAGCTTTCGACATCGTCTCACACGGGTAACACTCGAACCTCTAAACGTAGAGACAAATTACATACATATTCTGGGAAATATATGAATCAAGTGTACTAGTCGAGTCAAGCTAGAAATTATCGGTCCAAGCTTTCCAGGAAAAAGAGGAGTTCAGCAAGAGGATCCCTTAACTCCTAAAATGTGTATTAGTAAACTTGTGTAAACAAGGCTTGTTTACGCCAGGCAAATATTTAAAGCACCTTAGATTTGCAGACGACCTAGTTCTGCTTTCAGACTTCTCAACTACAAGTTATGATTGGATCTATTCACAATGTTAGCAGGTAAATAGGCCTCGAAATGAACAACACACACAAAAACAAACGCTATGTCTAACTACACAAAGTGAAGCATTACAATCGCAGCGCAAACGATAGAAGCCCTTTTTTTTCCGGATGGGAAATCATCAAATGACCCCTCCAGCTCTGGGTGGAGCGGAAGGGAGTGTCAGACTCTTACTGACTAAAACCCACCCATGTTCCTTCCTTTGCCCTTTATGTTCCGGGGTAGCGGTAACCCTTTCGGACAGTCCCGCTAACCCGGCAGGCTTCGGCCCTAAAGGGCCCCTCAAATTATGCTGACAACTCTTTGAGGCGCGCGTGGAACACTTACGCGCCGTCCGGCACGGGCCTGGTCCTGATCGGATGGTGAGCTACCCATTGCTCTCCGCCCGCAGGCCCGCGCCTACGGTGGCCGGGAGACGTCACGCGGCTCCCGACGCCCGGAGCGTCTCCCGCGGCGGCTGGGATGGGAGGCTCTCTCCCTCATCCGTCCCGCCACCTCCTTCGCTAGCATGACTGCTTCGCAGAAGGAGGCGACTGCCTCCCACTCCCTCTCGCCCCGGACCATGGCTTGCACCAGGGCCGGGCGCGAGAGGCCGCCGCCGCTGCCGATCGCCTCTACACGATAGAAGCCCTTAACCAAGCTTTAAAATTAAAGTGTAAGTGTCCCGGGCACGCGGCGCTTCTCAAAGACGTTTTTGATGTGGTTTTAGGCCCCAAGTTATCGGATCAAAAATGGTGGAAATTAGCTCTAGTACACGAAATATCGAATACGGAATTAGCAATCTCCGCGTAGAAACAACATTTCACCTTGTTTCAAGAATTGCCGACAAAATCGATTCTACTCAACTCGCAACTTCGTACTCCACGCTCAGCATCACTTCATCCAAAGACATCGATGTCCATTACAACTCCCAAAGTTTTGGGAGTCGAACAGCCCCCATGAGTTGTGTGCCGCGATGGGGTCTCCGGTCTTTATAGGTACCGTAATGGGCCTGTAAGGGCTGTAAGAGGCGCCTTTGTGAGAGCAAAGTTGTATGCACAAGTAATAAAAGAAAAATTGAGGTCGTAGAACGCAGGTTTCTAATATATTTCCAGAGATGTGTTATTGAAATTTACTTTTTTTTTTACTTTTTTTTTGACGTTAATGTTGTTTAGAAAAGTACTAACCCGGCAATTTGGGAACTAATGAGGGGTTGGCGATTATGTTTTATGTGTTATTTATTGACTTTTGTGATAATGAAGCTGTATGAGTGCTAACATATACTGGATATCACTTTTCTGTTTACTATTTTATTGTGGACACAGACACATTAAGCACGAGGCTTGAGATAAGTAAACAAACGTTAATCTGTTAGGCATAATACGAACTAGGTAAATTTTAAAAAAGGATGTTGCTTCGTCGATATATTACATTTAATATTAATGTTATGTAGTTAAGCGCATCAGTAATCCTCTTTGTGTCGCTGATTTTCTATCTGTAACCACATCATTTATTGGGATCTTTATCAACCTACTTACCTATAAAAGCATCTGATTTGAAAATCTTTCAGCAAACCCTAGCTCCCCACATTTATCAGTGACGCCGCTGCCGATCTCGTTATCGATGCGATAAATCATGGAAACAAAATTGTTAATAGGATGGAACATCCTCGATCGGAAACTTTGTAAAAAATCGTTATCTGCTAACTAGGCGACACCTGGTTTTTATCAAAGTTTACTTGTGCCTCCGAGTTGGCACGTTACATTTATTAGTTTAGTCTGGAAGTATTCCGCGAACTTCGCATTCTTCGTTCACGCCTTTTTCTCTGGCGTTTTATTGCAATTCATGTTGACATAATTAGATACATAAAGTTTTCGCTTTGAAACTCAATTATTGTAACGTGTAATGACTACAACTGTATTTCCAAACAACATCTCCTTCGTTCCCGAAACAGCGTAAACAAACAAGAATTTCTCACACCAGTGGGTACATACAATCAGGTATGCCACCCACATCCAATCCTTCGACACGCAGAGCACAGAAATTAAAAAAAATACACCACATCCGACTCTCGAGTCTTTGTTTGGCCTCGATTCTCTGACGTCACATCCGCCACATCGAAAGATTAAAAACTTTATTTTGGTACGGAACGAATTTTTTTAAATCAAAGCAACGTTTGGAGGATGAAAGGGACGAGTGAGAGTGCGCTGTGTGTGCTGATGGACACTGTGCTCCTTGCGCAGTGACTCAACTGTGTTGCGAGCGTTGAATTAACAACATGTTAAAATCATGCTATAATATTGTGCATAAAGTAATGGACAGTTGGTAATGCGATCCAGAACTGAGGTTTTCTCTTACTGGTGTGTCGTTAATGACTGTAAATGCCATTCAAGTGTTAAACTTTAAAGTTTAAACGACATGTTAAACCCGCTTGTCAAAAAAAAAAAAATCCGTGGAACGTAATGAGTGGTTTTGAATTTTTTGTTTGAATCTTTAATAGCCCATTTTAATAAATTAAATTATGCAAACATATCTTTGAAATCTAAAAGAATTAACGATCAACTTTTTAATTTTTTATTGCAGACATTTTGAAAATTGAATTTGAATACTTATTTTAGTTATTTTCGTAAATCAATGTTTCACTTGATGAATGTAATTAAGTAGAAAAATAGCTTTCTCCTAGAATGATATTTTCACCTAATGATAAATTAACGTTAAAAGTATTTTTTGTTGAAATGGCGCCGAACATTTTAGTTTGAAATTAGTAAAGTCATTAATTTAGTGTTTTTGTCGGAATTTTTCATAAAGTTTGACATGAAAACATATTTCGTGGAAAATATGCGTTAAGAATTTTATATTCAGTAATTATGATTAGTTTGACTAAATATCCCTATGAGACACCGTATTTTTCTTTTGATTTCTTTTTCGACTAAATGTAAATAAATAAAACAGGTTTAATTTTTAAAACAAAGATTTTAACTTTCTATAACAGTCTAACGCCTCCATAATTTTTAATATTAATTAACTTACTGAAAGCTTATCTATATGGCCTTTAAAACAAGATAGGACAAGATGGAAAAAAATGGCGAGCGCACAGCGTAGTTGAGCAATACATATGTGCCATACATCATGTCAGGGACGAGTCGAATGTGTTCCGCTGCAACATTCCGCACTGTGGCAAAGCGAGCGTTTTTATTTCAAACGTACATACAATTCGAATATTTTAAATTTATGCCGCGCGGTTATGTCTGCTCGTAAATATACATAAATATGGGAATTGTCTTTGCGTCTAGTTTGCGTATTTCGTTTATTGAGAACTATAAAACAGGGTCACGTAGTGTCTGGAATTATTCATAAGGCTATAACATTTTTAAACTGTACATAGCGTTGCGATGAATTTATTTGCTGGATTGTAGTTACATAGACGTCCTTCGGTGAACCTACATAACTTGTAAGGATCCGATCACACTAACAATCTGTACAAATCGCAACTCTGATAATCTCAGCAGCTCCACACATTGATCCGCTAATACTTGAGTTCAGTCAGAAGCTAAAAGTTCGCTCACAGCGGACATGTTCGTTACTGCTATATTTACGAGTAGCTATAGCTTAGTTCGGGAGTTTTTCTCGCGAACTTTATTGGGTCATAGTTTGGGAGCTCACTTGACGAAGTTTCTGCATCTTTTATAGTTTCGTAGTAATCTCATTTTTTGTTGTTTTTGTTTTGGGAAAAACTGGCCCGGGAGGAGGATATTAATACTTTTTTGACTTGTATTTTTGGAGGGTCAGGGTTTAGTTATTTGTTTGAATCAGTTACGTGTTCTGTGAGAGGTTGTTGTGTCAGATTTTATCAGTATTTTTGCTGAAAATGAACGTCTCTTTGACCTTGGCATTGTGCCCGATAATTAGACATAGGCTTATTTCTTAGGTAGCGATTCTTGTAGCGGATAAATTGTACATTTCCACCGTAACATATCTACATCTTGTAAAGTTATAGTGACAATAATATCCAGCCAGCCAATTTGGGCACACTTTCCTAAGTACCGTCACTGCTGAAGCTCTTTTATTGCGATACAATCCTACATCACTTTTTGGTCTAAAGTCCATCCCACATCTTTTTCTAACACGCTAGGACCACTGTACCGACCGCTATAAACTCCGTACTACCCACATGTTCCACGCTGGACACTCGTCACTCGCTAGACGGGATCAATATGGTTATTTCAGCGTCTGACGTCAGCCGCCACCGGGCGCAATGGCAGGCTCCGCGCCATAACCCGTCGCCACTGTGAACTTAACGGAGATTCCAGTAATTTCGGGTGACGGAGTAAAGGAAATTAAGGTTTATTAGGATGTGTTATTAGATATGTTTGTCTTTACAAAAGGTCTCGCACCGATCTTGCCATTCATTAATTTGCTAGATGAAAGTAAAAATAATATACCTTCGTAATCGCAATATCGGCAAACCGTGTCAAAAGAAAGAAACTTCTGTAAATAGTCCCATAAAAGTTCTCTCCCATAGAAATCTCAGTATACGCACAAACTATATTTTCGTTGAAAGAAAAAGGCTGTACCGTAATCTATCTAATAGAGACCTCCTCTCGAACACACTCGATTTACCTACAAAACTGATTTATCTATAAACTGCTTACCTTCTCTCCGAAAAAGTTTGAGTAAAGGAAAAAGCTTATTACGTAGTAGGTAGGCAAAAACTCGGTAACCTATCATCATCGGGAGGCTGCAATTTATACACATGGCTTCCTTATAGCAGAACCCTACGCCACAGTATGAGACTGTGCAGAAGGTCAACTACTTTTAAGCTAGATAAAGTACCCCTTGGCATGAACCTAAGGATCTAAGTATTGCTTCAGTAATGCATTCTTTATCAACCACTCTCATACATTGGGCGTGATTCTTGATGAGCTTTGCTTACGTGGCAATGTTAGAATTTTATTTTACAGTTGATGTTGGCACGTAACGGTGACGATGCGGTATTTTTAGGATGATCTTGCTAGAAGTTGGAGTACCGCCTCGGGATAGAGTAATTTAATCGATTTCTGCTTGTCATTCAAATTGGACTGGATTGCAAATGGAACTGTGCTGATATCGCCAAAAACAAAAGGCAACGTAAAAACTCTGACGATTCTCAGCTGTACCGGTAGGTACCTAGAAGCTTGAGCAAGCGTTCTACATCCATGTTTAAATTAGTTCGCAACGCTGCCAAAGCCAATCTAAATTGTTGCGAGCAATAAAAACTAAAACGAAACTGTTTCCAACGACTGCCAACGCATTTTGCACTCGCTTTTGTTTCACTTGGTGGCGATAGGTGCGGCGCTTTATTACGCATGTAGTGCGCCTACTGTTCTCGACTATTCTGTAACAGAATTTCGGCACTATTTCGCCGTCTCGCAAGGGATGGGCAAAACGTGGGGTCTGGATATGTGCAACGTTGTCACAGTTGGTTCTTGTTTATATCAAAGTGTACCTACAAAGGTGCCAGGTGAGCAACGTTGTGAAGAAATATGCGTCATGTAATGCTAGATCATACCATAGACCTACTCCTTCTCACAAAGAAACCATGAAGTTTCGTACAGTTTCTTATTCTAAGTAAACGAAAAACTTCGAATCGAAACAGGATTCGAAGTTTTTATAAGTGCTTTATTAATTTGAGTTTTGTTTAAAAAATACACTTTATACCTACTTACTTATTATCGATGTTATCAATTCTAATTTATATCTACGCATTATTACATATACATATAAACTCACGCTTTCCCATAGGGGTAGGCAGAAACTACAGAACGCGACCTAATAAAAAAATAATTTTCAAGCTTTTAGTTTTCATTTCGTTAGTTAATATTCCTCATTCCCTTTCAATATAGTGTACATTATTGTACTAGTCAAGCCCTTTCATTTTTTTCATTTTTGACTGACCGACCCTTGACAATTCAAAAGTACCTGTAACCTGTAAATAGGTTTAGTTGAAATAAATAGTTTGAGTTTGAGATTTGATACCCATATTGAGGGAGTTGGGAAAAAAAAAATGTAATTCGCCATTTTGTGGTGGCGGCCATCTTGGATTTGAAATTTGTTAAGAACACTCCCGACTAATTCACCTATCAACCAAAAAAAACAAAATCAAAATCGGTTCATCCGTTCGGGAGCTACGATACCACAGACAAAAATGACACATACACACACACAGACACGTCAAACTTAAAACACCCCGTCGTTTTTGCGTCGTGAGTTAAAAACAAAAGTAATCGTTTACTGGATAGTTATTATTAGGACTTTGAACTCGCCCTAATGCGACTTGTTTCACAGACTATAAAACTCAACTTTAACATACGATACCCCCATTTATCTAATGTTACATTCTCACCTATTACCGATTTCGCAGAGTTTCTTCTACGTAGGTAGCGCTCAGTTTTATCAGCAGTAAAGGAGTGTTTACTCCATTAGGGCCAGTTTATCGGCGAACTTGCACATCTCACACTTTTATGATCACACACAGTTTGTATCGACGTTATTCTTTCCAACTTTACGCAAACTTTGTGGGTTATGATAGTGTTTTATTTATTTAAGTTCGGTTTTGTATAGTTTTCTTTTTCTCTCGTGTCGGCACGAGCAGGTCGAAACAAAAAATGTTGCCAGTCTGAAATATTTTCTTTGACAGGCGATATCGGTTTTCAGAATTTTTAGGATTGTCTTCAAAGTTATTACTTAATCAACAGGTGTTTACGATTTGTGTTCAACAATTTTGAAAGCGTACCTATAGTGTACAATATTACTTATCTACCTTATTGTAGAGTATTGTTTTGTGATGTCCTAGAATTAAAAATTCGAAGACATTGCCATCCACCAACCCGCACTGGGCTCGCGTGGTCCACCACGCGAGCCCAGTGCGGGTAAAACTACGGCCCACTCCCTCTCACAGAGAGGAGGTCTGTGTCCCAGCAGTGGGAACGTTTTAGGCTGTTTATGAGTTGATGATGCCAAAAGTTTTCGTTAACCACTTTTAAAAACTAAATAACTTGATCGTATTTTAGTTCAAGAACATTTTCGTAACGAGAAAATCTTCCCACTTGTTAGTGTTAGTTCAAAAAAACAATGACTGTTCGACGAAGCTGTAAACAAAGTGAATTATTTATTATTTGCGGCTAGGCTTACTGTATCGTGGTTTCTTTATAAAATTAGTCAGGTTTTCTCTTGTTACCTTAAGGAAAGTGGTTCTGCGGTAGAATGCTGTATTCATGGTTGCAGTTTGCGCGTGAATGTCCATACCATCCTGTATAGACCTGCAATATTTGTATATTGCAGGTCTATTCAGCGGTATATTTGTATATACCGCTGCAGTGAAAGAAAGAATAAAGATATTTTATTTGGGAGATACACAGTAAAAAAAGGAACATTTATAAAAAAACTACCATTAGTTATATTTTTATTTTTAAAAGAAGACCTACTGAAGGCCAAGAAGGCTTCTATCTCAACGTAATGCTGCGCTATTTAAGAAATAAATACCACAGCGTTGGTATGGGGCCCTGTGATCACAAAAACATGTAAGCATTGATAGTATATCCAGAAAATCGAAGAACATTAAACATAACGAAAGCATTCTTTACATTATTATTTCTGTAGTTACAGTTGTGATATTGATCACTACAAAACGTAGCAACAATCCCCTTTGATTGGCAGGTGTCCATCGTGAATAATAATCAGTTCATATTATTATTTCATAAAGTTATACCTACGTATTTCATGGTCCAGCTGTTCAATTAAATGTTCGGCGCTCAGGTTTGTTGGCTTAAGTCTGGAATGATTAATAACATAGGCATAGGATAAACAAGACCTGAGATATGAACTTAACGTTTATTGTGACTATCAAAGTAGATAATAATAGTGGAAAACGGTACCGAAATGTTCTCGAGTCATTGGAATATGCAACCTCTGATAGTTCTGTAGATGACGTAAAGGTACGTAAAGTATGGCATTATAATATACGACGATAATGGGATTGAATCATTTGACCGGTGATTGAGAATCAACTCAATGAGCAATCACATGGTTCGGTTTGGGTCCATGATATGATCAGTCAAGTGATCACTTATCGGCTTACAATGGCTGTTGACCCTGAGATCTATTTGAGGCTCGCGTTTCTGCTCGCTTCCAGATACTGTCGTTAGTTACGCGTACGATTTTTGTTTGCACCACGTACTTTAGTAGATTGGAGTAAGGTTTACCGCAAAAATCCAAGTTAAGATTTTCATAGTTTTTTCTCAGCGTCATTTTGTATACAGCCTAACTTAGTTTGCTTAACATGCGGCCGATTAATGATTGTGTGTGTAATTAAACCAGTGTTTTATAGTGAAGGGCAATTGTCACACAGATACAGTGTTATTTATGAGGCATTGTTAGATATCTATGAGGGATAGTTTTCAATAAGTAATATTTTTATTATTTACCATTTCAGATATCCGGTACCAGCAGTAAGTGCGGTCTCAGTGTAGTGCGCGAGTGAGAGTGCGAGTGTGAACACGAGTGTATTGCGCGGGATTGCGCGCGCGCAGGGGCGTGGCATGAGCAGGGGGGGCGCGCGGGGCCCGCCCCGCTAGCGACATGCGCGCACGCCACGCTGCGCACCTCGCCCTGCTGCTGCTGGCGCATCTAGTGCCGCCAGGTCAGTGTACAACTATTTTTTTACATCTGGAAACCTATTTTGTGTACAATCTGAAGTGTGATTTCTGGTATGCTTGAGAATTTGGCAAGTGGCGTGAATCAAAGGATTAGTAATTTCTCCATTATCTAGGTACTTTGGGACAGACGAACATACAGCACGGAATGTAGTATTTATACAATTCGTGGCGCCGAAAGTGGCGTCTCCGTGATCTGTGGATTGAAAGAAATAACTTTTATTTAGATGGGGATGTTCCCCATTTAAAAAAAAAGTTATTTCTTTCAATCGTTTTTTATAATAACGAACTTTGAATGTAATGGTAGACACCAGTATTATGACCCTCGAATCCTCAGATGGGTAATCAATTACGAGGTGATTTTTACAGCCGTATCATAGAAGAGCCTTTGTTCTCTCCGATATTTTTTCTTAAGGAAAGCCCAAGGGGTCGCTTTTGTGAGGCCGTAATCTGTGGTTTTTTATTGATTGATTTTCCTGTCTTTTGACAATTCGGCTCTCTTTCCTCATGTCGGGTTTCCTTTTGTTACAGTATAAAGAAATACTCCACTAAGGAAAATTTTGTGTTTCTAAATGAAGAAACCAGCAATATGTCAGCATTACATTATCACAGTGAATCTATTCTACTGTTATTTAGAAGAAAGGAGAATTTTTCTACTTACAGTGATATATCGTGTGCGACAGTTCGCACGGAGTGTCCTTCGCGTCATCACATAATACATAAATATCCACAAAAATAAAGGCACAAAAAATATTATCCAGCCTTTTCATATTCATCGGTTTTATTTGTCGTAACGACAAAACACTCGAGCGATAAGGGTTTCATGTTCAAATTTTGCCGAGCACGGCTCTAAAATGGCCAATAAAACGCGGAATTGATGCTCAACCGGCCAAAAATTGTTTTATCTCCAAAGTTTCCTCACCGCGCCGATAGAAAGGGCGATCCTTGTTGAAATTGAAAAGCGTTTGCTAGTGGGGCGCGGAGGACTCGCTCTATGAATAAACTCGATAAAATTTACCTAATCGTAAAAAGTTGGGGACGCGGACCGTCAGATACCGACGGGACGACCAGGGGCCCAGCGCCCGAGGCCCCGGGGCTAGCCCGAAGTGCGCGTCACGGCCCCAACTGCGGGATACTACCAAACTGGGGACAATAAAACTTAACGGATTAGATCGGCAAAATTCGTTATACTCTAACTTTGAAAATATCATTTTAGTATTAAATCGTAAACCTGGAATTGTGACGAAGCGGCTGTAAAGGCGTTAGGTGGCGCTAGGATCGACTGTACGACGTCAGAGGAAGAGCCAGGCGTTTTCTCGCGTCAGTGAATCACTCGGGAATCTCCGCGGCTCCGAACACCGACGATGTTGATCAATTCTATGTAGAATTCTAATAAATAAGTTATGGAGAAGTTGCTCGACTAAAGCACTCGGCAGTTTGAAAGTTATGAGGGTTTTAATGACGCAGAATCCCATCAAACGTCACAACATCAAACTGCGCCACTTGTTTATTAATGGGAAAACTTTCCGTCAGCGAATACAAGCAAAGACACGGCCGTTTATGTGAGTTCAGTGTGACCCTCCGCCGAGGTCCGCTCGGGACCCGCAGCTTTGATGTCCTGTTACTGTACACTCACTGACCATAAACGAACCTATCGATTTTATTTACGTTCACATTGTTATTTGTAACGAGATTATTAGTTTTTATCGATTTACATTTCAAACAAAGTCGTTTCGTTGAATATATAATATAATATACGCCAAAGTAAGAAGTTAATGTGTCATTTGTTTGATATAACTTGCAATGTTTGCAAAATACTGGATTTATGTCGTTAATTTTTAATGCTACGTTTTTTGTTGGGGCTATTTTGATTTTAGATTTATATTTGCGAACAGAATCCAAAAAATCCACCAATTTTCAAAAACGTGTTTTTAATGGCAACATTTTAATTTTGGGTCTACATTATACCCTAAAAAAGCCATTTAACACCAAACATGGCTCGTAATTATTTTAAATAAAAAAAATAACTAGGAACTGAGTCAGGTTTAGAATCGAACTTGGTTTCGTACCTTCGAAATGAGTATTAAATTTGGCTACATCCAAGTTAAGCCAATAGGAGTACTATTGCGTAGAAAACAGTAATGGCCGCTCATACGATTTTTTATAACGAACTCGTATTTTAAATCGAAATGATATACATGCATTTCGCAATGGCGCTTGTAAAACAATAAAAACTTATTTTATAAACGCGACCGACTTCTGAAGTTGTCAAAACTAACTTTAATCATGTTTTCCTTGATCCCTAAAATGGGTGCGTGTCAGCCCTCTATTTTCTTATTCAGTTTTTGCACAAAACACTGACAGAGGATTGCAAAAATAGAAGGCTCATAATACATCTTAAAATAGTGCAGCTTAGGCTTAGAAAATGAGGTCGTTAAGAATATTGACCAGTAAGTTGGTTTCAAAGTTTCACTATTTCATACGACAAGTCAACCTTATCAAGGCACGGCAATGAATAGTCCATCCAGTAGCTGAAACGTCAGAGAATCGATGCATACCTAAACGTATAACATAATAGTTTAAAATTAACAAAGTCGCAGATTGCTCGAGCAACAATTTTGCAACTTTTAGCATTTGTATTTCCATCAAAAGCTGTCTGCATCGAGCGGTTCTTCTGTTCTTATTATCTACACTGTGGTTGTAGGACAAGAGAGCAAAGCATGATTACGATTTACGATAAGCATTGTGATAGTGTTTGTGATGTCACCACTACACATAAATAAGACTTGCTGGCTTTTTTGGGGCTCAGATGAAACACAAGATTTACTGTTATGATAACATAGAAACTTGTATTTGAACAAATGTTTCCGCAAAAAAAAAATTGCATTTATCTTAGTACTATCTTTTTCTTCCGCTTGTTCCTAAGCCACTCATGCCACCGCACCATCCATTGAATATAACCTACTTATTTTAATTCTGTTCTACGAATGTCCATTATAACACAATTTGACACCCTCCATTTCCTGAAGTAATAAAAGTCACCTTTTTCCTTCCCACCTTCCGTCTCGAAGCTTTACTTAACACTGACCTAGGTATTTGATTAGGTGTCTTTGCATTTCGGCTTTATTTTAACATGAAAACATGAAAGAATAAATCTTTGAGAACAGCGACCTTACGCTGAAAATTAATAACCATTCATTTGTTTTCACATTTTAATTAAAATTAACTAAAGTTTGATATTTTGTAATCTAAGCGTTAAAGTTACAGCAAATAGATGACAATAATTCTGTGAAAACAGAGTTATAGACAGTCTCGAAGTATTAAGTATAGGAAAACTCCACTTGGAAGAAAATGTTGCTGGAGCCATAGTATTTGTTAATTAATGTTGGTATTTTCAGTGATCTTCTCAAAATTGATTCAACGTGTGGGCGAGACAAGGGCAAGAAAATGATAGAAATAAGTTGCGATATTTACAGATTTATAATAATGTGTACGACCTATGATTAAAGATACACGAATGCTACCGACACACAACAAAACGGCTCGTACAAAGAAAATCTCTCCCGAACCACACCACTTACCCCCAATTATTTGCACTACCCTCACACAACAGGCTCCGCGGCTCTCCAACAAAATACCTGTCCGCCATTGTGCGTCACTTTGTCATTATTTGACATAAAAATCGAAGCTTGTCCTTGGCGGTAATAGTTGGGCACAATCACGGACGATTTTCCGGAGAGAGTTCCTTCGAACCCTGAAGATTGTCGGCCTCATTGTAACAACTTACTACAGTTCGATATGATACGTAGGCTTTTTAGTATTGCAGTAGCAATATCAACAATCAAAATAGAAAAGCTACTTACTACTCCTAACGGTTTACTCGATTTGACCTTATTGGTTGCAAAAGCTGTATTTTGATTTTGCCAAGGCTTTTGATTTTTATCACAACACTGGAAAGTTTTTTGATGAATTTTTAAATGAAAAGTATATGCCGTCGAAACTTCTGCAGGAATGTTGATTGTGTTTTAGCATACTAAAAGCCCTTGTACTTGTATAATAACGTAAAAAAAAGGGTCAAAAATATTTTCTCAATCTCATCGCTATAGGTACCTATGTATGCCCAAAACAGCTGTTCCGAAAGTTGGTGCAGCACCAATTTGGGAATACGAAATTGTCTAACTTTTGCTTTGTCATCTTGCGATAATATACATAGATGAATACAATACAAAGATAAGTGGCAAACTTTAGTAATAATTTGTCAACAGATACTTTTTACCTTCTTTACATGATCCTTTCAAATTTTTCCCCTATAAAGAAAAAATATCTACCCACACTGATATCCTTAACCGCCCATCGTACAATGGGTCCCAAGTGTAGCCCTAGGGACAAACACAATACATTCTTGCCCGACCGGCTGAGCGGCCCGGCTCCGGCTCGCATTCACGTCGAGTTTGTGTTGACTGATTGTGAGGCTTTTTCTGAGATATCTGGGAGGTTATCTAATATGCCTGTCAATATTACATGTTTTTCATGTATAATCGTCGATATGAAAAGAATGAGACGAACATCACACCTCATAACATCACGCCTGCATTCCCCGAAGGGTTCGGCAGAGGTGCATCGATACTGCAGCCACATGTCGCCAGTTATGTTTAACTAATATGTAATAGGTGGCGAGCCTATTGCCACTCACCGGCATGGACTTATTATACAAATTTGTATAATAAGTCCATGCTCACCGGGCACAAATCCAGACTCCGCGCTGCTACTGAGAAATTCTGGATGAAAAAGCCCGATAACACTTTGCCCCAGCCGTGCAAGAGGCCCTGCCTTCCTGCTGCCCTAGACCAACGAGGCAGCTTGATGAATTTGTTGTTTGTTTTTTCCTGTTTTATAATATGTAACGATATGGGTAGTAGCCCTGAAATATAAGTAAACACGGACCATATTTTACTAAATATCGACAAATGAAATTCCCGTGTCAACTGACGCCGTTACATTTACTTTTCACCTCGAAATGTCTATTGTGTCGGAAAAACGATTAATATTATATTAGTCCCGAAGACTATGTTAACTCCACAGCCGTAAAAAACCGTACCCACCATTGTCACTGAACTTTAACTAACAGCGGGGTCGATGGCACCGTGACGCCAAACTATTAGTTAACGTTACACCAGTCACCATTACCAGCACTATTAATTTTGCTAACCGGAGTTAGAATGGTGACGCGACACTTTGGGCACACTAATCAATCTAGTTGATAAAAGTTATATTATTTTGTCAAATGTGTCAAGCGTCAAACACTGATTACGATTTTGGACGCGCTATAGCGTGGGCGTTAATTTGGTTAATTAGGGGGAGGTTGCACTATAAATTCGTGAGTTAATCGACGTTTTCCATAATAATTATAGCTTGTAATTATCGACTGTTTAGTAATGGACTTCCATTGAAGATTACTTAACGAACGAATTATGATTGCTATTAATCACCGCTGGCCTTGTGGGCAGGTAGTTCGGAGGTCAATGGATCTGATTCCTAAACAGATGTCGAAACCTAGACAATCTGGCGAATTGGTTCCAAAATTCAAAGAGAAGAGACTTCCGTACAGTAACATAATTGCGAGCTTTCAGGCAGATTACCAATCGTGATGCTCGAAAGTAAACAGGCTGAATGCATCACCTACATCGGTCTATGAGAGCTATTGAAACTTGTAGGTTGGTATTCTCGCTGCCAACGTACTGTAGGTACCAAGTGTCTGCTATCAGATCGATATTCAGTGCCATTCAACTCTCCAGGTTCGAACGAAAGGGTCCAACTTGTGCCTCCGTTTGAAACCTTCGTACAACTTTAATGAACCATGAATGTGAAACTAACGAACCTCTTCACCCTATTCACACATACTCTAGATATTCTATGAATGCTTGCGCACCGTTTTCTTGAAGTACAATGTGACCTTTCAATGATTTGAAAACTGCTTTTTTACTAAAATGTTCGACAGAAGTCCCCGTAGATTTTCCTGTGACTGTATTTCCGACGGTTGTCCGTCAGCAGATGCATAAACATAATTCCCACTGCTGGGACACAGGCCTCCTCTCTGTGAGAGAGAGTGGGCCATAATCCACCACGCGGGCCCTGTGCAGTTGGGTGGATGCGTCATCAGATGGTTAACTTAAAACTTGTCAAAAGGAAAAGATAAACCTGTTGTTGATTGACCAGACTAACATCAAACTCCAACAAGTTTGACACTCACGTATCTCACCGTCCATAATCAGTAAACGAGAGAATGAATTACTGATTTAATTAGCAAGTTAATTGCACAGCGCGCTAATGTTGCCAACTTCAAATTGAAATAACTTTGCCAGAGGAAAAACACCGAAAAACTTTCTACTCCGTGTTAAGTCGCTTCTTTACTGCTTGTTTAAATATCTGGCTTTCTTTAAGCCGGTGACCGTGGGAGCTCCCCCTCAGTTAAGGGGGAGGTGTTAATTAAAGATATTTTTCGTTCGCCGTCTGCCTGTTTGTCTGTGTGCCAACGGGCTGTACACACAAGATTGGTGGCCAGGACTTTTGTTGTTGTAAATATAATTAGACGAATTAAATTATTTGTTGAGTTCGCTCCGGTGATGTTGAGTTATTTGTTTGAGCTGAGGAGTTTGTTATGCGTTTCTTATGCGGCTGTATAAGTTTATTATACGGGTTTGTTTCGTTAGTAAGTCAGAATTCGCATTTGTTATTTTACGACCCTCTCAATGATTCACGCAGGTGTTGCTAATAAAATATTGACAAATCTAATTTGTGATTCTCTAATACATAACAGAGTGCCAAATTTTATTGCGATCCTCTCGCTTTACAACCTGTAGCAGTAATTAAAAAATGGACCTTGAACAACGCCGTAAAGGTATGCTCATGGTTTATTTATAATGTCGGCAACCCGTAAAACGGAACGCACAATCAGGTTAAGGCTGAATGGAAACGGGTCGTTCAGCCGCCTCTTATTTCCATCCCCGTGAGCAACAAACAACAAAAAAAACTCGTTAATTAACGCTCTATACCTTACCCCCCCCCCCTCCCCCACTCCCCACTCTCTCAACTTTAACCCTTTAAAAGCTCGCGTAAACACGGGAAAGTAAAATAAACAGAAATATTAACATCTGGCAACGGGAATAAAACCTCCTTAATGAGTGGCGGCGAGAGGGGGCACGGGGGGGGGGGGGGGGGGGGCAAGTAGGTCGGAAACGTTCACGCGTTTATTGCATATAGCAGGCTTGTGTTACGACTGATATAAATTAGAGCGTACTCAGTGTGGAGGTAATCCATTCAAAAACAGCCTTATCGGAAAAAGTTATGTTCAATAAGGGTCTAATGTTTTTGCGATCAGACATACGGTTACATACTCATGTTTCTGTATCAATATTTTACAAACTCTTATGTGTCGGCACTGTCAGGGGTATCACAATTGTCAATTAAATTGAGCTCGATAAAATGTGCTTATTGTGCCCGTAACGTTTTTTAAGGATTGCTCTGTTTATTTTTCTATCTATTTCCATTGTTTGTGAGGTATTTACTCTCTGAATAGGAGCAGGAATGGCCCAGTGGTAATGACCGTGTCTTACGAGTTGTAGGTTACAACCTACAACTACCTACGGGTTCGAACCTAGTCAAGTGCTTCACTTTGTATTTCATCTCCACTACTCCCCTCAAAACGGTAAAGGAAAACACCGTGAAGAAATCGGCATGTACTAGAACCAACAATTCGAAGACATGTGATATCTACCAACCCGCACTGGGCCCGAGTAATGGTTACGGCCCGCTCCCTCTCACAGAGAGGCCTGTTGTCCCGGCATCGGCAGTAGAGACATCATAGGTTGATTATGTTACTCTCCGAACTACTATCGGTGGTTTGGTTGACACAAAATACATATATCGTTTAGTTTCTGAATCAGATTTATCTTTTTGTGTCGTATACCAATAATGTCTCGTGTTTATACCACACGTACCTACTCACGTACCGGCGAGAAACATTACTGTATTTTTCGCAGTAAGTAATAACCATATTTTATTTGCGGCAATAATAATTATTTTGAAATACAGGTATTTTTTTTTTGTTTTATTTTTTTTTCTTTAAAGAACGTTGCCCCACCCTAGGAATTTCTCCTGTATCGTGGGTGCGTTCACAAACATTAAACTCACATACACAAACAGCCACACCTGGAACAACTACTTGTAGGTCATACAAATATTAGTTCCGTGCGAGAATCGAACCCGCGACACGCAGCGCAGCAGTCAATCGCTTAACCACTGCGTGCCGTCACGTATTAAAATATTAACTGATACGCTGGAACATTATCAAAACTGCAATTAGCAAGATTAATTTTCATGCTATAAGTGGCTTTTTCCGGCTTTAGTTTTACATTTTTAAATTGGTTTTAGTATGTTTGCAGAGCTTTTATTTTTCTGTTTGACTTTAATTTGTCAAGGTGTTTGACCTTCAAGCTAGGTGCCAGCTCCGTGTGCTGAGAGTAGTCACGTTCAGTAGTAAAATCTCAGGTTTAAACATCACATCTTGTGTAAAGTGCGAGGTTTAAACCGACTCCTAGATTAACAGGGTTAGAATGCGACGAGTTGGCTTTATAGGATCACGGTTCAAGTTTGAAGTTTTTAGTTTAAAAAGGCTTTTATTTTAAAAACATTTACTGTCGTACGTGAGTTAAGTAAAACAGTTCCAAAAAGTGGTTCATCTCAAGACACTTACTATCATCTAAGACATTTTCAGCATAAAATAATATTACGAGTCAGAAAGTGTAGTTTTCTTATGGACGTGGTCTACTTTATACTACTATTTCCAGTATCGTCTACTTTTGCCAATAGTCCTCCCAAGGGACCGTTCATTTAATTTTACGAAAAATGACAAGCATTAATTTTTTGCGAAGATTTCAGAAACGTTGGCACTGCCTTAATGACATAATAAATGCTGAAAATGCAACCGTGAAAAGTTATAACGACTTCATTTGTCTTCCTTTCCGTTTTATCAACTTTCTATCTCGTTTTTCTGCTTTCTTTTTTGTTCGTGTTTAATTGTTTATCACTATGACATGATTCTAGCAATAAAAAGTTACTTTAAAAAGTCATTTACTAGATTGCTTTTAGCAGTTTATTTTTAAAATCCCAATTCAGTAAAAAAACAAAGGTTCTTTAACAATATGTCACTACTAACAAAATACGGCTCTACGTCCAATTAAAAAATCCCGCCGCACTGTTCTCACAGAAAAAACCCTTGAAAATAACTAAAAAAGCCCACAGAGCAGCCGCGCGGTGGTTTCCGTTTATCCAGCGAGCCAAACCCAATCAAATTCGGTTTAGCGGTTATAATACTGCAGTGGGATCTAACAGCTAACGGCACTTTTTCCACGGATTTGCAACTTTTTGTACACTTCCGAAGTTTTGCTGGATTCAATGGAGTTAGGTTTTTGTTTCGTTGCGGCTATTTGGTAGTTCAGTGCTTTCGTATTATGCTATTAAAACATGGTTTTGTAAATTAACCTTACAGTACTGGTAAACCAGCATCAATGTTTCTTCGAGACGACCATCCTCGACGAGGAAAAATATTTACCAGTGATGTTAGCGGGGCGGGGCGGGTGGTCCGCTCTTTGAACAAACCAAAATACCAATTCCATGCTATAAAAGAGAGTGAATGACATGTTTGACCTTAAATCCCAACAAGCTCCTGTCAAATTAGGCCTAAAACATGTCACTTTCCAAGAAAAACAGAACTAATTCTAGGCCAATTCATTGTCACGCTGTCAATTAGTAGATTGTAACCGAGCGTGTCCGGGGCGCGATGTTTATTTGAAGTGTTCAAATGATAGCGAGCTCGTCCCGTAGTCAGCGTGTTTGTTTCTTGCAAATGACACGCTGATGAGAGGGTGGGGCACATCAGCAAATATAGGAGGTAATGTTATAATTCCTTACAGATTGAATGGGTGGTTATATTTGTGCAGAGTTGATGTCTTAAAAAAACTTTGTTGTGATAAACGGTCTTTATACTCTTATGGACAGGTCGGATCTGCTCCTTGGGACAGACATTCAACTAATTATATTCCATTTCTTGTTAGGTTAGGTAGGTTAGGGGGTTAGGTACATAATATCCATATATAAAAAGAACTAATTAAGGGTTGCTTAGTAGGTAAGAGTATTTTAGCAAATCTCCTAAAAGGGTTTTATGCGAGGGAATAACATGTGTTTCTAAACGCAATTTATCAGTCTTGTAATAGTAAATAATGCTCTCGAATAACTCGTGTAGAACACTAAGCTTTTCGGCCTCAATTTGTACAACAAATCGAAAGCTTAAAGTAACATTAATCTTTATGTTTCAAAAACAATCACTTGGGCATTGGACTGCCCTTTCAATAAATAAAAGAAAAACGAAAAGCAATGACTTTAAAAGGCAGATTCATAAATCTTTGAAAATAAATAGCTCTGCTGTGCTCTGAAATCGCTTCAGTTGCTCCGAGCGCAAGTTCTTGAACCAATGTTGGTGGCCAATGTCACGCTGTCAATTCTATCGTGTGATTTGGTAATAAACACGGAAGCAATTAATGTATATTGCTCCCTCCCAAAAAGATAATTAGGATATTCCACTGGCGGTTACTAGGTGGCGTAATCGAGACTGTTCTATAGAAATAAACTCCGCTGTTTTATACCTTTACATCTTGACTGTTGCGGTTGGTTGAATAAAATGATCTACTGTTTATCTATACTTATAATAAATCTTTAGAAGTGAAAATTCTGTACATTAAAAATATCAAAAAAATAAATGGCAGGGGGTGTTACTAGACCGACACCGAACCCAAAAATGTGATTAAACAATTTTTTGTCTGTCTGTCTGTCTGTTTGTTCAGGCTTCACGCAAAAACTACCGGTTCGATTACGATGAAACTTGGTATAATTATTCTTTAATATCCTGGGCACCACACTGGGTACTTTTTATCCCGGAAAAGTATATACAATAAAAAACAAACTTAATTTTGCGGTTCGATCCCTAGACCCGATTACTGTACCAACCGCAAATAATAAGTTTGTCGTAGGTTACGTCACCCGCAGTGGAGTTCATTATGGGGCGCTGCAAACGGCTAAGATACTATAATATTTTATCATCGCTCGCCATACAATTCAATGGACTATCACACACGACGAAGATAGTAAATAATATTTCATATTTTCGTATCTTAAGATGAATTTGTATGGCGAGCGATATTGTATCTTAAGATAAAATATTATAGTATCTTAGCCGTGTGCAGCGACCCTAAGTTATACTGTAAATGTAGTGCTGAAGGTTGAATTTGGCTTGCACCGTTCGCAGCACACGCGTGGCGCGCGGAGGATAAGGACGGAATCTGAGCGCGCGCATGTTACATTTTTTGAACTTTGATTTGAACGGACGTGTCGAGTGGCGAGCCTTCGTTCTTATTAGCATTCTATAAGTTGTATGTTTTAACTGCTAGTTGCAATTCTAAACCGTGCTTTTCAGCGCGACCTTTTTATTCCTTTTAGTTTTTACTTTATTTAGGTTTATTTTTATAAGTCGTAGGTATAGATTTTAATTTTAAAGTATAGGTAGTATATTTGATAGTGTACGTAGTGAACGTAGGTTATTTTATAATACTGTTGGGTAGGATTAGTCATTCGTATAGATATTAGTTTTTAGGGATTTTGCTTATTTATTGAGTTTAGATTAGTTATCATCAGAAATAAGTTTATTTTTTTTTAAATAGGAAGGTACTTAGGTTTACTTTTATAAGGCATAGACCGTATAGATTTTAATTTCAAGTATAGGTAGGGGCCCGCGCCGGGACAGAAGTATTAATACCGGTATGCTCGATAGATAAAGTTCTACACAAATAGCACTTTACACAAAAAGCTCATTGATAAGTTTCGTCATCCACGCGAACGAAGTCGCGGGCACAGCTAGTCTTGAATAAAATAATTATGAAGTAGAAAATTAAGCTATAACTAAGAAATAACTGTTACACCATCAACTGCATTTAACCTTTAGATGCTCAGGAAATGACTCTAGTTGGCAAAGAAAACTTAGAGAAATTGGATAAATTAGATTGGTAAAAGAGTTTTCGTCATAACTTGATTTAAAAACTTTTACCAAATAAAAGATCGACATCTAAACTCAACCGTTTGTTTTGCTCGATGTTCGTATGGACCAGCGGAACGTTCATAAATCTTGCTAAATAAATAGCTCCACAGTTTGAGACCGCTTCAGTTGCTCAGTTGCTCAGTTGCTCTGTCTCGCTTGCAACTTTCCTAACAAATACTTGTGTGAGTTATTGCACGTCGGTGGCTTCAAGTAACACGCTGACAGCGGCGTGTTAGGACTTCTGAATCGATGATTGTTTTGTAGTGGAGTTTCTATCAGTTTACAATTTTTGTAAGCAAACGTGTTCTTATGTTTCCTACGTTCTATATCAAGTTGCTTATTCTGCGTAATATTGAAAGTAATTATCAACGTTTTTGCTGATATACCTAATAGATGTGGTTACACGTTACGGTTCCGATTACCGTTGGAATAAGTTGGCTGTAATATTAGTAAACAAGGCATGATTATCTTTGGCTCCCAAGGTTTGGCCCATAATAGATTAAAACCTTTCTTTTTCCTAGAAATATATTTTAAAGGTCCATTGACGACATAGCCAACTAGAGATATAATAAAGAACCCGCTATTGTCTTTGACTCTCATCTAACTATTGCATATTCCAAGCTGAACTTCCGATTGAACTGCACGCAAATTCAAATCACAGGTAGATAAGACGGCATTTTTCTCACAAATATTGTAAAAGTTATTCAATTTCACGTCGGTGGCTTCAAAAGACACGTGCGCCCGACATGTAGTGACGTGCTTCGAAACACGCTAAGTCGACTTGCAACTTATGTATAAGAGGCTTTGCGAAGTTTCATGTGCATTAAGTTGGCGGGAGAATACTTGTTTCGTTAGTGGCTTGGGCTGCTGAACAGATTAGCGGAAAGTTCGGATAGAGAGATTTAGGTTTTTTGATTTGAATAAGAATGTGGCTGATAATAAACCTTAGCTGCTATATTGATTGTCTATGTATATACATATAACTACACAAGTGTCTTCCCTGACAATGGACACTCGTAGAAAACACCATAAACCAACGCTCATTACGACATCAGAAGTATATACATATATGTATATGTAACTAATATTAAACCACTATAAATGTTGCATGTCTGTTATAATCCAGACACAAGTTCATAACATATAAAGTACCTATAGTTTCTTGTAATTTTCCGCCATATTTATACCAAATCGACGACATCTTGCCCTTTAGATAAGTCTTCATTTACAAATAGGGGTTATTTATAGAGAATCCCACCACATACATAGCCCGCCTCCTCTCTTCCCTCGATCCCTCCTACAAACAGTAGTTCAATTTGCCACCGCCGGACAAGTTTTGTTTACTCGAATCACTATGACGTCACAGCCGCCATTTTTCTGATGGTTTGATCAAAATCTGTTTGATGTTCGTCTGTGGATTGAATGGTGAATCATAATACGTGGTATTCGTATTTATAGTTTGTATTGTTAAACCTTTGTACCTACCTATGGTTTAAAGGGTACAGTTTTTATAACTTTTCCCTTTGCTCTGTAAATATAATACAGGATATCCGGAACATTGACGCGCAAATTGTTACCATGATTCTAAGTCCGCTAGCGTAAATTTATTGTAGGTTTTTAAAAAGAAAATCTGCTGTTCCATAAATTCTGACCGTCTAGGTACTTTTGTAGGAAACAGTTGATTTTTTTAAAATAACTGACGAAAAATATCAGGTTGATTGATGATTCTTACCCCTACGGTAAGAATCATCAATCAACCTGAATCAATACTATTTTTTTTTGTAAATGTTGACGTTTAAAAGTGCCTTTTATGTGCCTATTTGAAATAAATGATTTGACTTTGACATGATTCTGCTGAATTCATGGCAATAGTTTGCGCGTCGATGTCCCTGGAACCCTGTATAAATAATGATAGGTTTCAATTTCAATTTCCAAGCTCTTGAAAATCCGAAAGTGACAGGGATTTAGGGATAATACCCTAAATTCCTTCAAAGGGGCACAATAATCCATACAAAGAAAATAGGGATCTATTTATGTCTGTGGTTTATCAGAGTTTTAGTCAGAAATCCTAATAAGAATATCATCAAAGTCCAGACAAAGCCCTGTACCTCTAACCGCAGGAGCCACATCTTAGTCCTGTACATGGCAGACACACGCCTGGCTAATTGGCTGAAACTTTACAATACTGTTCTACTCGGATCTGTACAGCTCAATCCTGATTGGGAAACCGAGCTCTGACTAACGTTACCTGCTTAATCCGTGTGTTGAAGGACTGTCGAAGGACAAAAGTCTGGTCTGCGTAACTCACAATCAATCTAAATCTGAATTATTTTGAAGGATATTCCATTGTTACATATGTTCGAAAAACTCGACTGCTCAACTACGTAAAACACAATGAATGTTGTTGAACTGTCAAAGTAAAAGCAATTGCTACTGATAGTGTGTTACCTCATTACCCTGCAGGGGTCTTCATGCTGAAACATGTACGGAACTGGGAGATGGGAGATCATGTGAAAGTATCCTACGTAGCTGTAATAATATCGCATATAGATAGAGCTATTTTAAACCACCCGTTGTACATGTCAATCTTTATAGTTAGTTACTATGTTTTCACAATAATGGTAATTGTTTTAATATACCTGATTAAATCATCAATTTAATTTTATGATCCATTTCCGGAAGTATTCAAGATAGAATACTTCCGGAAATGGATCATAAAATTGTGATTAATCAAATTTTTTCGGCAGTCTTTGAGTAAATGGAAACTTCTCTCAAGGTGACTTTCGTAATAAATATAAAAATGTTACGAAGGGGAAGAGCCAAAGAATATTTCAACAAAAAAAAGAGGAAACAAGAAAGTGTCCTTAGCGTATCGATCTCAATATTCATTTGCAAATGGATCGTTACTTTTGTTAATACAGTAAAACGGTTTCTTAAATAATAAACATTTCGCAAAGTAAGTATTATTGGAAATAAACCCTGAAGAAACTTAGGGTTGTCTAGATCATTTCGTAAAGGGTTCGTCGATAAGCTTACGTTTGTATTGAAATAACAGGCGAATCTCGCGGCCCGGACATTAGCCACCCCGAGCACCCCGGGCCCCGGGCCTCACGGAGGGTAGGACGAATTAATTCTATCGTTTTCTAACTAGACAAGTTTGGCGTGATGGCTGGGCCACGGTTGACAGGTATTTTGCTCTGATTAGGGTCCCCCTTTAATATTTATGGTTATTTGTTATTGCTGATTCGATTTGTTGATGGTGCCCCTAAGGTCGCAGGAAGGTCGTGTCAATTTATAGAAGTGTTTTGTTAAGGAAGGTAACTTTTCGTACTTATTAAACAAAGTGTTCTTCAAGTTTGTATGTGGGCGTCGTTAAGAAGGGAAAAGGATTTTCTAATAATAGAAGCATCCAATCCTTTAGATACCTGTTTAATAAGCTTATTATAAGTAGGTCGCGGTACGCATATGTAGTATGTGAAGCGCCGCGTTAGTGATCCTTAGAAAGGAGTCTATTTTTATGAGCTTTTATTTTAACGCACTTCATTCGCTTAACCTATTTCCACCGCGTATGTTGGGGTCTGCTTTCAACCTTATAAGATACGGCTATCATTTTTACATGAAATGACTACCATCCTGTCTTCCCGCCGGGGTTTCCCCGTTATTCAACATTCAGACATTTGTCTTCCCCTAAGAACCGTACCTATGGTGTATGCTGTAAGTAATTCAACACCCACGTTACACAGCACCCATGGTAACGGTGATGAGGTTCCCAATTCCGATCCGGGAACATAACCGAATCTCACAAGTTCACACGAAGAGCCATTCAAATCGCCAAGAATTATCGAGTACCTATAATAATTCCGCCGTTAATATGGTAGCTCTATGATTTATGGTAAGTGCCCATGTTCGGCAGCGGCGGAAATTGAATGGGGTTGATTATGGAAGCTCCTATAATAGCACGCAGTTTGCACTGGACTGGTTGAACTGGTTTAGGTTAAGAAGTGTTTGGACTACATTTAACTCGTCGGCACGGTTGGCGCAGTGGTTAAGCGATTGACTGCTGCGCTGCGTGTCGCGAGTTCGATTTCCGCACGGAACAAATATTTGTATGACCTACAAGTAGTTGTTCCGGGTCTGGCTGTTTGTGTATGTGAGTTTAATTGTTTAAAAAAAATAATCATAATTTATATTCTGGGAAGGTACAGGTTTCACAAAATTGCACATTACAAGTTTTGGCGTACTTCCCAGTAGGTACTCGTATTTATAAAGATTATCTGTAAATTATAATTTTGCGAAAAGCAATTTATACTTTCGATATTCCGAATAAACGAGTTTCCTAGATTTTTAAATGTACCTATACGATTTTAACTGAATGCAAATGGAATAAAATTCAACCCTCTTTGTTAACGTGCAGTTTTCTACATTCTATACACATTCTAGGAAGTATTGCCAAAAGGCTTCATAATTTCCCCATATTCTTCCATACCAGTTCAAAAATCTTGCACCAAACGGCCCTGGATACTAAATGACCCACATTAGAGCTGTCGGGATAATTGCAGCTAAGCTGTGTGCACGGCGTACAGGAGCCTGTCACAACTGGATTACATTAAGCACTATCTATGACGTATCAATCTCAATCGACGGCCGGTGATTAGTAACCGGGTGATTCCGGTGATTAGGGGGGGGGGGGGAGGGGGCCGGTGTTGCTATAAGCTCGGTACAGTGTTTCGCTAGTTAACGTCGAGTTTGGTTTTGATAATGAATTCGGGAATTGGAAATGGGAGACGAAGTTGGTATTTGCGCAGAGAAATCATGAGTTAAATGATGTCTTTGTTCTTTGTACCTATAAGTCTAATCGGGCGCTTAACATTGTGTACATTATTTCATCACCAATACTCTCAAAACGATGAAGTAAAACATCACGAGGAAACCGGCATGTCCTAAAACCAAAAATTCGAAGACATGTGATATCTACCAACCCGCACTGGGCCCGCGTGGTGGATTACGTCTTACTCCCTCTCATAGAGAGGAGGCCTGTGTCTCAGCAGTGGGAACATTATAGGCTGATTATGCTATGCTTATGATATAAGTATAATAAAATTATAAAATTGTAGCATAGCTTATCGACTGAACTAATTATAATGTACTATATAATTAAACATTATATTACATTAAAGTTGTGTTCTCAACGATCGACATGTAGAGGTGTGTCCAGACCTAGATCCCAAACGTATACTGTGACCACAGCCTACGTTTGGTCTAGTGCAACTCGACGGCACGCGCGCACCTCCTGCGCCGCTCGAGTACGGCGCGTAGCTTGCGCGCGACTGACGCGCGGACGGCGCAGGGGCTGCGTACGAACATGAAATGCACGCGCGCAGTTCTCAAGCGGCTCGCGAGCGACGCAATCGCGGCGCAGTCGTCAGGTCTGGACACACCTTTTACACTTTGCACTAAACACAATGTTCCTCCTTCCTTTGTTTCCGAATATTGCTGACACAAACAGTGTAGAATGCGCTTGAATATTTCCCCACGAAGTTTAGACAAGCGTTTGAAATTCTGCATACTTTGTAAAACATAGTATGCAGCTTCAAAGAACATTGACGAGCTTAAGTATTAGACTAAAACAAATATATACTAAATGAACAAAGTTATGTTTTGCGGGAGTTTATTGCACCACTTCTTTTTGCCAAACACTAAGAAGTGGTGAAGGATAGACGTTTTGAGTTCTGTCTTTTTAACTTTGGACCTCCAAAGCATAAGCATGCTAATAAAGAGCCTAATTTGAATACAGTTTGAATATTTGAATTGCTTATCACAAAATCTCTTCGGGCTAAGTGTTTCAAGGCCGTTGTCATAGCAACACCAAGATACGCCGTTAATTACCCCTTGTTATGGCCAGTCAAGGGTTTGATTAGTGACGGCTCATATTGATATATTGAAACACAATTAGGCACTAACAGTGGCCGCCAACTGAGCCTTTGATTACCGCTCGTATTGTGGCTAATTTTACCGACAGTGCTAGTTCGATGGCTGATATTGTCGCCGATTCCCTTGTTCACAAACTAAACTAAATTTAAGTTCAGTGCATCTTTTTCTTTCTATTTCATTAAGAAAAGGACAGAAGAAAAATATTAGTTTAGTCCTGTCAAATTAAGATACTTCATAGACAGTTTAGACGTGATTAAAAACATGGCTACTAAAAATACGTCAATTTACGTCAGGCGCTGACTAATATGACAGGACTAAACTAATTTTTATCTTCTGTTCTTTTCTTAATGAAATAGAAAGAAAAAGATGCACTGAGCTTAAATTATTTTAGTTTGTAAACAAGGGAATCGGCGCCAATACCTACTATTTTAGGATACGTATAGGGGTAGTTATGTTTTATCATCAAGGTTATTTGGAACGTGGTGTTTGCCTTGACCTGTCAGATTTTAAAACTTTAGGTCAGAAATAAAGCAAACATTTTTAGCGGTATCTACAACGCCACATGCGAACAACGCGTCATACCGACGTCACGCAAATCCTGCATCTCGCAAGCAGAGTTTACCGCGCAATTAGCATATATACAAACTTCCCAACATCAATCGTGGGACAATTGCCCGCCAGACACAACACCTGTCTGGTTGGAGGATCCTCCCTTTTCTATGGAGGATGAGTAAACTTTACGCCCCGTTCCTCATACCTCTATACATTAAATACCTTCTTCAATCGGTTGACAGTTCTGGATAATCTGTAAAATAAAACTAAAAATCTTTCAGAAATTATTCGAGTGTTTTTTGGTGTGAGTTAGGTTAGAATTGTGAACAGCCGCGAGCGAGTCGAGCGAGCGAAGCGAGCTGTGCTACGGGAGCGGCAGCGAGCGCTTCTTCCAAGTTGGTCGTTTGTACTTGGCTATTTAGTATTAGCGCAAGGTGCGATTCGTCGCGTGCAAGTTTAACAGTTCACAAATTTTACTTGGCTATTTGGCTACTCAAAACAAAATAAGGGCCACTTGTACATTTACATTTTAAACTAACTGAATGCTGACCTACGTTATGATAACTCCTTTCTATGAGTTGTAGAGTATGGGCAATATTGTGGTCGAGGGTACGATTTGACTGATATTTTATCCCGCACCTTTTCAAGTGCGTAGTTTTGTTTAATTTTTGTGTTTTATTTCAATCAGTTTAACTTCAGTTCGCTGTGTGTTACGGTTGTTTTTTGAAGTTAAGCGTGCAAATCGATCGTTTAACTGTACAATGCCAAAAATTCGACACCATATGGACAACGCTACAGCTATTAGAGCCGTAGCAATGATTGAGGGTGGTCAATCGCAACGTTCCGTGTCTCTGCAGTTAGGATATTCACGAAGGGCTGTTCAAAACTTGTGGAACCGATACCAGGAGACCGGTAGTGTGTCTCGGCGTCGTGGCTCGGGAAGAGTACATGCTACTACTACCAGCGAGGATCGGTACATTCGACTTTGTGCAAGACGTGAACGAACTGTTACAGCGCGCACTCTGCAAAATCGTTTACGCCGGACTACAGGTACAACTGTCAGTGACCAAACTATACGCAATCGCTTGCACGAAGACCTGCAACGTTCAAGAAGGCGAGTAATTCAAACTAAACTGAACGGGAGCCAGCGTGCAAACCGTTTAAGATTTGCGCGTCAATATCTTGAATGGGGGATGAAGGAATGGCGTAACGTGCTCTTCACGGATGAGTGCAAGGTGAAATTTTCTAGTGACGATCGACGTGTCAGAGTGTGGAGAAGAAGCGGTGAACGATTTTCTGATCCTTGCATACATGAACGTGACAGATTTGGTGGTCCCAATGTCATGGTCTGGGGCGGAATCAGCTTACAAGGCAAAACTGGGCTTGTTTTTCTGAACGAGGGTACAGTAACAGCACAAAGTTACATCGAACATGTTGTCAGGCCCCATGTTATAGCGTTTTTACAACGAGCAGACGATGGCTTCATCATAATGCAGGATAATGCACGAGCACACACAGCCCCAGCGACCATGTATGTCTTAGAGGAAGCCAATATTCAGGTTTTGCCATGGCCTGCCAACAGCCCCGACCTAAATCCGACCGAACACCTTTGGGACCAGCTGAAACGGCGAGTCAGAGCAGCTCAAGAAGATGTACACACCCAGCGCCAGTTGATTGACCTCCTGAAAAGGTGTTGGGAGGAGATTCCTGACGAGAACATCAGACACCTTATTGAGAGCATGCCTTCGAGGCTTCGAGAGTGTGTTTTAAAAAGGGGAGGACATACTCGTTACTAACCCCATAAAAAGCAACTGTACATTTTGTGATTTTGAGACTGAACTTTAACTTTAAATTTTACGTTTAAATACCCGTAAATATGGCGAAACCTAAAAATTATGATTATGTCGTTAATTTTTTATTTAATCTTATTAAAATTAATTTAATTTATGAAAAAAATGTTGTTTGATTTAATTTAAACACCCCCAGCATCGTAAGCTTGACAAGAATTAAATTACGCAGAAAAATAGTGGTGGTCCTTATTTTGTTTTGAGTAGAGTTTAACAGTTCACAATTTGTCGGTTTGGACCATGGAACGATTATAAACTATAATGCGTTAAATTGTAAATGGTTTGTTGCAGTGTACAATTTTTCGATAGTTTGTAATCGCGAGATAGATTATAAACTAACGATGTTCATAATTGTACGCGAACATATTTAACGCCAATAAGGCATACAGTTCCAGGAATAAAAAATCAAACTACGCTTCTATTGATATTTTCCGTAGACGTAGGAGGTACGAGTATATTAAATCACTTATAGACAGATGGATTCTCCGTGGTTTTACCAAGAAATTAAATTGTTATACAAACTTCTGAATTCTAAATTTTACTGAAAACATAAACATAGGTAGTTATTATTCTATGTGTACCTGTCGGAAAAACAAAGATAAAAGGCAACATTTCCCGTATTTGACAATGGCAAACGTTGTTATGTCTTAACATAATTACGAGAAGAACGTACGTAAGCAATGATACATCATTACAATAATAATATGTTACACAGGAGCGTGATTACCTGCCGTTAGCTTGATTACCAAGTAATTATGTGTTCTCATGAGGCATCGTATTTCATGTTGGAGCAACGCAATTTGGGTAAACCTAATTTCAGAAATGATACCTTACGCCATTTAATAACGATGGTTTCACAAAATTGATGGTAAAATAATTAAATAATACATCAATGGATCTTTACAGCGATGATTGAAACGATGATGCGAACTGATATCTTTTCTCTTAGGTTAATTAGTTATATAAAGGCAAATGTTTTTGTATAGGTTTTTATTACAAAACAGCACACCTGTAATTCTCAAAGGGTAAGGCAGAGGTGTAGGTGCCTGTAGTAGACCCACATTCGCCAGCTATTTCCTATATAATAGGAGGCGAGCCTATTGCCATCAACCGGGTATTCATCCAGACTGCTAGTAAGCAACTCCTGATGGAAAAACCCAATAACCCAGGAGCTCATGGTCAGCAGTAGCACCGCCTAAACTAAAAGAAAAGTTGTAAACCATTGTATATGTGCACACAGTTTATCAGTATCTGTCTCGTTTTACCTATTAAGTGGTAAAAAACATTTATAATTGTGTTTTATTTAGCGTAGTAGACTTTCATCGAGCTTAAATGGATGGAACTAAAGGTTGTTATTAAAATAAGTGTTTTTAAAACGAAATAAGTAAACCTACTATAAGATAGTTTGACACTCACATAATATTACTTAATAAAGTTTTTATCACGTTTAATAGACTCGTTTAAAAAATGGCGTCGAAATCTCTAACAGCCAAGTATCCTTGATTGTAACACCTTTATCGTATAACTTCACAGTTATATTCATTATGGTTGGAGCTGCCGAAACTCCATACAAAAGTAATGGGTTAGGCTTACCTGCTTCGTTACATCCTGGTCCTTGATACATTTGTGAAGCTCAGCGGCTTTCTGCGGCCGCCGAGAACCATTAGTATAGATTCATTCATTTAGGAGAATGCTTTACTAGAGTATCGTTATATTAGGCTTGACGTGAAGGTCAGCTTTTATGGAAGTGAAGTGAAGGGCACGCCACAATTGCGGCGTTAAGTCCCCTCTTTCAGGAGTGGCTGGAGAGGCGCCACGGCGCCCTCACCTTCCGCCTGACGCAGGTCCTCATCGGACACGGTTGTTTCGGGAGGTTCCTGTTCAGGATAAGGCGGGAGCAAACGCCAGAGTGTCACCACTGTGTGGATCGCCCGGACGACACGGTGGAGCATACGGTGGAGATCTGCCCGGCTTGGGCGGAGCACCGCCGCGTCCTCATGGCGATCGGCGGCGGCGATCTCTCGCGTCCGGCCCTGGTCCAGGCCATGGTACGGAGCGAGAGTGCATGGGAAGCCGTCACCTCCTTCCTTCTGTGAAGCAGTAATGCTCGCAAAGAAGTTGGCGGAGCGCGTGAGGGAGAGGCAATCTCTGCGCCCTCACGCCCCTTGTCGCCGCAAGAGATGCCCTGGACGTCGGGAGTCACCAGTCGACTCTCGGCCACCGTAGGCGCGGGCCTGCGGGCGGCACCAATGGGCAGCTCGCCGCGTGGTAAAGACCAGGCCCGGGTCGACGGCGCGTTGTGTTCCATGCGCGCCTCAAAGAGATGTCTGCACGAACTGACGGGGTCCACTAGGGCCGATGCCTGCCAGGGCCGCGGGCTGTTCGAAAGAGATACCGTGGCTCCTACCATAGGCAACTGAAGGAACACGGAAGGGTTTTAGTCAGTAAAAGTCTGACATGCCCTTCCGCTCCGTCCAGAGCGGGTGAAGTCATATGATGATTTCCCACCCAGAAAAAAAAGGTCAGCTCTTATGTAGGTAGGTATTATATAATTATAGTTTGTGTAAGTGACATGTCGCGCTAGGTTTTATTGTGACATAGCCAAGAATTAAATGAAATATCCATTTAAAGCGGAGTTAGAGCATACAATTTACTTTGGTTGAAATGATATATAAAGTAAATTAGTATAGGTATTTGACCACTCTGTCAAGACAACAATATTGTAACCCTTTCCGTAGATTGCCATTAGGTATAAAAGACTGAACACATTAGCGTGATAATGATTATGAGCTTTTGATGTCTTCATATCACGGTACAAGTTATACTTACCTAAGTGCAGGAACAAACATTGTTTCATGCCAATATTTACACTAGAAGGCACTTTTAAAAGTTATATAGTCATTAGTGAGGTACCTAATGACTGTATGATGTTAGTAATTTGTTTTTAGGTTGACCTAGCTGAATCTCCTCTCCACTGCCGAGTGGGGTACCTATTCAGCTAGGTAAACCTAACAACAAATTACATTACTAAGATACGTACTATACTAGAACGTTTCTAATGCGATATTTTAATTCCAAATTATTATTATTTTATAAGACAAAATCAATAACTTTCCTAAAAAATCTCTTTTTCTTCTTCAGCTACATAAAGAGTTAGTAATTCGATTACGGTTTCATGTAAAACTGCTCAAGCGACATAATAGGTAGCTCAGAACAAAATTAAGATTTAAATTTGAACCTTTTTATGTTTTCTGTTAGGAGTCCGTTTATTACTCGATTCTGTAATAAAATGATTGTTCTGATTCAATTACATTTCGAAGATTTTTGCTCAATCGAATGGAAGGAATTGTTATAGCTAAGCGGGAGCTTTTCGAACTCTGATTATTTTAATTATGAGAGTTAAGACAGTTAATAAGGGTGTATTAAGGCTGCCAAAGGTAAAACTAATTATCGTTTATTTTGAATAAAAATCCTGTAACCGGGTCCACTGCTGAAATAATTTTTCATCCGCTTTTAAAGGTTGCATATCTAAACGATAATGTCATATTAAGGTAGATAACATAAAAGGTCATCCATATATAAAATGGTAATAAATATGTAAAAAAAAACGCATAATAAAGAAAAACCCCCTTTGAATGAAAGCACAACGCAAGATGTCCTTAATGATATCAACAAACTAAAATAAAAGCGAATTGTCTCAAACAGGACCAAACACGGCACAACGTGTAACTCGGGCGCAGGTGTGCACGTGCAATTATACGCACGTGTCGTAAAACCCTATTACAGCTATAGTAGGTACTACTCTGTTCCGTTTGCTTTGTTTACTGCAAATAACATTGCGTCTCATGTAGGGAGTCTTGCACGAAAGTATTGTTTGGGAAGACATGGTGCAAGGGTATAAAAACATTTTCAAGTATTACTATGGAAGTCAAAACAAAACAAGAATGAACCACACCAAACAGTGGACAATATTACACCAGACAGAATTGAGTTCTATCGTCGGATAATTTCATGTTTGCTCTCTTTTTCAACTTAGGTATTAAGCATTTATAGTATGTTGTAGTATATTTATTTATTTGATAGATTACATCCTGAATTTTTTGACATCAAAGCTTTGCAATATGTTTTCAATGGATTATACACGCTACAAAAGTAATATTTTTATCTATAATACATTGCCTGAAATACATAAAATTCCCACCAATTTTCACTCTGTCAAATTGTCCTGAATAATAGAGAGTTGTACTCTTGAACAATAATCAAATAAAAATGTGAGAAATTCAGACTGTCATCACTTACTTGGCTTTTGTTACATAATGTTAACTTTAAAAGCACTTTTCTCGACAAACAATATTTTGGCAGCATGTCGATACGAAATGCGATATCTTGGCACCCCCAAATAAAGTTTAAAACTCGATTTCCTGCACTATGAAGGTCACCGTTCAAGTAATACTTTCTGCAGCACTTTGCTAAATATCATTAAGCTTAACGACAAACAAAGGGAAAATAAACTAAAGTATTAAACAAGGACTTAGTGTTATTTCGATTTTATGTACAAAGTTTGTACAAACGAGTCCTCCTGAACCCTTCAGCGGGTTGGGTTCACTAACCTCTGCGTACATAACAGAGTAGTTCAGATTATGTAACTATTTGCTTTTCAGGACCAACACACTACACGTGGAACTGTATAGTGATACCTGAAATAGCATTCTGAATGTGAAACATGCGAATTGATTTTGACCAGTGTTCAATTTAATAGTTGCCAAATACTTATAATATATCTGCATTTTCACAACCTGCTTGATTTACACGTATGTAATATGTATTATTATTAATATTTGGTGAAAAACACTAGCAGCTAATTCCCGTTGTACCGTATGCATCATTGACCTGCACCATCAATGGTGCAGAGGAGACTAATTAGTGCACCATGAATATTAATACAATTACTTCACCATACTTTCCTAGTAATAGGTAAAATAAAACCAATAATAGGTCGTATTTTGTTTATGTGCGGAACCACTTTTTAATATAAATAAACAACCAAAAAAGCAACAACAATATTATGTTTTACAAATAAATTCCACAACTACTTCATGTAATACATAATATGAAAATAATGACGCCACACAAACACTTATATTTTATTGTTGCCTAAAATTAAAAATGGCAACTTTATAACAAGAACACTGAGTTTACCTTAACTTTCCAAAAAATAACGGCACGTCAATGTCGCTATTAATTAATTGCATTTGTACATGCAATATATATTTATTACGTTTCTTGACGTGTTTTGCCCTGTTGTTATATGGGTATGTTGTTAATGCGTTAAAAACATTAAAAGCGGCATCCTGCTTAAGCACAGCTACGCATTTATTTAGAGTCGGAGGTCTTCTTTTGAAGCAGTTATTAATATACCCATTCCATCCCTCACAGACGTTGTTCGTACGATGCCGCTCACCGAAACAGCACCACAGTGTCTTCTTGAATTAAGATTTTTTTGCATATTAATATCTCCTTCTATAACATAATTTTCCGAAACTATGTAATCCCATCCATCATCAATACTTGATACAGGCAGAAGAGGCAGGACAGTGCTTAAAGATACGATTTTACTAATTTTGTTATTATACTTCTTTAAATTAAGACGTACTGGTTTCCTCCATAATTGATTTTGGAAATGGTAATAACATCCATGACAAAGGAAACACACTTCTAACGGCATCGTTAAACGATTGTTCGTAGTCCGATATAAATTTAGAAGGGTTCCATTCCTTAATTTGCGACTTAATAATTTCCAACATTAGAATATAATTATGTTTCCTGTTTTTTATTTCCCAAAAGTATATAAGCAACCGGCACCACAAAGTATTTATCCTCGGTGCTTCCTAGGTTGCAAAAGATCACATACAACTGTTTGAATGGTCTAGGACACTTTTTGAAGGTACCGTCGCAAAAGAAGATTTTCCGTTTTTAATCATTTGTCTAGCTTCTTATGAAGCCGAAATTAAAATACGTTCGCGTTCTTGATGATAGTCAGCCAAAAGTAAATCTTTATGATCATTACCAATTCCGACTTCAGTTCCGACACTATAAGCCGTCTTTTTAACTCCCTGTTTTTTATTTATCCGTCTATAAGCAACCGAATTATAACTTTCGTACATACCGTGGTAGTTTTGTTAAGTTTAGACCTATATCTTTGAATACCATACTATCAATGCAGTTTTGTTTGCACCATTCTTAATGGTGCAAATGAGACCATACTATCAATGCAGTTTCATTTGCACCATTAATGGTGCAAATGAAACTAATTAGTCTCCTCTGCACCATTGATGGTGCACGTCAATGGTGCATCATACGGTACAACGGGAGCTAATTAGCAAGCTATAAGCTATCTCCAAGCTATTTGATACAGACGCAGCAGCATGCGTCTGTATATTGCTTGGAGATATTTAATCTGTCAAGTCGATTCTTGAAGCAGTTCAGTGTGGGAGACGTCACAACTTCAAGTATGTCGTAATTATTAATTATTTTTTGTTTAGTTTTTTGTTTGTTTTTATAGGCTGATTATGTAAAGTGCTTACCTATCCTATTCAGGCGCGTAAGCAAATGTTGAGGGTAGTCAGAGCAAACGTTCGGTGATCATGTAAGTAGGTAGAGTGAGGTAGGTCACCTAGGGATCACATTCAATAGCCTCTTGATCTATGTTCTTGAATAAATGAAGCAGTATTCCTCTTCCAGTAAATTAAGACCTACATACCTAGTAGTAGAAGTAGTAGTCCACGCAACGCTGGATTCTGGTCAGCTAGCATTTTATGAGGATCTCTTATGAATTATAGATCCTCGACGGTTGTAACTACGGATCAGATCTACCGTATATAATGTGTAATATACCTATATAACGGCATGTTCTGTGCACAGAATAAATACACATAAAGATGGACGACAGCAGAATATGTTATAGTTGTGCTGGAGTCGAATTGTTTATCGAGGCCTGAACACAGTGACCTATAATTTCGTTTTCATTCTTTTGTTTCTGATCAAGATAGTGTAATTTATTTATTATTTGTGGTAAATTATGTTTAGCATAAGCATAATCAGCCCACTGCTAGGATACAGGCCTCCTCTCTGTGAGAGGGTTGGCGGATGTCACATGCCTTTGAATTATTGGTTCTAGGACATGCTTGTTTCCTCATGATGTTTTCCTTCACCGTTTTGATAGCAGTGGTTATGAAAATAATTTACACAAAGTAAAGTGCCTAGCTGGGTCTGAACCCACGACTAACAACACGTAAGTCACCGTTACCAGTCAAGTGGGCCACCACTGCTCTTTAAGTGAAAATGATGTTTAAAACAGTACTATTCAGATAGATTTACTTTAACTCATTAGCAGAAAAATATATCAAGTTTAGCTTCAGGAATCAACACTGACTCACGTGAACTTCACAAACACTATTTACAACTTACAAGCTAAACTAAACTTAGACTACCCTTTTAATACTCAAAATATGTAGTATGAACAAAACGGTGCTCACTTTCCTAACAGCTACTTGTCTTCAAACTACATTTAAATCTGTAAGATCCTTCTTTGTTTTAGTTCAACACAATACACAAACACATTCCACAGCTACTTTTCTGCTTAGTCTATTTTCAGCCGCCCTGGGGCTATGATATAAACGTACAATGAATGAACTGTCAGAACTATAATTGTTCCGTTGAGCAAGAGAGAAACCGATACGTGGTCGTATAGCGCTGTCTCGGTTCCGCGTGAAACTGTCATAATAATTCATGTTGCGACCCCTATTTTAAAATAACTCAAATGTACGATGCGCGTACATTGTTTAGAACTCTTCATGCAGTTTTTATTCAGGCTATTTTTATTCTCATTGAATGGCATCTAGAGGAGTGCAGCCATGCATTGCTTTGCTCATTTCTTTTACTGGGTTTGAAGGCTTAAAGTATATACTTTGGTTTTAGCTCTTATGTTATTGAATAGTCTTAACTTTTCTGATGAAAGGCTGTGGTTTTAGACTTCGAAGCAGTACAGTTTTTACTTTGTATTTATTTATTTATTTAATTAAGGTTTACTATCAGTTGTTACAGATATTATACAGATAGGAACATACAAGTAATTGTGTTTTAAATCTAACTGCACAACCAATTACAGGCAAACACCGCATGCAAAATGCTACATACAAAATACATACATACATGCATATTAAATACTACTTAATACTATTGACGTCTGACAAACGTCGATATTGAGTCTGCGTGGACGTCAACCAGGTCGCTGCGTTCGTTTATGAGTTTGCACATGCGGGGTATAGGCGAATTAGCACCAGACACTGGACAGCGAAGAGGTGGAGCTAAGCGTGTTATAGGTTTGCGAGGTGGTCTACGGGGTACTCTGAAATTGAACCTACATACATACAGTCAATGGTGTTATTGAGCAGTTTATGTGCGAATTTCAGATCCAAGAGCTCCCTTCGAGCTTCCAGGGTACTCATTTTGTAGCAGCCTAGTTTATCTTGATAAACTATATAACTAACTGGTAGGGGAGATATTTAAATTGCCTTCTCTTTGAGTACCCTAGGTATCGGATAAAACTTTTTTGGACTCGTTTTATCCGCAGCGAGTGAGTTGCGTAGTGAGGCCGCCATACCACACTGCAGTAATCCAGGATGCTTCTTATAAGGCTATTCTACAGAACTAATTTAGTATGTGGGCGTTGTGGACCTTTCGATTACGAATCGACTCGGCTTCCAGTCTAATGATTATGTTCTCAATATGTGGTACAAATGTGAGTTTAGAGTCCAAGATAATTCCCAGATCTCGTACTACATCCACCTCGCACAAGCTCACTCCGTTTATTTGGTACGCTGAATTCACTGTATTTCCTTCCTGGTGAATTTTATGTGGCTACATTTCGAACTATTCAACTTTATTTATTATTTTAACACCATGCAGATAACCGGTCGATATCTTCTTACATTAGGTTTATGTCCTGTGGAGACCTAATGGCTTTTGAAATTTTCAGGTCGTCTGCAAAAAGGAATATGCTAGTACTAGTACTAGCTGTGCCCCGCGGTTTCACCCGCATGAATTTGGTCCCTGGGAATATCGAGATAAAAAGTATCCTATATGTTAATCCTGGTTATAAACTATCTGTGTGCCAAATTTCATCCAAATCCGTTCAGTAGTTTTTGCGTGAAAGAGTAACAAACATCCATCCATACAAACTTTCACGTTTATAATATTATGTATACATATAAATAATATATAATATAGTAGGAAAGTAGGAAGTAGGATAGTAGGATTGTGAAAGCACGATGTCACGTCATTATATATTTGATGAATAATACTGGGCCCAGATGAGAACCTTGCGGGACACCCGCGACAATTGCATACCTGCCTGACCGGAACCTATTGACAACCACATAAAACTCCCGACCAGCCAGATAAGAACCAAACCACTTTAGAAGACTTACCAGTGACGCCGTACGTGGCTAGTTTTTTAGCAAGCAGCTTATGCGAAACCTTATCAAACGCCTTGCTAAAATCCGTATAAACAGTATACCGTCAACCTGTATACCGTTTTCCATGGCTTCGCATGAGGCTTCAACAAAAGACACCAAATTTGTACTTGTGGATCTATTATTTACAAAGCCGTGCTGATGGTCGCTTAAGGACTTGGAAAAATAGCGTTGCATATGTGGACAGATCAACGACTCCAATATTTTACCGAAAATCGAAAGGATGGATATTGCTCTATAGTTCTTTACGTCACAAGGGTCTCCACTCTTGTAGACCGGTAGTACTTTCACCTGTTTCCATTCTTTAGGTAATTGACCAGATCGGATTGAGGCGTTATATATCTTCGCCAAGGGAACAGCGCTAGGTGCATATTCAGCAATAAACAGTGGCGGTATATCATCTGGGCCTGTCACCTTAATAATATCAAGGCTTTTTAGTTTTTTCTCAACATTTTCATATTTGATGTCCACGGAAGCCATACTGTCTGACTATTGCTTCCAGGTATTCGGAGGCTAAATAGTTTTGACCTGAAGGCTTCATACTGCGACATCGCGGCAGGCTCAGACGGAGGTGGCGGGATGAGCTGAATTTCTTTAATAAAGATTAGCTCTTGGCAGCTCTGAACAGAGAGAGTTGGAAAGAGAGTAGGGAGGCCTTTGTCCAGCAGTGGGACATTCATGACTAAAATTAAATTGGCGGAATTAATTCATCTTCACGCAGTTAATTCCACATATTGATCACCGAACTATAGCCATTTTCAGAGTTAACCAAGCACTAACACTCACACATAGCCCCGAACGGTTCCTGCCGGGAATGCGATCGCTAACAGAACTGTAAATATAGCAGAATCTCATTGAACAGCAACATTAATTGCTGTTTGAAGTTATGCCTCTTGTCCGAGCAAGTTGGCTGCCCCTTTGTCTTGCACGGTGAAATAATTAGCCAACTATGCTTGCTAACTATGCTATCGTAACGTAGTCGTGAATTGTATTCTATTGTTTTTGGCTTGTGTACATTTTCGGCCGGGCTCGGGAATGTAGGAGTTGAAAGTTTGCGGTGAAGATTAATTTTGGTTAAGCTTAAGTTAAATGTTCTAAGTAAGTTATCTATGCGCTCACAATTCTAGAACTTGAAGACGAGTTTAATTTTTGAAGTTTATGGCTTAATAACACGATATTATTTATTTATTGATATCACTGCCTCGTTGGTTAAGTGCTACTAATGATCATGAATTCGTGGCTCGGGATACTCGAAAGAGAGTTTTTCCATCTGGAATTCCTCAGCAGCAACCTGTAGTCTGGATTTGTACTCGATTGTTGGCAATAGGCCCTCTATTACATGGGATTTAAAAATAACTGGCGAAATTTGCGTGTACTATAGTTGCACCTCTGCTAACCCTTATTTGAATACAGGCGTGACGTTATGTAATTGATATCAAAAGGCTGTTTATATGTAGCATAGTGTTGACTGGTGACAGCCATTCATATACACCTGCAACAGCACAGGGCTACCAACTGATAAAGTTGAAATAGCGCCATTTTATAGCAATCAAAACAAAACACTAATCCCGAGAAACCTTACACATTTGTGAAAGTAGAGCAGGGATGTATACATTTGTAGCAGTAGCAGATTAATGGACCCTCATGCTCAGTAATGTATAAATAACCAACACACAAACGAACTAATAGAAACCTTTATTTCTCTAGGTATATCACCATTTCCTAGATCACAAAATAACATCCTATATTTCATTAGATACTGCACAGTTATTGTAAGTTGATAAACAGAAATAGCCAGACACAAATAATCAAACGGTCAGCGGTTCCGCCTGTGTTTCGGCCTGGATGGACCGAACGCGGAGATGCCTTCGTGCTATTTCGGCTAACTTATTTCTGGCTAACACTGGTAGATAAGTTCAGGGTCTGAATCAATACTGAAACGTTTATATTTTCATTTGTTTCGTGCAAATTTCAGTTCGGTTCTAGAAGTGAATTGGAAATAGAATTAGGTTGTTCGGTTCATCCATTGTTTATTATGAATTATAATGAATAGGTATTGAGAATTTAATTAATTGTGTACTGGTCGAAGTGGCGGTGCTTGGGCCTTTGTCCAGTAGTAGATGTCTTTTGGGTGAAATGATAATGATCATGAATTAATTATGTTTTAAAAAACCTCTCTGTCAGTGGTTCAATACAGTTAATTAATTACTTAGAAACAGACAAACGATTAATACAGGATGGCCGGGACATTTACGCGCAACCTGTTACCATGGATTCAGTACATAATTCTGAACCCTCACGCGTTGAAATTTTTCGTCGGTTATAAAGAAAAACAGTTATTTCATAGAAAAGTGCAATATCTACGCTATCAAAATGTATGGAACAGCATTTTGTTTAGCTAGGGGGTCTAGAGTCATGCTGTATTCATGGTTATAGTTTGTGCGTCGATGTCCCGTCACCCCGTACAGATATAGATACTATCAGTAATACCGATACGCTCGTCACGAGTAATAGGTATATCATTATTTGACTTACTATACTAAGTATATTTTTATACTATGTATATTGAACTGGAAAACCCTAGAGTCATTAAAAGTAAAAATATCTACTTAGTATAATCCAACCGATATTACATTACTATTGGTTCGATATCTTGAAGTTTGTAGACAACTTTATCGAATCAATAGCTATTGAGAGTTTATCTGAGGACCTCAGAACCGGGCACAATCCCTGGAGAAAAGGCGACAAGTATAAAACCCATGTTTAATACTTGTTAGTTAACTGTAAATGTAACCGAACTGTGGACAGGTTTAAGTTAACCGCCGTCTGTGTTTGTACGACAATCTGTGATTGTTCTCGTGGTCGACTAATCCAAACGTTACGAGTTTAGACATAAGATTTACAGTTTATTTTCTTGAGAAGAACGTGTTATTCAGTTACGTAAGATTTTTAGATGAAGAATTGATCAGCCTCTTCTAATAAATGATTATAGCCGTGTAACACGAAGGTTTAGCTTAAGAAAGCATTTTATATTTACAGTACCTTTTTTATTAGTCTATACTGTCCCACTGCTGGGCCTGTGCCAGTCAAATAGTTTTTAGGTATCTGACATTTACAATTATTACTAATTTCCTTCTTTTTCCTCCCCACTTTTAAACCATTTACTTTACTCCATTTCGCTAAACGTACTTTTCTCAGAATCACTTGTCACGTCATGTCATGTCTTCTACGTGTTTACTGCTTAATTAAAGTCACCCCTTTTTATAATACACAATGTTTATACATTATTGTATTAAGGCCTTTTTAGATAGATATCTATTTATTCATTGAGAAAAGCCCAGGCGTGGGACGGTCCTATTCCAATATTTCCAACATACTCACAGTTTAGTTAGCGGTTATCGCTTGTATGGTCGCCTATTAACTAGTAATTGATGGGGCAAGTTGCTCGGCTCCGGCAGGTGCCTAAACCACAACTATTGCTGCTGTGCACTATATAGTTTTATGAATAAATAATAATATTACTATTTAGCTTCAATTAAAAGTAATTGGAAGCAAATACCTAAACAAGTTTTTGGCCATTACATTCATTTTAACCCTTCTACGGCTGCAAAAACAGAGCTCATCCTCACGCCACATACCTATGTTAACCAAAAAACTATTAAAAAATACTCTTCACCAATTAATACTAAAAACACCACTAATTTTTGTTGTCATCAAACTTAATTGAACGAAACAAAACGATTGTTAACAAAAACTTGGACAGTCATCATAAGCCGCCATTGACAGCGCATGGCGACCGACACAGAATGTTTGGGAACAAATTACTTCATTTATGTTAAGTTCTGCTAATTAAGGTAGGTAACCAGATAACAAGTAGGGAAACTTGTTTTTGAAAGTATTCTTACTTTGTGAATTTGTGAGGTAGGTAATGTTTAATACATAATAAAAATAAGTTTATACAAAAAAGAGGGAAAAGAATCAAAGGGTATCGAAAACTTCGTCCGCATTGCTGTCAACAGGAAAAGTGCCCCAAAGGCTGGCAGAATTGCCACGTTGTATCGCGATGTTGATTCTTTGGCCAAAAAATAGGCCAGCCCACGGTTGGTCACGTGAAGAGTCGACCAACCGCTTGGGTCGACAATTAAGGGGGCATTCGGAGCCCATAGTCCTAGTGTTTCAACCATTGGTAATGGAAGTTATGGTTTAGACCGAAAACTTTTTTCGAGTAAGTAATTGAAATTAAAGATCTGAGATTAGTTATATCACCAAGCACCTTAAATTCTGTCACTCTGCAGTTAGAAAGCAATACTATGCACTATCAAGATGGCATTGGAGTGTATAGTGAGAAAAAAACCGTATTTGATTGGAATTTTACGCTCCTATAAATCCATCAAACAATTATTAACTCGCACATACCGCATCGCACACAATCATCAAATAACCGGCATAACCCTCCACTGCATACAATCACAAGTTCTAAGTCTCGGCACGAGATTACAGCGATCTCCGCTCTCGCACACCGCACCAGCAACACCAACTACTCGGAGATTGCAGACTTCTCAAATTAAGGAGGAGGGGGGGGCGTCATCTCCGCATCCGCATAGCAGGATATTAAAGCGAAACTGTGGCTGCGCTGAAATTTATTATCCTATAACTAATATTTACCTGTGTGTGTGGAATGAGTTTACTGCTTATTGTTTTTGGCGAGAATTTCGTGTGAATGCGGAGATTTTTGTGGCGTGGCGCATTGTGACGTAGTGCATGTGTTTGTGGCGGAGTGTGGCTGCAACTCATCGTTGTATTTTGCTGTCGAAAAATGCTTTAAAAGCGCCGTGTTCTGGGGATGGATTTCTGAATTTTAAATGTTGACCTACATAGTGATCAAGGAAATAAAAGGAACAATTATACTGTGCTGGCTAGTGGGACTCTCTAACCTATTGAATACTGCAGTACAGATACAACATACATAGATACAATATTTGAATTATGTACCTAATGCTTGTAGTTGCATTCCGGAGGCATGCGTGGAGTTAAATCGAATTAACGCACATTTTTTTCTTACCTGTCATAAAAATGGCGGAGTTGTTTCCATCATTCAATTCATTTATTATACCATAACAAACTGCCTGAAGGACAATTACAAGATATAGCTGTACAGAAACAGATCAAGGCTTACAACTGCAAAATATAAGCAAAATATTGTTATTCGAAATTGACCCATATTAATAAAATATGCAAATAGCTAATTAACATAAGAGCGCGCACACACTCAGCTGCACAGCGCGTTGCGCAGTCGCTTGCGACCGACACTCTCCCGACAATGATCGATGAGTCGCTCGCAGTTGTTTATTTTGTGGCTCGGCTCGCGGATCTGCCGCGTGGTACCTACGTGCTCGGGTAATGATGCGAGCTAATTGAACGTTAAATGTGTAATTTCACTAAGTTGAGGGAGTGAAAGGGTTGAACTGCGATGAGATAAAAAAACGTAGATAGCTGGATGGTTTTGAAGTTTAATTTCGGTTAAAACATCGTGGCTGTATTTATGTGATATTCGGCTGATCCGGATCTAGAGTTATCTTTCAAATACCGTTCTACTTTTAAATAGAATATAAGTAAATAAAGCTGTAGTTTATTTTATTATTATTATGTTGTTTATAAAACACAGGTTTGATTAGGATAATATTGTTTGTTGTTCTACCTCAGGCTAAGCACCTAAACGGTGGGCTCAGTAGCATAAACACCTTCACTATTGTTTACAAACATTTAAATTGTATGAAAACTAATAAACACACTCCTCCACTATAAAATATATTCAAATCCGTCTTTCATCCCTTATTAGGGCACTCAACAAACTGTAAACACATTCAAAGACACTGAACAGATAAACGGTTAACAAAAATATCCCGCGGACTCGGCCGGGGATGCCCAAATATAAATCACGCTTAAAACAACAAATACACAAGTTTTAAGTTAGCCAGAGCTAGTTGGACGGAGTTGCCAACACAAACTGAAACAGACCACCGGAATATACGGGCGTGCGGCCAGAGCGGACGCGCCGGGAATAATGTCGCTTAACTTATTGCAGTTTAGTGCTTAGCAACTGCAACGCTTGTTTTTTTTAAACTTATGTTATAATTGACGATGTTTAAGTGCATCCCGCGCGTATGACTGATTTTTAAGAAGTGTTACAATCGGAACTTCATGAAACTCATTAAATATCATGCTTTACGTTAAACATTTGGAAACAAATGCTCTATCTAGTTTAGTTAGTTGAAGCAAGTTGTCAACATTTTTATGCATGAGTACGAGTCTTTTGACCATGTGTATCTTATGTCTTTTTTCGTTTTTTATTTTATTTTATTCTTTTTTTTTTCAAAATTCAAAATTTTTCTTTCTTTCTTTTCTTTCTTTCAAGCGCATCCGTTTCCGCTTGCCATCCATATTTATGCTTTCACTTCACAAGAAAACAGATTATACAATAACTCCATAACTACATGGTGTCAGAGGTCGCGGCGATGAGTGTTAATGACAAAAGCAAGCGGTGCTCGATGGTCTTGGCGGAGATCATTGTAGTAGACGCTATTTTTATCTCCTTTAGCCTTGTGTTCTTACAGTTCACCGGTTTACTCAAAGGATGCGGCTAAAATTGCCTAGGTACTTGACCAGTTTAGCCTGAATATAATCTCACAACACATTATGAAAACAAAAATTATGGTATCAAACAAAGAGACAGTAAAATGGTCGTCTTTAGAAGCGAGATTTACCAGAAAGCAGAAATCTTGACTTGACCCAGATTTCACGCGTTATATTGCGGCATAAACATCGGGCTGATTTAATTAAAGGGGCAATCTTTAATTGAATCAATTAGCCCTATGTGACATAATTTAATTCACCCCAGACCACCCAATTCATCTATATCTTGTAATCTGATATAAAACGACTACTTGTGGTCGGGGTGGGCCAGGTTATTGAAAACCTTATATTTTTGCCACAAACACAACATTATGTGCCCGTGTCGGGGCCTCTTGACCAAGCTCAAATGATAAATGTCAATCTGTCAGTCTGCCACGTTAGTGACAGTTAGGACAGAAGAATTCGTACACCGCTATATACCTACTTTAGATTTTTATACCATAAATGAGCAGCATCATAATAAGTACTGCACTTACTAACTATAAAATGATTCAAACATCCCGCGTGCCTATCCCAACTCTCCATCCATATGTTTTCTTCTTAAAGTAACGTGAAATGTCAGGGGCTATGGTGATGAGTGCTAATGACGACTGCAGGCGTCATCAACGGCGCAGGAGTCGCACACTATTTTTATTTCCAAGTTGTTCACGCGTTGATCGCGTCTGTCTTTTGTCTTACGTGACTCACTAATTTGTAGTAATCGTTTTGAAGAGGGTGTTTATTGAATACGTCTTAAGAGTTCTTTTGTTAATATGTGACGATTGTGTTAGTGTAAGAGCGTGGATGTGCAAATACTTATATTGTAAAATGTAGCTTGAATGTTTGTGCCTTGTTTGAATGTTACTCTATCACGATTTAACGACTAATCCCATTAGGATATAATCGGGCACACAGGTAGACCATGACTTTTATTAGAATATAAGATACTTTGACCTAGTTTTTCTAATAGTAAGAGAGTAAAATCGCAAACAAAAGCAAGTACACTGTTAAAATAATGTCATGATATGTTTGGTTATGATATTCATTGGTCTGTTAAGGATATTTGTTCAATACGGTATCAGTAAATATGACATATATTTGTCTTCGAGCAAAGTTACTTGAATTCATTTGTTCAATGTCAACAATCCATTCAATCCTTCCAACTAGGCCACAAACCAAGTATATACCCTTGTTTCACAGCTCGATTCACCTCAATCGTTCAAAGAGTTAGAACTTGTCTTCAATACCATTATATTTTAATTGGCTTTATCAAAGTACTCAAGACAAGACAAAAGACTCTTATTTATGATTTCTAAACAATCACTTATTGGGGGCTTGAGGTTTAGAGTAAAACCACCGAATTATCAGTAAGTACACCACAACTCTAAGGGAAAACGTCTAGTCAGGGGATAGCGTAGGACTTTCTTGAGGGCCTACCATTGACTTATATGTGCTGCATTTATTAGTATATCACATCTGTATATAAAACCACTTCTCATACCAAAAGCTGTTTCTTGTATCTTTACCAATAAAGACCACAAGAAAATAAACATACGTACATATTCATCAAGATAGATATAATATGTGATAAACATCATTAGGTTATATATATGTATATTTTTTGGTATTACAAAAGAAACTACACACGAACACGACGGAGCAGGGTTATATCTAGCGGTGTATCCCCGGGGAGTTTCCGCAAGGTCTGCTTATCCCGCCTGGAGTCGAAACATAGACTTACACAACACTTCACATTACATCAGGACTTCTGCATCATCAAATATTTGGTTGATAGTCGTGTTTTTTTCCTCTTTATTTCTTTGTCCTTGCGTGGCGCTATTTGTGAAATACGAAAAAGGAATGGAGATTTAAAAAGCCTATGAATTCATGTGATATTTATTTGTCAATGGATGTTATGAAGATCTGACAAATCAAGCAAATGTAGGACTGTTATTGGTTCTTTTTAACCCAGTGTAGTTTGATAAGTATGATATAACTAGCTTCTGCCCGCGACTTCGTCTGCATAAATTTCTGGTTCCCGATTGACCGCGTCGCATCGCATCACCCGCCCGCGCTATTACTTCGTTTGCGCTGCACATTCCTTCTGACTTTAGTTCTCGTTGCCCGGCTCCTAATGGTCGTAGCGTGATGTTAGATAGCCTATAACCTTCCTCAAGAATTGGGCTATCAAATGCTAATGCCGACTGATAGATAGACACCGCGTTCAAACAAACATACAAACTCTTTTGCATCATTCGATATTACCTACGGACAAAAAATTTCAAAACCTACGAGTATACCCATTTGAGGAATCCACGTTTGCTGATTTCAACATTTTGAACTTCAAGTACCGGTTATCTTTGTACATAGTTAAAAATAACAAAACGATTTTCATAATTGTGTAAATAGAAATACATCTTCATGTGCGTCAGTCATGATTTGTATTGACATGAATTCTATGAGGATAGGTAGGTATGCTTACTAATTCATCTGAGGAGCAAGATGCTTCCTAGAAACTACCTTCTGCTCAGTAGCTTAGTTGTATGCACATGTCCCGTGAAGTTATCTGTCAAAGGAGCTATTTACAATATTGTACGCACTATGTACAGACGGCCCATTTAATTAGTTTACATCGTGCATACATCGGTAACTGTCATGATTATTGTGTGGGTATACGTAATATACACACGCGGTTAAAGATAAAATAAACGGGTTCACAATGAAGCAATATGAGCCCATATTTTAGTGTTACATAACAGGGTTCCCATAGCTAATTGGTGTAAGCGCCTGCGATAGTTAGAACCGCAAAATTAAGTTTGTTTTTTATTGTATATACTTTTCCGGGATAAAAAGTACCCAGTGTGGTGCCCAGGATATTAAAGAATAATTATACCAAGTTTCATCGTAATCGAACCGGTAGTTTTTGCGTGATGCCTGAACAAACAGACAGACAGACAGACTATTATTAATGTAAGTTAAGGAACTTACATTAATTTATTCCTAGGTAAACAATGAAAGGTCAGACGAGTTAGTTAAGTTGAAGTAGGTATAATATCAACGTAATATCAAACTGTTACTCACCGATATCATTAGGCGCCTTGCAATTTTACGTATAGATATGTTTTGCTCATGCAGAACAACGGTTTGTGCCTTTTTTACCGTTGATAAATACGAGTAGCAATCAATAAAGTCAGTAATGCAAATACTCGTAGACTGACAACTAAGAACGCTCATTTTTTTGTAAAATAGGGTGCTTTAAAACAATTTTTTTTAAATTGTCGGTAGTTATTTTCTAAACAGTCAAAATTAATGGCCTGAGAGTTCCGTGGCTGTCTCAGACATTGCAAACTTCATTACTCATCCATGAACGGGATCGAATCGTTATAAATTCAACTTTTAAGTAATGTTTTAACAAAATAATGAATACAAAAGAAAAAGATATTTGCTGCACACATGGTTTGAACTTACGACTTCTCGTTCAATGACCAAAGACGATAGCCATTGCGCGAAGGTCGCTATAGTAGTATAGTGCGAAATATATATCATATCTCATTCAGTAACATCAATGAATAATTACTATCGTGCCATACGCACACTACTAAACACAGAGCTCGCTCGTTTTATGTAGTGTTTGTGTGCATAACCGTGACTTCACCCACACATATAAAAATGTAAACTAATTAGGTTGTTCGACTATACTATTAAGCTTATTGAAATTCAATCAATCCACGTACTATTAATATTATAGATCAGCTATGAAACGTGCATGTTATTCTGGGAACTCAATTCGTTCGATATACGTATTCTATACCTATTTATATCAAACGAATTGATTGTACATACATACATGTAATAACAGCCACACAGGTTGATCGATCAGGTTAAGCTACGTTTGCCGCGGTTGGTCTGTGGATGGGTGATCATCTTTACATACCGAGACCCTCCGTGTCTTTGAAAGCACGCTAAGCCCTTGGTCCCGGCTGTCATTTGTGGATGTTTGATAGTCCGAAAGCCCACCTAAAAGCCCGAAAGTCGGAAATCCAGTCTTACTAGGGGTATCGTATTACCTAGTAACTGGGTTGTGGAGGTCAGATAGGCAGTCGCTCCATGTAAAATACTAGTATTCAGCTGCATCCGGTTAGACTGGAAGCCGATCCCAACGTAGTTGGGAAAAGGCAGGCAGATGATGACATTCACATGTACATGAAGTTTGGTCATACATATAAACATAGTGCTTGAAATATAGTGCGTCACTAAAGGTTACCTAAAGGGTGTTGTTAAACCTTGAGACAACTTTTACTGCCTTGACTTGACTTTTATAATAATCATATTAAATGGAACGGTTGTCTGGTTATGGAAAACAAAGGCCAGCCTGCCAACAGCACCCTTTTAGGTTCTCAAAGCGAACTATTTGATCATAGATTATGGGTCCTTCTTAACAAAAATGTCACTTTCTTTTATACAATATGTTGGTCAAACGAGGGACATACTTTAAAGGAGTCTATTCGTGGACACACTACAAAGTGAAAAGTAACTTAAATTTTGAAGTTCGTGTCTTTGGTTTTGTATTTTCGGTTTTTCCACCGACTTCCAAATTTAAAATTATCTTTCTATTATAGTGTTTTTTTGGAAGTTGTTTTTTTTGTAAAATTGTTTTTATTTTTCATTATTTAGTTATTAGCACTACTAAAAAATATCCATATCGCGCCGATCGGTATCGGTTTGCTTTAAATAATATTTGAAGAGTTCCCTGGATTTCTCCAGGATGCTATCATCAGGTCCTGACCTGAAGACAATGGAACCACTTCTTTCAAACAAAAAAAGAATTTTCCAAATCGGCCCAACCGTCTTCGAGTAATCGTGGAACAGACATAAAAAAACTCTTTTTTTAGTCGGTTATAATGAACATCTTCGCGATTTCAGGTTTTTTTCTCATAATAAAAGTGGTTCAATTCCATGAGTTCCACAATCCCTTAAAGTATACCCTTCGTTAAACTTAACACACTGTGTAGTATTTATAATTAACAGTTTGTCTAAAAGCGTTACAAAAAAAACTGTTAACACAATAGCTTAGCTATTAGCTATCGATCGCAACCCATTTTCGTTCTATGAATAAACAGTCGCGTAGTGTGCGCCCGCCCTTACTCTCTAATACTGACAGCTTTACAGTCGCCTATTCATATCGCACGTGAACACGCTCACAATAGAAAAACATAAAATAAACAACCTACCAACCCGGATTCATTCATTTATTTGTGAAAAATAAACGAAGCTCGATGAAAGGCTTTGTGTTCTCTTTCCTCTACAAGCAATTAAATAAACTTCTAAAAGAAGACAGACAGGGTCCAATAATTTCAGGTTTACTTGTAAATTAACAAACTCACAGTATCAATTAATGTTATTACTTTACAAAGTTAAACAAAGGGACGGTTTCGAACGAGCTTCAAGTTCCCGGAAATGTTGTTCACAAAATTTACGCAACTTAAATAGAAGCATATAATAATAATTGTACTTAGTCGACGGGACTTTTAGCATCGGGACCTTTGTTAGTAAAGCTCCGTCCGTTTCCTCTTCAGTGTTGATTTGAGTTTTCCTTCAAAATCTAATGTCTATATTTTTTGAGGAATGTGTGAAAACGGAATTAGAATTCCAGCGCTGCGGTATTTATTTAGATTTTACTGAGATAGGAGCCTTTTTGGCCCCGCACAGGTGTATTTTTATTTCGTTCTTTCAGAACATTAAGTATCTTGATTAAAATAAGATTGCCTTTCTCCAAAGTTAAATGGCTAAAGATAATTAAATGAGCTCAAACAATAAATAGTTATCCCTGCAACTAAAGCGATGTGTGCATTGTCACATAATCTAAATTAGGTCTGCAGTACGAATGATCCCCATAATAGTAAAGTAACAGGTGCAAATTAGTTTCTATTGTTTAGGCAAATATTGACACTGACGGCGGCAGGTTTACTGGTCACTTTATCATTCTCATTGGCTCGTCTGCGCCCACAATCTGTTCCTGAATTTATCGAATAATTTCACACAAACAACAGCTCTTATCCCTCGAACAATAGAGACTAAATTCGCTTACCAACATTGCATACTGTTTCCACTTGCTTGTTGTCGAAACAACGTTTAATTTGCGGTCAGTGTGCGCCTTATTATGGAACGTTAAGGTATGTTCTTGCTTGTCGAATTTGCGTGTACTGTTATCTATTCTGTTGCTTAATTAAGGGTACATCCATCACGGCCGGCCATTGATGGCTCATTGATTAAGTTTGTGTTCCATTTTTTGGTGTAGTCCTGAGATTGATTGGTTTTGTTAGTGGCCATTGAAAAAACGCCACTAATTAATATTTATTTATTGGGAACTACCGCGCTCTGCGTACATATTTATGTGGCTGAAACCGCACTTTTAATGAAATATAGTGTGTATTGAATTTGATCGGCGAGGGGAATATTTTTTTTTACTTTCGTGTATTTCCACTGTAACCCAAATATAAACATTATTTCGCGTAGTATTTATATTATTTTTCCAGTTCAAAAATGTAACCAATCGCCAGTTCGCCACAATGCAATGTAAACTTTGGCCCATCAGCCCATCATGGTCTAAATGCAAGCGTTTATTTAGTTTCCAAAATAGGATAGATTTAAAGGTTACAAAAAACCAAAACATAACATAACAACTTCTACGTTTATCGAATACTATCTAATCAAGTACCTCACCAAAATCCTAATCGCATTACACTCTAATTCACCACAATGCTATTAAATCTAAATAATTAGAGGGGATCATTAATACAGGCTTCTTAATATCATTAAAACGCATATCAATCATGGAAATTACGCCGCAGCTGAGTTCCGGATCTATCCCGGAATTAGCCCGGATGCGCAGTTCCATAACGATACGCAGAGTACATAAGAACAGAAGGCTTACTGAGAATAACGTTCCACGAAACTGTAAGGTGCTCAATTTGATGTGAAATGGTCACCTCTGCCTGCTTGTAGGACACGGCCAGTTAGGTTGTGTTCGGTGTTGCAGTACGCCCAGACAAAATTAAATTGTCTTGTTCACCGGTACCCATAACCCCATTGTCGTACATATACAGGTGGGCAAATAAGAGGTATACACTTTATTTTTAAAATTTTATTCTATACAATATAAAAATTACTAAGTATTTTTATTTAAATGTAGTATTTAGGGCCGGCAATTCAATATGGAAAATAATTTCAGACAAATGTCCACCTCTAGCAGCATGGCAGATGTGAACTCTTTTCACTGCGTTTTTCATGACATTTTCACACATTTTCTGCGTTATTTCAGTGACTGTGTCTCAGTTTGTTTTAATTCTTGAAGGTTCATTGACCTGTTAGTATAGACACGTCCCTTTAGATAGCTCTACAAAAAGTCAGGAGCTGTTCAATCCGGGGACCTTGGGGGCCAATCAATTTCACCGTTTATCGAAATTAATCGACCCGGAAACGTTCTTTTCAATGTCTCGATTATGCCTCGTGCCGTAACACATGTTTCCTAAGCCCAACTGATTCACTTGATGTAAGAAAACTGCTTTATTTGTTACAATGGCATGCTGCTCAAATTTAATCACTAAACGAGTTATTGTTAGCCGCGAAGGTAAGTGATTTCTTCCAAAAATTGGCCGCAATTTTCTTAATGTTTCCGCAATACATGATTGGGTTGAGTAGAATGTTTTAATAATTAAAACACTTTGTTTAGTCATAAAACACTCCATAACAAATTTGCCGTATCTATAAAAAATATTTTCATGAAATAACTGTCATATTTGCCGCCAAAACAAAATGGCGGCAAAAAATGTTGTATACCTACAAGTTGCCCACCCTGTATATCAGAACACAGAAATACTACTCGATGCACGGCGGTGAACGTTTTGGATACTGTTGCAATGTTTATTGGAATACAAAGAGCTAGTAGTGCTCTCAAAAGTCATAACTGTGTTATTTATGAGCATGAAATAGAAAAGAACGAGCATGAGTAAGATGTACTTGTGTAATTAAGTGTGTTCTTACGAGTAATTCTCAGCCCTTCAAACTTGCTGACTTAATTAGGCTTTTCACAAAAACATGAGCAATTCTCTTACATCTAAGTTTGACAGAATAATAAGAATAAACATGAGCCTTCTGTCTCCACGTACTCTGTGGTATTCAAATAGCTAGGTTAGTGTGCGCATCAATCAAGTATTTAGCCAGCGCCGCGCGGAGCTAAGCGGAATGATTTCCTCGTTGACATTTGTGGCCGTTCTAGTCTCCGATGCATAACGATGCTCGGCTGAGCTGACAATATCAGTGCTTGTTATTTGTCTCTAAGGGTATTGATCCTCTCGCGCGAGGCGGCAAGCCTCCTTGCCGGACTGCCGCCATGGGATCTGGAGGCGATAGTCCTCGCGCGCCTGCATGAGTGGCGCGCGGAGGCACTACGCCGGGGGGAAAGTCCGCTCCCGCGGCAAATTGCTGCGGAGCGGACGGACCTCCGGCTCGATCTCATGGCGACATGGAAAGAGCGACTGTCGCAACCCAGCGCAGGGCACGCCGCGATAGCGGCGATAAGACCCCTCTTTGAGGAGTGGCTAGAGAGGCGCCACGGCGCCCTCACCTACCGCCTGACGCAGGTCCTCACCGGACACGGAAGTTTCGGGAGGTTCCTGCACATGATCAGGCGGGAGGAAACGCCCGGGTGTCACCATTGCCAGGATCGCCCAGAGGACACGGTGGAGCACACGGTGGAGGTCTGCCCCGCTTGGGCGGAGCACCGCCGTGTCCTCGTGGAGGCGATCGGCAGCGGCGGCGGCCTCTCGCGCCCGGACCTGGTGCAAGCCATGGTCCGGAGCGAGAGGGAGTGGGAGGCAGTCGCCTCCTTCTGCGAAGCAGTGATGCTAGCGAAGGAGGTGGCGGGACGGATGAGGGAGAGAGCCTCCCGTCCAAGCCGCCGCGGGAGACGCCCCGGGCGTCGGGAGTCGAGAGACGACTACCGGCCACCGTAGGCGCGGGCCTGCGGGCGGAGAGCAATGGGTAGCTCACCGCCCGATCAGGACCAGGCCCGTGCCGGACGGCGCGTAAGTGTTCCACGCGCGCCTCAAAGAGATGTCAGCATAACGAGGGGCCCCTCAGGGCCGAAGCCTGCCGGGGCAGCGGGATTGTCCGAAAGGGTTACCGCTGCCCCGGAACATAAAGGGCGAAGGAAGGAACATGGGTGGGTTTTAGTCAGTAAGAGTCTGACACTCCCTTCCGCTCCACCCAGAGCGGGAGGAGTCATTTGATGATTTCCCATCCCAAAAAAAAAAAAAAAAAAAGGGTATTGATCCTTTGTTATAACTTAAAACCAATTTCGTAGACAGACTGGCTTTCAAACTTTTTGTTGTAGAAACTGATTCTTTCTGTCTGGCTTTCAAAAAGATACGCTAGATACTCTATAGTACACTGAAATACAGCAAGTACACCAGGAATTTACATAAATGAGATGAACGGTGCAAAAAGCGGTCTAATCGCTAAAAGCAATTTCAGCCAGACAAAGAATCACTTAGGAAAGTTTATAATTTGCCCTTTATAGGAGAGATTAGGAATCTTAGTTGCTTTGATATATTCTCATAGTCGGTGTAAAAATGAATTTATTATTTTGTATGAAGTTAAGCTTAATATTTAACAGAAGGCTGAAAGGATCTTTTGTACACCCACAGAGGGTTGCCTAAATAGAAGACCTTGATTTAATTTTAGAACCTTTTGTTCTCATTTACCGTCTGGAATAACTAAGAGCGGCTTCCTCGCACTTGTTGTAGTACTACATCGTAACTAATTACGACATTTGCCAGGTTTGTAATTGGTGGTCACAACCCCTAATCATCGTTGCGCAGGAAAAATAAGTGTGATGGCGGTTAAAATGTTTCACGTTATTCGGTCTAGTTTCACGTTATTCGGTCTAGTTTCGCCAAGTGTACAGAGTATAACGTGCGATAAGGACCTGCGTTCCAATACTCTCACTTCACCCAAGGACGCGAAATCAATAACCAAAGATTGTAAAGACCACTGAAAAACCAAATCCCATTTCACAATAATATTTTTCTTCTTCCTTAGTAAAATAAAAACACGTTTGAACAAAGGCACACCGTCTTCACATAGTTTAATTAATGCTGACTACAATAGCCCGCCATCTTTGTCTTACACAAATACTCTTGTCACAATGGAGACGAGCACGGATTTTATTCGCTCATAAACTTTACGGATGCCGGATGGATTTATGATGATGTTACACGTGTTTCTATGGTGATAGAACATGAATAACACGGTTATTTTGATTGTGTGTAGGTTTTATCTAAATTGTATCTATAGATTTGTGATAGACATATTTCATAGTGTAATATAATTTATCAGCAGTGCACATAAAAAGGTCGGTAACATCTTGCTTTGGTTGGTCCTCAAAGCAATTCCATTACTTTGAAACTTGATTCCCAACTCCAATTCTTCTGATCAAATAACACTGCCTTATCACTTGGTAGTTACCTTTAAAATTTACCGGTTACTTAGATTTTTCGCTGTATACAAGCTTGAATACTTTACTGTCTTCACACAACTAACTCGGGTATTAGGTATTGTGCTGACATTCTATACAGGCTTCCATTTTAATACTTTGGAGTTTGATGAACACTTTGTATAATTTCTATTCAGCAAGGATCACACCCACATTTACAATGTCAATGCTATATATTCATTTAGACAATTCAACAACTTTCATTGCGATATTTACGTTGTTCAGCAGATAAATCTATTTATTTATTTATTTATTTATTTGGGACAAACAAACAGTAACACATTATATCTGCGCAAACAATATAAACAAAGATATTATATAAATGTGAAACTCACACCGTTATCCACAGCATATACAATTCATATAACTTTACTAATGAACTATCTATGCGAGTAAGACTACAAGACTGTTCAAATAACTATACATCGGAATCCTTAAGTTTCCTTAACAAAGCAGAACGAAATCTATTTGCTGACACTGAGAATAAATCTAATTCTGTAGTTTCTGAACAAAAATCATTATAGTTTTTGCACAAGCGACGTAGAGGCGCCCGCAGACCAGCATTGGTGCGGCAATGGGACACAGCAAAAAGAGGACGTGCGCGCACCTCTCGTCTAATAACAGTTCTTGGGACACAGTAGCATATTTTATTAGTAATCTCAGAGCAGTTATACCTGTTATAGCATACGTCGAAAAGAAACATAATTTCTATATATAAACGTCTAGATTTCAGGCTCATTAGATTGTATTTATTAAGTAGATTTTTATAGGTTGGGAAATTGTGGGAGCACCTATAGTGCATCGATCTGAGAAATTTGCGCTGCACTTTTTCTAGCATCTCAACACATTTATTATAAAAAGGGTTCCACACTACCACTGCATATTCGAGTTGAGATCTAACTAGTGCTTTATAGAGATGAGAATAAGTGCTTGCGTGTTTAAATTCAGTAGCTGATCTCATAACGAACCCTTACATGCGATAAGCCTTTTTGGTTATGTTATCAATATGTTGATCAATATGAAATCATGCAAACCATTATCAAGCAACGGATTAGCAATTTCCTTTAAAACCTTTCGTATTGTGATTGAGCGTGTGACGCAATTCAGGTGCTATCTTTCAATTACATCTTGATACTTAGCCACCTCATCTTTCTCCCCAGGTGCATGCGACGTCGCGGGCGGGGCCGGCTCGGTGAACTCTCTGCCGGCGGGCGGCGCGGGCGCACGCCTGGCGCCGTCCTTCGACGCGGCCACTCCGCGCAACGTCACCGCGCTGGTTGGCAAGTCCGCCTACCTCAGCTGCCGGGTGCGGAACCTGGGCAATAGAACGGTTAGTTTAATTTCGAAGACTATTTTTAATTTTTCTGTAGGTATATGATAATGTGTATATAGCTGTGATTAATGCCTATTTGCCATAAACAGTAGGATACATAAAATACTTGAATTTGGAAATTAGAATTCCGTTTCCATTTTATTTTAGAAAGTTAGTTATTTGCCTCGTGGAAATATGAGGTTCCTGGAAAATCACCTGGGCCGCTGAAATATTAACGATGAGGACAAATACCCGTAATAGTCACCTATATAAATACATATATTATTTAGACGATTGGTTGAAAGATACCTGTGGAACGGTGTACAGGTATATTTACTCATAAGTTTTAATCTCTAGTTATTTCATAAATACAGTACCAATAATACGATACCTAAAATACAGTATGTATGTACTTTCAAAGATGAATTCTTGTGTAGCTATTTGAGTTCAATTTAAACTTTCACAACTATCCACAAGTTGTACATTAAACTTTCAAATGTAGGTAAATGTTCAAAAATATGAGAAAGTTAGAAATTGTTGAGGTTACCACCATTTCCACGATGTCAGTAACGTGGCTCTGTACAATCCACTACTATGTTACGAATACAATCCGTTGGAAATTGTTTTAGGTGTAGGAAAACTTTCAATTTAACCGTTTTAAATATAGCATGTAGGAACTGACTTACACCTGGCTTTATTTCACTCTATTTCTGATCCTATGGAAAGTTAACACTTGCCTATAAACCTGTACAAAACACCAGTAAGTTATTTTCGTGGGGTTGGCGAGGTCAGGGTTGATTCAATATCCCTCAATCATAATTGTGAGCTGGCCGCTTCCGATATCTAAAAATAGATGCATAAAATGGTCCATTTTATTTTTTACTAAAGGCCACGATTGACATCCTTATTTTGAGGGTTCCGTAGTCAACGTTTGCAAAGCGGGGTTCCCTCAAACCCGTCACAAAAGAAAATGAAACATTCGACATTTCCCAAGATTTTATGGATTTCGCGAAATCCCTGATATTCTTATTTGGCTGTGACATTGAACTACACACAAATATTGCCAAATGTTTTCTCTATGCTCGGCATGAACTATAATTGAAGCTGTAGACGCGTTTGTCAAAAATAAGATGGATAGCCGGATGGTAACGGCGGGTACGCGAGCGGTACAGGCACGAGCATAAATACCTTACTTTAGGAGAAAATCGCCTTTGAATGTTGCGTAAAGTGTAAGTATTTCTACTTATGACTGCACCTACATGTAGCGCCACTAGCCTTATACGATTGCAGTCTCATACAAGATTAGCCATTCATCCCATAGCGGCACACACTTAGAAGTTGCCACACAGCTGCACCAGAATCTATGCCACATCCTTTAATATTGTTTTCGTGTTGCGAGCACAGTTCTGACTTTTGTAGCAGTTTGTCTTCAATATTGCAAGTCAATATCCTCAGATCGCCAGTTACGCGGTCAGTTGGTCAAAGGACTGTGAGTTACGACTAGCTACCGTCTCGCTGTTTTGATATCACTAATGGTTTATTTATGTCCCACTCCATGTTGCATTGAGTTGAAAATCTGGTTCATAGGCTAGGAAGGAATTCTTTTGATATTGCAATGGAATTTGAACAGACATAGTACCTAGAAATTGCAACACCTTTGAGAAATAAACTGGAAACCTATAAAACGTAGAAAGTAAATGCGATGCTAATTAAAAAAAAAACACAAAAACATGGAGTGAGTGACATTGCTGCGTGAGCTTTGAAAAGCAAAGTAACATCATATTATTCTGTAACACAAATGTGAAGAGAGATTTTTTTCTTTGGTTCTTTTTGCATCTTTGTCCTAACTTTCCATTTTAATACATTTTTCCTTTTTTATCATAACTTTTATCGAATCCTTACACTTTTTTTTGTATCTCCGCGATACCTATCGCAATTAAGCGTGAGGTCGTGTACTAACCGCGCCGCGCCGCGACTGCGACTAATTATCGCGATAATTGCGCGACGGTCGCCTTCCGCTAGCTCGGCTCGCTCCGCTCCTTCCGCTCCCGACTGCGGTGGAGGAAAGAAAGGATGTGTTGAGGCTGCAAAGGGCGAGGATATATTTTGTTTTGCTATGTCTTTAGTTACCGAAACTACTAGATCAGTGTTGACTGAAGACTACGGCATTTGGCTGGTCAAACATTTGGTTCTCAATCTAAACAGTTTCTCGAGTAATTTATCAATTTCCATAATATTATTGTTGTTATTCAAGTCAGTAAATAATATTATTTTGTAGAAAATTGGACACAATTCCTTCACTGAATTTCAATTAGCTGTAATTTTACATTTTACATTTCTCACAAACATTTAGAGCGCTTTTATTGTGATTGAAATATTGCTAAAAGCTAAACAAGGCGGTTCTGATTCGTTTCTATTTGTGAATGAATTAGAATTAGAATCGCCTTTTTTAATTTTTCAAACGCATTAAAATTAACGTCCGTTTGGCCATCGTAGCACAACAAATTATTACAAATTCTTAGTAGAGAGAATTTGAAGCAATATTTCAGAAGTTCTGCTGTACGTTTTGGTGAATAAATGTAAAGGAATAAGTCTGGTGTTGGTGGTTCTTGCATAATTATTGTAGAGGTAGACCGCTGAGCCTGCTCGTCTGAGGTAGACCGCTGAGCCTGCTCGTCTGAGGTAGACCGCTGAGCCTGCTCGTCTGAGGTAGACCGCTGAGCCTGCTCGTCTGCTCGACCCAGTATTTTAGCGGTACACTACGCTTTCGAGTTCACGTTCTTTATGCATGCTCGAATATATTTTTGTCTTCATTATTTTTGAACAAACAAAATTAAGTTTTTTTTCTAGAAGTTTTTGTTTGATGCTACAGGTTTGTTCATGCATAAACAGCAGATGGTTTCCAAAATGTAGAATATTGCTACATTTAAACACATAGTTATCCCAAAATAGCTAAGTCGACCTCCCAATTAGATCACTCTTGTCGATGCACATCAAGATGGCGATTACCGTCATCTTGGTGTGTGATTAAGAGGAAGCTAATCGCCATAGACGGACGTTGACCTCTACAGAGTCTCGCCACAACTTTCCATTAGAAAATGGAATATTCATGAACACTTTAAAATTTATGCAAAAGCCCTTGTGTATCCTTATTGACGGTTCATTAAGCAACACTAATCAGCAAAACCTTCCTCAATACCGCTATAAACACCCTTAATATCCCGACCCTGCCCTCGAAATATTTTTCCTATAGAGGGTACACTGGGGTACAGGAAAACAGGCAACAACCCGGGGGTATTTGCTTATGATAATGATCTGATGAATATTCAAGCACCCTGAAGCTTCAATTGCGTACCGCATTATAATTATGGGCTGTGCATTAATTTTGTTTTGTTTATTGTTACCGATTTAGTTGTTGGATGTGGAAGTACTTGGATAAGCTTTTGTGTGGAGGCACACGAGAGCATGCTAATGATTTATGTTCCAAAATAAAACAGCAGTTTTGAGCTTATGGGCATTACCATGTCTATAGTCCGGCCGCCGAAAGAATGCGTCTCTGACTCCTGTCAGTGCGACAATTCTTGTAATTATTAAACGTCAAATTCGCAAAACACATATTCGTTTGTATGAACCTGACAGGTTTCAAGAACGCATTATCTCGTCGGCCGCACAATATTAGCGCCTTATATTAATGCGGCCACTCCACAAAATGGTAGGGGGGTACCATTGTAAAGTCATTTAATAACGAGGTTTGTATCTGTTACTCAAAATGCATCGTCCGTTATCCAGGGTCACGCACGTCGAAGCAAAGCTGGGTCAATGATTGGTAGTTAGGTTCAAACGAAGCCATGATTGAAGGTTTAAGGTTATTACTATAGCATAAAAGTGACACATAAATGGCTCTTATTAAAGTTCAGTTAGCATTGACAGTTTGGCCCTGTGATTAATTTAATGACGTCCATAGATTACAGGTTGTCTCTAGCTAAGCAAGTAATTCGATTTGAAAATTTCTTGAAAATACAGAAAGCGTTTTTCAAAAAATTATACTCGTTGAACCTCCTCTTATTCGTCGGTTAAATATTTATGTAAATGCCTTGGAGTTCTATCTCAATTACTTATCCTGCATACACAATAAATATGTATTAATACTTGGGTATTTTTAAAACTTTTCACTTTTAACATAAGTCGAGTGGTGAGTGGGTAAAATAAGTATATAATTTGAAACGCTTTGTAAAAGCGAAAGCTAGGAATGTTTAGTTAGTTGTTCAAATATTTCACTTAGGCCTCATTTAGAACGGCTGTGGTTAGTCAGACCGGGCAGTGGCCTACGTTAGGACTAAATATATGTCGGAGATGTTGAGGGATTTTTATTCGAAATTCCATCGGTGTCCGCCATGTTGCACATGGTTGGGTAGAATCAGTGCGCACACCCGGCGCGGTCGAGTTCTTGGTGTCCAATCTGTCATGTCGCTAACACACTAGTCTCACCATGACATCTGACAGATGTCAAACGCCACACGCGACATGACATTGACAGCCCCGACTCGAACTACTGACTCAGTGACAACTGTTATCGATTTGATTAATCGAGTAAGGTATCTTAAACGCTAATAGATGTCGCTACTAGTACGTAGACAAACCTTTTACTTCACTGCTCCGACACGGCCATACTGACAGCAAGCGCGTTCTCGCGCGTTCTTTTCCGACCGCTATAAGTTCAAAATAATTATGGGGTTTCCATATTGGGACATTAAAGTTAAGAGCATGGAGCTCAATGCAGCGTCACGAACACAAAGCGCGGAGCTTTGAACGATAAATTCACACAAGCACAAAGCGCGGAGCTTTCAATGCTCAATCATCACAAGCACAAAGCGCGGAGCTTTCAATTTTCAATCGTCACAAGCACAAAGCGTGGAGCTTTCAATGTTCAATCGTCATAAGCACAAAGCGTGGAGCTTTCAATGTTCAATCGTCACAAGCACAAAGCGTGGAGCTTTCAATGCTCAATCGTCACAAGCACAAAGCGCGGAGCTTTCAATGCTCAATCATCACAACCACAAAGCGTGAAGCTTTCAATGTTCAATCGTTACAAGCACAAAGCGCGAGGCTTTCAATGCTCAATCATCCCAATATCGCAAGGAGCGATCACAGTTATCGGATAACACAAATCAATTATCAGATTACCACACAGGTTACTACCACGCAGGCTATTGCCATACTATATTGCCACACAGGCTGTTGCCACACAGGCTGGGGCGACACAGGCTGATGCCACACAGGCTGATGCCACACAGGCTGATGCCACACAGGCTGATGCCACACGCGCTGATGCCACACAGGCTATTGCCACACAGGCTAGTGCCACACAGGCTGATACCACACAGGCTATTGCCACACTACCTTTTGTTACCAAGGTACGATGGCGCTTGCTTGGGAGCCTATTTGCTAAACTTTCTTTGACAAGAGAGCACTGGGCGCCGGAATCAAAACAGAATGAAAACTTCTCACCGGATTCAATTGCTAGGTGATCAGTGGCTGGTTTCACAGTGCAGGCATTGACCCGGTGCTCTACGTTGCCGCTGCTAGTCTTATGGTCCTTTTTCGGGCAGCGAGTGGCGATGTGACCTGGTTCGTTGCAGTAGTAGCGCGTAGGCGACGATGTTTTGTTTGGTACACTGCTCGGATTGCCGACATAGCAAACTTGAAACGCCCGGCTCGCTATTTGCCGCTGCTGCAGGTGCTGGCCTGGAATGAAACATGACCGCAAAGTATCACATAGCTCGGTCACTCCTGACCACATTTGGTACGGGCAAAAGCACAATGAAAATTTGAACAAACTAAAAATGGCAGGGTTCAGAGCGTTACCCAGTATTTGATTCCCAAATCTCGAGGTTACAATATAAATAATCAACTAAGATGCATGTGTCTCATACTATCTAGTAACCTCCAGTTACTCAACTCGTCAAATAAATTTGCGCATGAGCCCCCACGGATCGCCAAGTCACTCTTGGACTTTATGGTTTCTCACGAAACCCCACACAACACACACAAAACACACACAACTTAATCTGTACTCTGTTTCAGCAACAAAACTATTTAATGTTACTAATACTCCGATCAAAACAATCATTGATAACAAAAGGTTCCTATAAGCCTTAGTAAGAATTGGTCAGGAACTCTACTTAAAGGCATCTTTTGTGTGTGATCGTGAGCATACTTATACGTACGCCTATAGTTGAAGGCTTTTAGAGTATCGATTCAAACAGAGTAATGTAAACAAACTTTGATTATCTAATCATAGCGTAAATCATCAACCAGAGCCATGTACCATTGTTATCCAGATTAATAATCATTTTTATCACTAAGAGCCTTAGACGCCTGGAAACCCGCACACGAGTAAACCACTCTAACGCCACGGCTCTCCAGCCAACCAGCAATCGCATTGCTCTCACACATCCAGCGCATGGATCCGTGTGCATCACCCTGTGACACCACACACCTTTACTACGGCCGATAGAGAACCCCTACTCGCGTGCTTCCCATAATGTAGGCTTGCTCATCACCACTGTGATCACTATCAACTTCGACTGGTACATGACCTACTGGCATTTTCTTTACTATCGTGAGCATAATTGTAAGGTTAGAATTTAAAGTTCTTATCTTATAGCGATTACCCGCCAAAACTTCCGCTACCTTAAACGGACCTCTGAACTTCCGATCTAACTAAATCTTTAATCTGATTTCACTCTTTGTTTTCTAATAACACGAAATCGTCAACCAAACATTTTGTTAAAGCTGCCTTTGTTCTATCAAATCTAGCTTTCTGTTGTTGACCGTTTAAAACTGAATTCATTACAAGAGCTTTAAGCAATAAAAACTCTGTCGCAGACATGTTAATTGAAAAGCCTAGGTTCAATATTTCACGTACTATCATAATATTACTTTGCAAGTAAATTCCGGGTAGATATAAAATCTCAATCTGCTCTCATAGTAATAAAATCTCAAGCTGTTGCTCGGTAATCGCAACACTACATATTATTTGTTCTGTGGTGACTAAACGTGTTTGACCGATACCAGTCAATGCAACTATGTTATTATCTCGTTTGTCGCACAACTCTCTTTTATTAACGAACGTTCAGCACCAGAAACAAAACAATACAGTTCACCTTTATTTTCTAACGTGTCTGGTTCCTGGTTCCCCTCACTTGCAGCACACGAAAGGCTTCGCTGACGGCTGCGGGGCTGCTTGGCTCAATTCTTAAAGTCACTCCATGTCATTCCTTGGTATGCTATTTGCGATAGTCACGTTGATGCTGCTCCTTTGTGCGTCTTACTGATGACCACAACAAGTCGACCACCTTGCAGTGAATTTTCGGCAAAACACAAATCAGTTGATGCAAGGTTATGCTTGCACATGCCCCATACTACGCGTTCCAACTACGGGAACGGGATACGTCGAACTCAAACACTCAAACGCCGGTTAGAGGCACACTTTTTTTTTCAAACATGGCGATAGGCGCAACAGTCGCGTCACTTCCACTTTAAGCGTTTTGATCCTGAGCATGAACCAACACGAATCCTAGTTTTGATGTCAGATATTCGTCACCCAAGCACGTGCGTCCACATCTGGTTTCTCAGGGTCGATGTCCGGTATGTTTTCATTACTTGAATCAGCGTCAGAAAGTTGCGGTTCTGCTGTTCCATTAGATGCATCCATTTTCGACACTAGGATCTTCATTTTGAACACGTGGGTCGTTGTGGTCCAATGCCGCTTCTGATGTCGGAGATGTTGAGGGATTTTTATTCGAAATTCCATCGGTGTCCGCCATGTTGCACATGGTTGGGTAGAATCAGTGCGCACACCCGGCGCGGTCGAGTTCTTGGTGTCCAATCTGTCATGTCGCTAACACACTAGTCTCACCATGACATCTGACAGATGTCAAACGCCACACGCGACATGACATTGACAGCCCCGACTCGAACTACTGACTCAGTGACAACTGTTATCGATTTGATTAATCGAGTAAGGTATCTTAAACGCTAATAGATGTCGCTACTAGTACGTAGACAAACCTTTTACTTCACTGCTCCGACATATATATGTGGTGAACAGTCACATAGGTTGTATGTTTAAATGGCGTTTTACTAATGATTCCCAGTAGAATTGAAAGTTAAAACACGTCAGTCACAAAATGAGGTTTTGCACAATAATATCTACCTACTCAAAAAATGTAATAAATGTATAATATTTTCAGATATGTTAGTTTGCTTAACTCGATTGGTACTAACTTATTATTTAGTTTGTTACCAAGACGTGCGTGTAAAACAGCAGCTGTACAGTAGTAGCAGTAGCTGTAGTAGCAGTACAGTATTGTATTCATATTTAGTACCACGTTAGAGGAGGTTACTGCAATTCATCCGGAAAATAGGGCCTCCACTGAAAATCTCGATATAATAAACCATAAATAATTTTACGCATAAACCTTATCCTGATCTGGGAATCGAATTTGAGACTTAACTATCGATTACTCCCCATATAACCAGTAGTAGCTGGGCCCGTTTAATAGCCCAACTTTTCGTTTTCCTCGTAATTGTATCGTATCTTAGCTTTAAGCCTATTTTAACAACTTAATTCACATTATGGTATGCAAATAAATGAAATGAAATTGTAACCTGAAAATGTTGTTTAAAATCTGAATAAGGAAAATTACTAAAATTCTGAAAACAAAGTCTCCGTTACTTATTGTTTTCAATACGACACTGTTTCACAATAATAAATAATAGGTAAACGAAAAAATGCTCCGCACTAAGAATCCCTGTAGGAATTCCACTTACAAGTAACAAACAGTTCAGGATAAGTACTGTCGCGAACTGTAACCATTAGGAGCATTTTAACGACGTTTCTTTGAAGATGATCTCTCGCTCCTAGGAGTCGGAAGCACTGGACTCCAGGTCCTTTTGTCCAGTCCTTAAAGCGGAAAAGTCTTGAATTTGGACACTTCTGAAAGAAATTTAAAATTCCTTTGAAGGGAATTCGAGGAAAGATTAAACTGGTACTAGGTTTTTGTTTGTTTGTCTACAAAAGTAATGAAGCGTTGGTTTTAATTAAGTATTGTCGTGTAAATAATTCCTATAACTGGAAAACTTTAGGCATAATTAATTCGTAAAAGATTTCGTAGCTTCCTTTATGGTCTATGAAGAATTCTCAACCAAAATAAAACAGTCACCACGCGAACGTGTTTTTGCCACGATTTAGACGCACACGAATAAACTTATGAGATTTATGTAACCCGCTGTTTTCGTCACCGAGATTTATCGTAAACACGAAGCACACAAACCTGACCTAGTATTTATTCCACCTAGACAAACAGTTTAGTCATGAAGCGATGCGACGTTTGATACGCAGACGTGTAAAAATTACGTTTCAGCTCTACACAATGAATCGTGATAAATAAGTAAATATATTCCAGTCTTGTCAGGACTATGAATACGTGTATATTCTCGGGCGAGGCTATGAATACGAGCTGGATTAGGGCGAGTCTAATAACTGGCTTTGTTGTTTTAGGTATTTAGAATATTAATGCTGTTTTTGTAAAGTTTTATTGCGATAAACTTTGTCTATTTCAACATTGTTATCCCTAACTGGTTGCGCAGTTCAAATTATTCTAGTTAAAAGTTGTTTCTAAAGTTGTTATTAAATAGTTAATAAATTTACTATTATCAAGTTTTTAATATTGAAGTCACCGCTTTCTTTCTCGTGGTACATCATTTTTGAGTGACAAAATGGCACATTTTTATCTTTGATAATATTCTGCTATTTTGGTCCTTTAAGTCCCATTTCGAATTTGTATGGAACACACAGACCGGAAAATGAATCTATTTGTATTGATTTCTGTGTTGTCCAGCCAATAATCTTCAGCAATCCATAGTTGTTATTTTATGTATGTTAGTCGGTAACCTTTCAGCCGACAGTTGACAGATGCTACAGATAAACCGTCTCGGTCAGTGTTTGTGTTTCAGTGTGTTTGTCCAATGGCCAACTTATTTGTACAAACATCGACTATATTGTCTGCTAGGCATTAGCAGATATTGCTGTTTTTGAGACAGCGTATCTGTTGTCTTATTCGCTGTTTACTTAATAGAGAGTTATTGATTCTCTTTTGTGTTATGTGGTAGAATAGTTTCTTAATGAATTGGTTACGTATGGTCTAGTAAAATTGAGGGTTAGCTTGAATTGGTAATAATTGAATTGAGTACTGACATCGGTGCTGGAAAACTTCGTGAGGAATAGTAATTAATATAAGTCTAAAACCGCCAACCCGTCTTGAGGAGCCGGTGATGATGGTGATCAATGCTCGTGCCTTCCCTTCTTCATATATTACGATAATAAGCCTTTGCTCTGTAGTTAAATTTAATGTTTGTACAAGTAAATATACAAGATACAGGCACATGCCTAGTTGGGGGGGCACCTTCCAATCTATTCTTCTACAATATGTTAATAAATAAATTTGAAATCTTTTCTTTTTTACTAGAGATTGTTGCCCATTTTGTAGGATAACAAGCTTATGAGTTATTTATTATAGGCGACCAATATCTCAAAAAATACCACAGCTACATCGTACTGCTCACTCTCAATTCTAAATGACAAGGACAAGTTAAATTGATGGGTTTGTTTGAAGTGTCGCTTTTTGATTATTTTGTCATAGGACTACAATCTTCTTCAAAACTGTCGTTTTATAATGTACCACTGCCAACCCCTTCACTTAAATAAAAGTAGTATAATTCAAATAACTTATCATTGCTGCCACTTGCTCTCCCCTTCAGAAATTGTCTATGCAACTCTACTTTATCACCAGCTAAAAATTAACGCCCCCAAGTTGAATTTCAATTATAATGGTTCGTTATACTTTATGTCTGTTTGTTTGCACCCCCAGGGACTGATAATTTGTGCTCTCCAAAACTTTAATTTGCGTGAAATTCCAGGGGTTGATTTAGGTATTAAAGGGTGACTTTCTTTAACGCGTAACGAAGTTTATTCTATGGTTTATGGGTTGCGAGCGTGTATAATGACTAGGTGGTGTAACAGGATGATATTAAATGCCATGTGCTTTGTTAACTAAGTGATCTTTTTGTACGCAGTTTTTTTTATTATTAGTGTTGCCATATTTAAAATACACAAAAAAAAGTTCATGTTAACTGAAAACGAGGGCCTTTTTATTTAAACAAAAATATTATTTGATCATTTTTTAGGGCAAACCTAATTTCAAAACTACCATCATAATCAACCGTCACTAGATGAAAACATTTTAGGCCTATCGTCCACGACGCCACGAACCGCCGTTGAAATACTAGTGCTTTGACATTCTGGCTGCACATTGGTGATTTGAGTTTGTAATACGTCAAGTAGCGTCGTGAGCGATAGGCCTCATGTTCACATGTCAATCCATAAAGGTGTTCAAAATAAAACCTTTAGTTGTACGAGTCTTTCTGAAACCTTTTTTCCACGTTACTTATCTTACGGATAAAACGATCACATATGTGTATTAGACACTTAATATTTCTGTCAGCTCAGTACATTTCCCTACACAAACTGACACACGATTAATTATTTCTGCCTACCTTCAGAGAGATTCTTTAACATCGCCCAAAAAGGGTGGCAACCCCATCTGCTTACTTTGTGTTCATCTAGAATAGTTTACCGAATAAAATGTTCTTGCCTATCTTTATGGATGTAAATAGGAGTATTTACTTTCTGCTTACCTTCCATACGGAGTAATATGTACACAAATATATGTATCTATCGTTTATTGCTTACTTATTGGGGAAACGTAGATTTTAGGGAAGATATTGAAGGGTAGTTCAGAGGTAAGGTATTATAGAAAAGCTGGAATTATGAATAGCTTTGGTTATATTCTAACACTAGATACGTTTTTATTGAATGCCTGATATTCCCATTGCTAGGAGTCAAGGTTTCTTCTCAAACAAAGAAGGCATATTCATATTAATAATTTCAGACGAAAATCTGTCACTTATGTCTAGACAAAATACATTTTCACTGGAGTTAAATAAAATGATTTACACTATCATTTTGTTGTTTTGTTTTTTGTTTATTCATATGTAACACAATTGACGAATAAATTACCTATGTAATAAAATGATTATTGTAGACATTTTTCGGTGAATACTTGATCAAAACAAAGGTTGTCATTAATTTGTCTTCAATTTTCTTTCAGGACATCACGTGATTCAATATAATTTTAAGATCATCATGCGATCGCATTTATGCCTAGATTCGTAAACGTAAAATGAAAATGGTGTTGCCTGATGAATATCGTTAAATTGTCGCTTGTCATGGAAATTGGTTGTCCCAAGGAAAACGTCGCTCATTCAATATTATTCATACACATGATTCATTTAAAGATTCCGCGTTGTTCGGAATTTTTGGTGAATGCGTAGATTGTGTTTAAATAATATCTCTGCGGTTTGATATTTTAATAGTATTTTTGCATCAAAGAATATAAGGAGTAAACACTTATAATATCATTCTTCGCTGTTTTTAACTTAATTTGTATAACTGAGTCACGATTATCAGGTACGAATACTAAACACTCTTGATCCTCAAAAACACTATACGAATTTCACAGTCGCGACATATTCATTTTTTTGTAATAATATATGTCTTGTCGCATCCGGTCATTAGTACGGACACCAAACGAATCGCAAGCGCGCCACTGGTGGTATTACATCACATTTGCCCACACCTACAGCGCGCTTCTACAGAGTCGTGATGTTTTAAGCCTGTGGCGAGAAGGACATTCAGTGTCTGGTCACATCGGAGTTAAGGTGTCGCGGAACTGTATTTGATTCGATTTGTAGGTATTATGATTAGTTGTGATTTGGAATTTTTATTAAAGCAGTGTATCGCACCTAGTGTGTTTTCATTGCACGACCCATCTTCTGACCACATGACGAATATAATGGAGTGAATCCTGACGATCCTACGTACTTTATCTAGCATTTATCTGCCACGCTGGCCTACGCCATTTGCTACGAGCTACGCGCTACGGACTACGCGCTACAAGTTACGCGCTACGAGCTACGCGCTACGAGCTACGCTTGAATAATAGTTAAATTTTTATAGGTACTAAACTACGTCAGCCGAATTTCATCAAAATCTGTTTAGAAGTCGCGATAGTGTCCCAAGCAGGCAAAGCGAAACACATTTTCTCGAATTATATTCGTAACTTGGTTTATAGAAAGTACTGAAGTGGGAAGGTATAAGTTTAACTTATCTACTTTTCTGAAAACAGGATAAAATTCAATTATTGCTTCAACGAACGCTATCTCCTCTTATAAATGCGATTACACAATTAGTGTCGGCATAAAGTCTAAGGCTCTTGATCCAGACTTAATTTATTAAGCTGGCTACGCAGATCTTAAGTCGTGCATAAGTTAGAATACGTAGGAGTATGGAGATGCTAGATATGATGGAACGTTTATTATATTCGGAGCTCGGCATTAATACCTACGTTTTGTGCATATTATATGAAACAAGGAAAGTACAGGGCGTTAAAAAGAGAGCTTGAGAGATTATTAATTATGTGTCGAACAGATTGTTTGATTAGTTTCGTTATAATGTTCTTAGTTTTTGTAACTTTAAGAAACAAATTAGAATGATGATGAAAACATAACAAAAAATAGCGTGGAGAGTGTTATCGCTCATCCATTACTTATAGCTTGTAGACTCGCACTGCTAGGCTCGCTTGCCAAAGTCTTACGACACACGAATATAGCAGTTTATTGATACCAATCTGTGTTTTAGTTATTCGGTAGGTTGTTAGAGGAGAACATTTATACGTATATCGTCACTTGTCTTATAGACGCCCCTAATGTATTGAACAACTAAGTTATTATTTTAGAATCATGTCGTAGGTACTAGAAAAGTCTTCAAAAAAACTACGTCATTCTTTGAAATAGATCGAACAGCCTAATGTTAAAGGTTCGCTGAGGGCAAGAACTCTAACGTTCAAGTGTATAATTAATTAAAGTTTAATTTAGTGATATAGTTGTCTGCCTCCAACGCGCTATCCGGTTTCCTTAGTGATTCACTTGTTTTGATTGAAATAATTAATGGTTACACTTAACAACGGACTGTTGTTATAGGCTTCAAATAAATGCATAAATAGTTACAGATAAAAATTACATAAATATTCTAAATCTAATAGTATAACTAAATCTACCTATCAATTTGATTACATTAGTAAAATATTTTGAGTTGCAAGCTATCGCAAACTAATATTTTACTGACCTCCCATAATTAGGTTATGATAAAATTCTGAAATTTCTTGTCGAAAATCTAACATTCAATACCCATGGGAACTACGAGAGAAGCTGCTACGAGGAATAAAAGAAAACATCTGCAAGCTTATTGTTATCCGATACTGACCCGAAGGCTGCCGAGGTCACCATAGAAGTTGAATAATTCATAGGAAAACGCTTCCAAATTAATTTATAGAGTGGATAATTACACGCCTTCGGGCAACATTCCATTTGAATAATGGAATTATGACCGTATGCCGTAAGGAACCCAAATTGTGATAAATTCTAGGAAATGGGCAAATGTATTAAATGGGCGTTTGTTATTAATGTTTTTTTTCCAAGCTGGACATTTATTTCCTAGATTAGGGCATTAATCAAAGAGGTTTGCACAATTAGTGCACAATGGCGACGGATGTTGAATGCCAATAGACTCTCGAATGTACTCCGAGCTTTAGGTGCTGGCCTTGCTATAGTGCCTGTTAATATTTCAGGGCTGTAGGTAGTTTAACTCTGAATTCTACATTAAATTACAGATAGTCTGATTTTGTTTGTGCTGTGTTTGAATAATTTAACACTTGAAAGTCGTTGAAGTAGATTCAAAGCACTCCATTTATCTTGTCGTCACGTTTACAATACTCGTAGATTGGCTGCGGTTATTATTTCTTTTATGCCTCAAAAGGCAGCGATTTATTAAAATTAACACAAACCCAAAGTCCTTGAAATACTTGACTTGTAAACTTTGGTTTTAAACCAGCAAAAGCCTAGTCCTAATAAGACTTAATTGTAGTGTATCACATAAACTTGTGTTGCTCGGTTTTGTGAGCCCAGTTTAATGGGTCGAGATCAAAGGCCCTCCAGGCTGAAATCCCTTTGTTCGGCGGACGCAAACGCGTGCGTTCACGTCGGAGCTAACCACGAACGCGGCGGTTAGCGTTAAGCCGCCGCACAAAGCTCGCCACTTACATAATGTGAGGCAAAAAGTTACACACTACGCCGTATTTATGAGCAGGTGTATTTCACCTATTAGAGGCCCTGGGCACATTAGGATATGACCATAATAAAGCACTGTTTTGTTAGAATAGACAACGAACGTAGATATGCAAAGTTTTAGCTTTATTTTTATTTCTTTTTTTTACTTTTATCACAAAAATGTGTCTCGTCTAAACCGTAGACAAGTAAAATAGCTATTTTACCAACAGCCAAACAAACCCCGACTTAATGCAAGCAAACACAATTCAAACTTAAAATTATTAATTAAGTTAATTAAAACTTCGCACTCCACGCTTTGTTTTTTTCGCTTTATTTGAATGACGCGATTCATTACCGTAACTGTTGATCAAAGACACAAAATAAAAATAATTCACTGATGATTCTTTTAAAACAGTTAAATTTATAGAAATATAATTATATTATATAGGTACAAATTTTATATATTGAAATTTATTAAACATGCTGCTTTCGGTAAGCGTGATTTTCAGGCAAGAGTAGAGTAGCTATCGGTTATTGTTTGGTAATGGAGTAGTGACTAGGGGGCCCCAATCCATCGCGGGGCCCTGGGCACGTGCCCAGTGTGGCCAGTGGGGAAGAGGGGCCAGAACACGCTCTTGCACTGTTAGATGACGTATGACGTTAATGAACCGTTATGTTACGATTATATTCTAAAATAGTGGTGTTTATAAGGACTTCAAAAAATGCACTGGACTTTCACCAAATATTTGTATTTATTATCTTTGTAGATCAGTGGTAGCCCAGTGGTAACGGCCCCGACTTACGAGTTGTAGGTCGTGGGTTCGAACCCAGGCAAGCGATTTATCTTAAAACGGTGAAGTAAAACATTGTGAGGAAACTGGCATGTCCTAGAACTAAAAAAAACGAAGGCGTGGTAGATTACAGCCCACTCTCTCGAAGACAGGAGGCCTGTGTCCCAGCACATTATATCCTGATTATGCTGTTTTATTATGTTTGTAAAAAAGTGTTGAACTTCACCAAATATTTGTAAGATACCTAATGGATTATCCACACTCGAGTCCTTTTAGTACCTACATGGCAACAATACCGTACAACGTCGATAGCTACAGCTTCTATTCTACAAAATGTATCAAACATTTTCACAATAGACTGCGGTACAAAAGACTTTTCTTAAAAAATTACTGAATAAAGGTGTTTTGCCGTTTAATATAAATTAAGACGTAGCACTTATTGTAACACAGAAAAAATATTCGTTTCTGAGCAATTTCATGTGAGTTTTATTTACAAAACGTCGGAGATTGCTTACCATCTTGTGTCGTACTCGTACCTTTATACTTTGTAGACTCTGCAATATTGTTTGAGAACCTATCTTTATTAAATTATGCCTTTTTGTCATGAACGTAGGCAGGTGCTGGAGATGGCCTCGTTTTAGAATGCTTACTTTCTCTTTTCCTTTGACGACATTCATGTGACTTTCCTACAGTGCGCGGGTTGCGCGAGTTCATTACTTCACCTACAGCGGGACATCGCAGAGCATTTCTTCTCCCCCACCACTCTGCTTCCCACAGCAAATTCTCATTTTTAGTTAAAAAAATTAATTCCTAACTCCAAAATTTCCGTTCAGGCGCACAAAACCATGCCACGAAAAAATTACGCTTATTTTTTCACCATGTCTGTACATGGTGAAAAAATAAGCGTAATTTTTTCGTGGAACGTAACCACGTCATTAACTGTGAGGGGTGGTATTATGTAATTGCCTCTTTGTGCCGGAAAGGCACTCGCTACGTACTTTGAAGTGTACTTATTTAGGACTCGGGCATTCTTCGGCGGTGAAGCCGCGGAATTTACATTAGCTATGGCCAAGGGGCTTTATCAAACAGCTGCTGCCCCAGGATTAACCTCTCCGTAATTTGACGGAATTTAGCCAGTTTGCAAGATATTCGCGCTAGTCTGGAGCCAGCTGGTTCGTGCAGGGTTGACTGTTACTTGAGCAGTGGTAGTGTTCGTTGCTAGTTGTATAGTTCTTAATATTATGTTATAGTGGTTACTATCGTCCAATATTGTGATATTCACAATAGTGGTCATAACTCCTCTGGCTCCATTAATCCCGAATCCATTTCACATGTCAGAAACGTACGCAGGTACTTATTTATAGTTTATGTTTACGATGGAAAGCTTACGGTCCGCCATCGTAATGTTTTATTTAGTTCGATACTTCTCTACTGAGCCGTTATCCTGTCCTTTGTGTAAATACCGCAGCAGTCACTGTTTTCTTTAGAAACAGTCGTAAAATTTTACTTTTACGGCTTACTACTTGTGTGAAGAGATAAGGTTCTTGTATCTTTTACTTTTGTTTGCGCACTATATTATTTTGCCTTGGTTTATTACTCAGACAGTACTTTGTATCGTTGAAGAATTATTCATATTTACTCCCAACAAAACGTGTTATGTTGCAGAAACATAGTGTCACATAAGTTACAGCTCTTCTTTTTTCCGATTCTAAAACAAAACTAAAAAGCCTTCTTCAACTGATCCCATTCCCATCCTCACAGTCAATAACAATAAAAACCAAGGGACATCCAAATCAATGGTAGCCCTTCAAACTGCGTGTACAACAATATCTCCATCCAAACGGCTCGCAGGAATGTCGGTACACTGTACCGTGCTGGTCAGCCGGCTGCCTTGGAACCTGGCCAGAGGTTCTCCCTCCCGGAGATCGATACCTCCGCCCTCTCAGGCTCTATCACTGAATTATCGCCTCTCCTTCGTTTACACGGCGCACTGGATTGCCTCTTTTGTAGAGTTTATGTGAGGATGATGTCGGTAGCTCGGTTGGAGTGTGGATTGTTGTTTGTTTAGAAAACTATATTATTGTAACTAAAATGTGAGGCGTTGGTGAGTAAGATGTATTAGTATATAAAAATAACATAGGGAACTTTATATTAATTCGCGATGTACTTACTATAATGTATTTTTCCATTTAATTGTCTATAGTTTCATCAGTAATCGCATAGCAGGTCATCGAGACAGATATAATCGTTGGGCATTTTTGCAAACTGTTTTTCCCTGTTCGTAGTTCATGTTAGTTCGTAGTTGTAGTCTTGTTAAATAGCCAGACACAACATTGAAATAAAATCCTTATTCAGTATTTTTACGGATCCACATCGCTGAAATGGTTGGATTTAGTTTACTTACGTTATTTGCACGCCACAGTGTTTTAAAGTGGTAGGGTTGAGCAATTTTCACGCTCAAATAGTGTCAATTCAATGTATCACAATTTTACAAATATCATAAATCCTTACAGAGCCAACCTATAAAAGTTAAACATTTTTATAAATGTTCGAACATATTTTCATGTGAAAAAAATAAAGTTGGGCTGAGTTCCAGGTCGATGACATGCGAGAGCCTGGCACTAAAAACTCTCTTAGCTTTGTGCATAAACAAGCTTAAATATAAGTGCTGTTAAAGCTCTGGCATCCATATTTAAAGGCGAAGTATGTTTATACGCCAATATACGTATACGAGGGTGTGTTCGAAGGCATATTTGTGTATGCTGATGTGTGTATCACATTACAAAACCAATGTCGTGAGTGAGAAGACAAATCGAATGCTTCCAACTCCTCCAAATGGAGATATCGGATTCCTCGCAACGAGGAAGATACTTTTATTGTTTAATATTTATTGCTATATTTATTACAAATCACGGACGACTTTTATGTTGAAAAATGATATTTTTAGGTGTATAAAATACGGTGTGAAACCTGTTAATAAAAATAGCTTTAAAAGAATATATCATCGGTCAGTAAATATTTTATTTTCGATGGTCATACATCGGAATTTTGTTATAACGGTCCTTTTCCAAAACTGTATTATTATAAGTTTGATAGCCATTTTAATCATAACCGTAACTCTAAAGTACGTACACATTTCAATAAAATCTTGTTCTTTATTCACGTTGCTCAAAAGAAAAACCTAGCAGTTTTTTATTATTATTCTTCCTGCTCAACTCCGATTTAGTTGACAAATTCTCCGAACACTCACTATATTGTTTCTATGTGGAACTAGAGTATACCTATTCCAATATTCGTAGTCCCAAAAGTATCTTATAACTGTTTACTTACTGGAGTTTATGTTTCGCATTTCGCTGGGAGGTTCCGGATTCAATTCCACTAGTGTGTTTGTTCCCGCACAAGCTGTTCATGTTTACTATTATGTTTACTTTAAAACATTTAGCATATCTTTGAGGCAATATTAGAGATTTCATAAAGTAGTTAATTTTGCTATTAATGATGGAACTTTCAATAAGTGGGATGGAACTTTTAGTTTAGGTGAATTACTTTTTGATTCTCATAGGTATCTAGGATATTGTTATATAAAGTGCTTAGGTGAATTAGAAATGACTTTGGTACCTGAACTAGCATGTGAGTCGTGCTCTTAATTATTAATTTTTCGTTTGACCGAGTAAAGGCGGTCGCCTGCATGAATTTCACAACATAATTACCCTGAAGTACGTCGTATACTTCATGACCCAACTTACAAATAACTTGGTGACTAATCGTTTGATCGACTAGTTAATTAAATAACGAAGAGATAGGAAAGGAAACATAGAAAGGGTGGTATAAAGTACAAACCAGTAGGTATATATGTCATCAAGAAAATAATTGAGCAATGATAACATAATACAAAAAGTTAAGGCCCAAGATGCAACGCTCACAGCAACCGGCATTAATCACGCTACAGAGGAAGTTAATGCAAGATTATACCAACAATTACAACTCTCGACAAATCCCCGTTGTATTATTGTTTTTAATGGAAACGTTGAAGTGTTACGCGAACGTTAGTTGTTCAACTTGCATGATTTACGAACCAAAGTTGCGTAAGAAATTGCGGCGTGCGTACGCTTTTATCTTGTACGACATTATCCTATTACTCTTCTGTCGTGTTATAATTCAATTGTCGGTGTTTGGCCAAGGACAGTTTTTGTGCCGGTGGAAGCGACGATGTGTTGGTAAACAGGGCGATGGGTTGCTTTCGTGAATATATTTGATGTTTCAAGTGTTTGTTGTGACGTCAGTGGAAGATTAAGTCGTGGTATATTTTCTTGTACTGAGAAGGAAATTCTGAGCTTTCTCTTCCGAAATACTAAATATAATCATTTGTATGGGAGGTATCTATAATAAGTTATTAGAGAGCTTTAAGTTAAAAGGTGGGCAGATAATGGATAATTTAAATCACCTTTTATTTTAAGTTCCAATTTAATTAATCTGTATTGCACCCATAATGTACACATACAGGTAGTGGTTTAACTAGAAATCGTGTACTAAAGCTTTGCCACTATGATTTTCCTGTTTGACCCTCGATTCTTAATTTACAAGGAAAGCCTGAAGCGAAATAAAAAGGCAAAATCTCCCAACGTCTGATTCATACGTCACCACCCACTTAAGTCCCGTATAAGCTACATCCACACTCAGCTACATATCCGAATATCCGCGTATCCGAGTCGGTGCGGTAATAAATCTGCCAGTTTATCGGGGCCGGCGTGACGCGGGTTCCGTCGAACGCACGGATAAGAAGCATAATGGCAGAATTCATTATTCACTATTATACAAACAATACTGAATGTGCTTCAATTGTTTACTTAACAACCGAACAATCTTGCCTTTTTCAGTAGCCTGTTTTTCTAAAGAGATCGTTTGGGGTTTTTCCGTATCATAATTTTTAAGGCAGCTCCTAGTATTAGTGGTTCAAACTGCACAAACGCTTTTGAAATTTCTCTTTTGTGATCGGCGAGGAAGTTACGTAAATTGTTATGGTCTATTGTGTAATTAGGAACATAGTTATAGCGGAATTGCATAGTAACGTTTAAAAGTTTTTTCGTCTTGATTTATAAGAGGTTTATATCAATAATAGAAAATATAGCCATGGAAAATATTAAGATAAAAACTGTAAAAACCGAGTCTGAGTTATATCTACATGTTATCTAATAAACTAAAATTGGAATCAGACGATCAGAGTGTGGACTAATGAATAAAAATGAGTGTAATCAGAGCATTAGTGCGCATCCATTAGGTAACGAGCTCCGTGATGTCAAAGTTGACATTCGTCCTCTAATGGCGGCAAAGGCCGAAAACTTCAAATATTAAGATGTTATTTCCTTTTCGTGAAATTCGTTTTGAAACGAGATTAACTTCAGTCTATCAGCCGGCCCCCGCGACTCATCAGAACTTTCAAATTATCTTGTTCGGCGCTAGTGGACATCGTCGCTGTAGATCAAGCAAAACTTCAGGATTCGATGGGCGATAACCTAGTTTACTTGCCGATAATTGCTTTACATACGGATGGAATTACTATTAATTTGATGGATGTGATAAGGCAACGGTGCCGTTTAAAAGGAGTTGTAGTGACCAAAAGAAAAAGTTGAGACGATGAAAGGTACAGTCTAACAAAAAGTATTTACAAGACAGATGTAAAAAAATAACCACGGCGTGGAGTCCTGACACAGCTAGAAGGCGTTGCGGCAGACCCCTTAGAAGATTTCGGGACGAGCTGGACAAACCAAACGACCAGTGGTCCACTTTAACCCTGGATGAAACGAAAGAGCTGGAAGTCATGGGGAGAGGCCTTTGCCCAGCCGTGGGATGATGTAGGCTAACAGTAACCAGCACCCAAATGTGAATGGAAACGCTAGGACGGGACGTGTAATGCCTAGGAGGACATAAAGCGCCTTACTGGTGATGTTCTTCAGAAAGGTCAGGTGCGTAATACTCGCAACTATGTGTGTGTGTGTTGGTATGAACGTAAACTAGGCAAAAGAAGTATGTAAGGACCGTAGCAGATAGGAGTTCTGTAGTTTCTGCCTACCTCCATGAGAAGAACTGGTGAGTTTATGTATGTATGGAATTACAACACAATATATTGAAAGTTTTCATTCCCAGAAGCAATCTATTACGTATTATATAATTGATCAACATAACTATTACGTATTATATTTGATCAACATAATTATTATAAACGATTTTCGTGCTATCTTAAATATTATTTTCATTTAAAACGATTAATTTTCTTAGAGGCAAAACTATTTATGGATTCACATTTTACACAGTAATTTCATAAAGCTTTCTAGAATATTGAGTAGTTATGACTGATCTAGAAAATTTACTTGAATTCAAAAAGCTTACTCAGATAGACTATTTAATATAAATTCTACACATTTGAATCTATGATTGAATTCACGATCTTGTACAAAGTATCATGACTCGTCTAACACATAGCCAGCGTTATGTGCATCTCAAAATTAATGGAGAATCTGCGTTATATTAAATTTTCACTTAATTTACAGTATAATGATATCTTAGTCGATGTTTATCATTAGGGTCTGAGATGAAAGGCCATGGCCATGATTGATGATGCCTTCGCACCCTAAAAACACTGAATCACTGTTGTCTGTCGGTTTCACTTAAACCCTTTTCAGTTTCTAAAAGGATTCATATTTTTCAGCATGGAAAACATGACGTCATTTTGAGCTGCCATTTTTTTATAGGTATAATTTAATACATTTCGTTTTTTTCTTTTGGTAAATAAATTAAGTCGGGCAAAGTTTGCTGAAATATAAAATTTCTCGGTAGTCGCTGTTGAGCTAGTATTTACTTAGGTAACGGATGTATCCTTGAAAGCACAAAGCTGTTTTTGTTTGATAGATATTTGTTATAAATACATCATGTATTATGAATTAGCATTTGGATGTCACCGCGCTTAGTGTGACCTTACCAGGCAGTAGGTAGGTAGGTTGTTCCTCTGTTATGGTAAACCCATATTCTAAGTAGATACTTTGTATTAGCAGCTTATGTTCCCTTCTATCTTTATTTTATTTTGTAAAATATTATTATGATTTTATTTCGTAGTATTGTGGTTCATAGATTGAAAAGCTTACGTCTCGCAGGATAAGAATGTCCAAAGAATAGATAAGGGAATATGTTGTATCATTTAACCCTTATCACATCACCCATCCATCAATAGAATGTCTCCCGATGGATAACCTTTGGGTACAAACAAAATACTCTCAGACAATGTCTCGTACGAACACGTACCTAATGGAATTTACAGATAAACATATTTCTAAGAAACAAATCCACGAATTTTCATTCACTAATGCTAATTTTACATGAAATTGTAGCTACTTATAAGGGAGTCACACTGCAAAATTAACATGAAAATCCAACGAAACAAATTACTACGTAAACCTAGTATTAATAAGACTGAAAGACTAAGACTTATCTGAAAAGCCAAAGGAGCAAATACTCGTACATGTAAATATTCAGCGGAGGCATTCCGTCACAAATTACAGGAGATGTGAGGGAAACGTTGACAACGGGTCATTACCAGGAGGCACTTCATGCTTCAAAAATTATGGCCACTTAGCTTAACGGGCGACACTACGACAAGCGTTCAACTTGTGCCAAATAATGCCTCTTGTTGTGTTGTGTTATATTCTGCTGAAACACCAACACCGTTTGCTTTTGTTACGGTAATAGCTTCACTAAACGTTTCTGGTTTATTTTGTACCTGAGGAACGTTCATAAAAACCTTTTCAATTGCTTCTTAGAAAGTCAAGGGAAAGGATATTGTATCTCGTTTCTCTATTTCAAATAGAAAAATATAATATTTCCAGTCCAAGTAAGAATGTAAGAAGATTTTTGTTATTTGAAGTCTGACCCTCGATAAATAATACTTATCCTTTTTCTTTTACTTGTAGCAGTCCTTATAAAAGATTATAACCATAACTGTCGGTTCCAAGAACGGGAAAGTCTATTACGTTCTTGAATGTAGATAAAATATTTAAGTGAATTACTGAATAACAATGGAACTAGTCTCATAACTAGTGTCTAGTGTAGTCTCTTATGGACATGAGTCCATGAGAGTCTTTTTACTTTCACAATGTTGTGTAAATAAAATTTAAAGAAATTAGATAATATGATAAACAATTTGATCGACGCACACAAGACTCTAGAATAAAATATAGCAACTCCAAAATAATAATCTAAAGCCCCAATAAGTAATATAAACGAGATGGTCCAGTCTGGCGGATCACGTTTTCAAATCAACACTTTAGACGGTGTAAACGTGTATGGAGAAATGAAAGGGGCAGTAACGCCGGCCCGGCTAAATTGGCGTAGATTGAATGTACAATAGTGCGGCTCGGGACGCGCGCAGGGCTGCCAGGCGGGCACGGTGCGGCCAACGACAGGGTTATACGAACAGTTTTGGGAAGCGCGACAAGTATTTTGACGGTCATCTGAAAACTTTATGGGGGAATATTGTTCAAAACGATGTTTGCCACTCCACGGTCTGGATTACGGAGTTCCGAAATTGTTGGGCTGTTCGGGGGCAACAGGATGGAACGGCAACCCTAAACGCACTCTAGGCTTTTTGTTGGGCACCTCATTATCTGGCGCGGACGTGGATAGCATCGGACGCGAGCCGCTGCGAATTTCTATCCGCATTTTTACACCCCAACAACCAATAAAAGGCCTCAAATGAAACAAAGCCCTCTCGAGATAAAACTGAACAATGGTCGAGTTTGACGCAGCGCTATCTCGCGCGCGTCAGCGGCTCGGCCCTTTTTAATTGAATGCTATTTTATTTCGGATGTGTGTACATTTTCTGTAATGGAACATCGGTGTGCATCTTCACGCGGACGATATAAATAACGTGATGATGGGCGTGACGGACGGCCCTGTGTATCTTTGGCTTTTTAAGAGGGAAAACAGAATGATTTATACTGCGTTGATTGATTTGTAACATATGATATTATATTGTTCGTTGAGGAAAATGTGTGAGTCACTAATCCGGCCTGTTATGGAGTGGGGGCGCAGGCGGCATATTGTTGTAAGATTTGGAATGAGATTCTGAGCGCGTAGAGGAGGCATAAATGTGGGATATTACACGCCCGAAGCAATTTACTGGTGTTAGTATACAATTCATAGGCGCTGTGTTGTGCGGCCAATGAAAGTAAATCAGAAAAATAATGAATAAATCATAAAAAATAAATGAACTTGTCTTCACGCGCTTTTTTGGCGAAAAAAGACTAAAATCTTTATGTTGGGCGTTGGGTGTATAAAAATGTTAAATGGTGTATAAAAAATATGTTGATAGCTCATTATAATTTCCTTTTTTCGGATCTTAGGTACCTACTCATGTTTGTGGAAGTTCCAATAATATGTTTTGATGTTTTCTATCTTTTCCTTGTAGAGAAATTATCATTTATGTAACATCACTCTTAATACCACGTCTTAATCTATTTGACGTTAAGGCCTGCATTTAGTGCACTAAAGCCGGTAACATATTAACACGAGAATGCAATAACAACAACATATTTGTCACTCAAAGCTTGTCACACAAATCACACCTGCAAATCGCTGGCCGCCATAGATCAGGGAATATTCATGAGTCGGCAATAATCGGCGGTGCGGCGCGCGTAAATCAATTGTCGTGCACTGACGTCACGCGGCAGACGCGCGACAGCCGTGCGACAGTCGTGCGTCAGCCGAGCGGCATCAGCTCGGCAATGTGTTGGCGATGTGTCGGATGACTTATCGGTGGTAGCGTTTTGGTACGTGATTTTGGGTGTGAAGGAGGTTTTGTAAAATGACCGTCATGGCCAAGATTGATACTTAGTTGGATAGGCATCATGATTATAGCGTATACTATCCCAAAGGTGTAGAAGATTCAGAATTAATTCGATTTTTGCAAAAACCAATGAAACCCTCTAATTACTTATGCAATCCACGATTTTACTACGAATAACATCCTTCAGTAATATACGCATTATAACCTAATACCGTATTTAAACCACTGTTCTTAATTCTCACATTCACAAACTGACGATAGCCATTTCAAATCCCATTCACGCTCAACTTTATATCAAAACAAATGAGGTCACTATTCGGGTAGCCCCACATACTCTGCTACATTGAAATTAAGCTCTTATTCGCAGTTCGAGTGCCGTATTATCCGCTACCTACGAGCCGTCAAACATTGTAGTCTGAAATCTCAACGGAGTCGTAAATGCAAAGGCACCTATTAAGTTGTGCCGTAGTGCCGTAGTGCCGCTGGGCCGATATCTGCCGTAATGTAGCTACTTTGTGTAGAAGTGTTGGCTTAGCAACAGTTATCGATCGTATCGCCGTCAAGTAGATGGGGTTTGTTTTAAGACTAGTCTATGTAGACTAGATTATGATAAAACGGGCGATTCTGTATTAAAACTCTTTAGACGTACAAAGAAGAAAAATAAATAAAAGATGTAAGGAGGACATCCTTACATCTTTTATTTATTTTTCTTCTTTGGAATCCAGATTTTTAAGTCATCACAGTACTTACTGTCAATGGTTAGATCATAATGGCTCCCAAATATCACTTTGAATCCATTTACAGTCACACTATTTATCATTGCGAATGTCTTCATCTTGTATCAACAAATATCATGTTTCCCTCCCCCTCCGCGCCCCCTCTGCCCACAGTGCAAACTCTCAGTGTACACACATAATGACTTCTAAATCGCGCCTCCCACCACTCCGCTAAGTAAACACTCCAGTGTATTGTCCAAAATGTTTACAGCAATTTCGTAGCTTTTAAACAAAACATCTCTTCCCTAAACAATTCGCGCCCATTTCGCAGAGTGATAAATTTCTCACTTATCTGGGTTCGTTTAGCTTAATTGTACACATAGTAGACATCCTATTGTCCTTGTTTAAGGCGGGGCTTTTTTCCTTTTCAATGGATTTTTCAGGTATCCCCCCTCTCGTTCCGGCCTACCCCTCCCCAGATAATGTATTTCCTTGGTCTATTGTGTACAGTGATTCATCTAAATCAGTTTGGTGTACGGGTCCCCGTGGCACTCCCGGCGGCTCAGCGCGACCGCCTGCCTGTCATAACGTCTTCTAATAAATCCCTTTGCAATTATTAGCCGAGGAATTCGATGTTGTAATCCCATCTGTTTAAGTTCTGCCATATTTGGGTGAATGAGGTTGATTTGAATGTAAACCCACATTTGGTAGTGAATGGCATGTCATTTATATTCGTTAGTCGGTTGTATTGCACAGTAAGCTGTCGTTTCTGATATTGGACATGGCGCTTTTGTTATATTATTTTTGGTTGAATCCTAAATCAGCACCGATGTATTGGTTGCAGACAGAGTTATGGAATGATTAATTACTAAACGTTCGTCTGAATTATCACTTTATAAATTAAATGGGATATTTAACATTGTACCTGCTGATTTACATCAACGACTTTCGGTACAGTAACTAAGGTTTCTAGATCCTGCTCCGTCTCATTATACAGGGTGGGCCAAAAGAAATCACCCTATTGCTCTATGCTCTTATTTTTGCAAATGGCGGCCAATGTCAAATCTGTTTTGACATTAGTGGACTAGACAGATGTAGAATACAAGTGAACAAGCCATGGAGCGATACACTCCCCAAGAACGCGGAATAATCGTGTCTATTTTTTTGCATAACAATTCTTCTGTGGTGTTGGCGCAGCGCGAATTCCGTCGCCGATTCCCCGGTCGTCCGACACCGACTGCGCAAACACTGCGCCGTTTGGCCACCAACCTTGAAGAGTATGGGACCACACGAGACGTTGCCAAGACTGGCCGGCCCCGGAGCGCCCGTTCTGCCGAGAATATCGCCGCTGTTGCCGAGGATGTCGAGCTGTCGCCGTAAACATCGACCAGACGCCGTGCCTCGCAATTAGCCATCAGCCGGTCGTCCCGAAGGCCAATTTTGGTAAAAGACCTGTGCATGTTCCCGTACAAAGTCCAGTCCATCAGCCTGCTGCCTGTTGACCGCCAAACGCGTGTAACCTACGCCCAAACCATTCTCAATCTCGAGGACGAAGTGGGCGATTTTTCGACCAAAATCATAATGAGCGATCCACCTCAGCGGGTACGTTAACAAGCAAAACTATCGCTTCTGGGGCACCGAAAATACACGAGTGATGCACGAGGAGCCATTACACCCGCTCAAAGTGACTGCATGGTGCGCTGTTCACGCTGGAGGAGTCATCAGGCCATTTTTTTTCGAGAACGCCGCTGGTCAAACGATAACAGTGGATGGTGCGCGCTATAGGGTCATGTTAACCGAGTTTTTTCTGCCGCAATTGGACGAATTAGGACTGGAGGACAAGTGGTTCCAACAGGACGGAGCAACGGCACACACTGCGCGAGCCACAACCGATATTCTGAAGGCGGCGTTCCCGGGTCGCCTCATCTCTCGTTTTGGCGATTTGCACTGGCCCGCAAGATCGCCCGATTTAACCGTTGCAGACTTTTTTTGTGGGGTTTTTTGAAGTCCCTTGTTTACGTGAACAAGCCCGAGACCCTGGAAGCCCTCAAGGATAACATTCGACACGAGTGCGAGAATCTGTCGCCCGAAGTTCTCGCCGAAGTGATGAAACATGCCATAAAACGAGCCCGTATGGCAACCAATTGTGACGGCGTCCATTTGGCCGATATCATCTTCTCGACTTGACCAATAAAATTCTAAAGGTTCAAATAAACATAATCAAAAAACAGAATCGAAGTTTTTCATTTAGAAAAAAAATGAGAGCCAAACAACATCGGATGACTTCTTTTGGCCCACCTTGTATTTGAACTATCATAAATGAAAAATAAAATAAAATAACTTTATTTCAGACCTTGATCCATATGATGTTAGTAATACACACTACTTATAAGCTATGTTAGTAACAAACGAGAAACAAGATTTAATTCATATATCTGCTGCACTCACCAGACGCACCGGGTATATGTACATGTAAACGTACCCAATGCGCCATAATGGTGCAGCACGGCTTATCACTAATGACCTTCAGAATGCCATTGCCGCTCCCACGCACTCTACGCATCATAGAAGCAGTCTTCTTACGTAAAATGGTACTGAAACCGTCAGTACGTGCTTCTGCAAACATTCCTGACGCGCTACAGTAACGTGGGAGCCCCAACAACATCCTGAAAGTATTATTATACTGAACTCTGAGGGCGTTATATGCCCTCTGCGTATATCAAACCCGCAGAATGCACGTGTACTATGATTGACAGAAAGCCTTGAAAATAGTTATTTTTACTTCTGGTGTACAACGTGCGAACCTGCGGGCCAACATATTGCATCGGACAGCCAACGCTCTCCGTTCTCTTTCCATATCTGCATCATCCTTTAAGTCCCCCGTAACTATGTGCCCCAAGTACTTAAAATCTAGCACTCTTTCAAGGGCCACACCCCTTAACTGTGTTTAGTTTAGTTTATAATCCTGTACGAGTCGCAATAAATACTTTTTCTTTCTTTCTTTAACATAACCGGTGGCATATTATGTGCTGGTTTTTTATGCTTCGCCCTAAACACAAGCAGTTTGCTTTTTTGCACGTTGTATACAAGTCCGTGCGCTTCTGCATAGGCCTCACAGACCGCCAACAACTTCCTGAGTGCGCTAATTGACGGTTTCAGCAGCACCATGTCGTCCGCGTAACTAATACTATTGACACACAGTCCGTCAATAGAACAACCAACAAGAGTGCTACTGAGCTCGACAATCAGTTGGTTAACATACAGGTTGAAAAGCGCTGGTGAGGTCAATCCACCCTGTCTCACTCCAATAATGGTGGCCATACCAATACTGAAACATATTTGTGATGGCGTCAGGCACTCCCGCTTCGCGCATCTTACACCACAAGACGTCATACCTTACCAGGTCAAATGCCCTGGAAAGGTCTAAAAATGCCGCATATACAAGCGTACTTCTCTCCGTATAGTACTTGATAGTATGATTGAGGGCCAAAATAGCACAATCAGTTGATAACTGTCGCCTAAAGCCGAACTGTGCATCGTGTATTTTAAGATGTTTACTAATTTGACTCTCAAACACCCTCAAGCACTTTAGTTGTAATAGTCGCCAATAAAATCGGTCTGTAATTACGCTTGTCACTGGCGTCACCGGTTTTGTTTTTCGATATTGTTACAACCACCGTTCTTATCAATGCAGCGGGTAGGTAGGAGTGTCTGATACAGAACGTAAACAATAACGCTATTAGTCGTGGGAGATGCGGTCCGGCATTCTCAAAATGTTCTATGCTAAGGCTGTCATGTCCAGGCGATTTGCCTCGTCTCATATTTTTAATTATTACTTTAATCTGCTTAGCCATAATGCGAGCAGGCACATCTAACACAACAGCCCCAGAAACGACACAGCATCCGACTTCGAAGATAGTATTTTAAAATGTTCCTTAAAATGTTCCTTAAACACTCACCGGAATGCCCGGCTTGGGGTTTAACTTTTTTTTGTGTTTCCAAAACCCGCGAAAGTCTTTCTTTTTGTGTCTTGAAGCCAATACAGGGTGGAAGGGACATCGACGCGCAACCGCTTACCATGGATACGGTACATGATTCTGGACCACTCTGCGTTGAAATTTTTCGTCGGCTTTTTCTTAATTAATAGGTTTTTTTCTGCAATTTTATTTTTACTGTAAACTGTATAAAATCATTATTTCTATCTAACCCAACGAGATTTTAAATTAAAAAATAGTACATTCACTTATTTCACTTAAAACAGCAATATAAATAACATTCGAATGGGCAGCGCGCGGTAACGCTCGGCGGATAACGCGCGCGCGCGCCATCCGTGGAGCGTTTTGATCGCGTTGTTTGCAATACATTGCGCACTCAAAAATGACAATTTTTTAACCGGTCATTTCCGTAATTTTATTTATGGCATCAGGTGTAACCTTTTCTCGCATACTTAATCTAGATATTAATTAAAATAAAAACTATAAAATGTCATACCTTACTGCATTCTGTCATCGCGCATAGCACATAATTTGTAAAATGAAAATGTAAAGGGGTGGGATCCTGGTGTCTTGAAACACAGGCCACGAGCCTAACTTAGGCACCAGTCTCCCACAATATATACTCAATTGAATTATATGTCATTGTCGAATCTGACCGATGTAAAATAACATGTATATTGTGGTGAGAAAATAAAGCTTATTATTATTATTATATTATTATTTTCACGACGTTGCCACCCTGTATATCTATTTTAATTTGGTCTTGTTTATTCTGACAAAACTTAAGTTTTGTTTAAAAATCTTGCTAAAAGTAATGGAGTCGATTTTGGCCTGCCCCCATCATATTACATTGCAGCTCTAACGGAAAGTGATCTGACTAGTAGCTATCATAATTTACCCTAACAGATGTTACAGATTTCCACGCAGCCTCGGTTACCAAGCAATGGTAAGGCCACCGACGGCTACCATGCACATGACTTACAAAGGTATAAGAATCAACCCCCAGCTTATTTAAATCGGCATAAAACCAATTTTGTTCTGAACAAAACTTTTCCTAAAACATTTCCTTTCCAAATAGTTCCCCAGGATGTGCATTAAAATCCCCAATATGTATACATTTTCAGTATCGCTACTTTCTATTATGGCCACAATCTCACTAAACAATCCACAAATTCTAATAAATTATCAGGTGAACCAGTAGGCATATACACATTAAAAACTAAGCTAGATTGGTCCAACACATTACCTTTAATAACAACAACGCGATCACTATTGCATGGAATCACAGTCACTGAATCAAATAGCGTATTCCGCCATAGTATGGCTACGCCTCCGAACGGACGATCTTATAACATCATACCTGTGTTCATTGCAGACTTGTCAAAGAAACTAAAGTCCTTTACGTCCCCTAAGTATGGTATTTCAGTAGATTGTAACCAAGTCTCTTGAAGTCCTATCACATCAGCATCACTACTTAACATCTTAACACACTCAAAGGACCTTTTAAAAGATTTACAATTGAAACTATGTAATTAGTTTAGTTGAAGTGTTCTTGTCCTTAGTGTGCATATCCATTATTTTTGTTCAGAGTTAATAGCACTCGATTGGTGATTATCACCCTTATTCTAGTTCTTGTTGAACGTAACATATCTGCGGATTTTCTCTCGGCCACAGATTTCATCTATAAATATTGATAATTTATTCTTAGGAATCATGAATTTATTACGCCTCATAATTCTTTTTTAGTTTCATATTTATTTTATCTAATTTTACTTCTACCCCCGTTTTACATTTAATATATTCGGTTGTATCAGCTGAGGAGCAGTCCTTGCTTACATGATAAATGTAAAACGGTATGTTTAAATTAGCGACCTTGAACTTAAATTCAGTCGTAACATCAGCAGTCCCTTTCTTGCCAATGAATTTATTTTTATTCCGCTTTCTTTGTACCAACGTCCATTCGTTATTATTAACCTGCATTATATCGTGTGTCACTCCTAGAACGACAGCCGAAGTCTCAGCATACGAATTTGTGTCATTCTGTTTCGTTACTCCTGTAGAAACCACAGTACTCCCCTCGCTTGTTCCTCGCCTCCGCTAAACCAGTTTCGCCGGGCGCCCGCGTCACCGATAAGGATTGCGCGAGTGAGACGGTATTACGATGCTTTGGTGTAGGTTCGTGCGATACAGATAATTTTTTTCACTTTTGAACGCCGTGTTACACAAACGTATTATACTGTCTTCGTCCATCACATCCGCCTTATTTTGCACAAAGGCGAGCAACTCCGATATAACAATGTTGCAATTGCTACATTTAACAGTATTCAAAGCCATTATCACAGGTACTCGCGTCGTAACTACTTAATTCGTTCGTTGACGCATAGGTACGTCACGGGTCGATCGCACCGCTGAGCGAACTGCTAATATAAAAAAGTATAGACAAAAAGATACTGAAACCTAGTTCTTATCCTTTTTTCGGTGAAATCTGAACAGCATGTCTGAAAAGCATTATGTCTCTTCAATTTATGTCAAAACTTTTTAGATTGCAACAAATTGTCATTATTATTGAGTTGGAATAGTACCTATCTAAATAAAAACTGAACAAAATATTGGCGGTTCGGTATTAATTAACCAAATTCTCATTTTATTAATAAAATGGTTCATTCCACGAAGTAAGTTGACACCCACCATATTGAAGTAGATTCATATAACCGTGAAGAAACTATTTTTCCCCATTTCAATGTACCACAACATGATTGCATACATCCATCCATCTGCAAGAATCCTTCCTCTAGAAGGAAAATATTTGCAGACTCATAAGTTTTTCTTAAGTCCTCGCCAGCTTTAAACTAAGACGGTTCTTGATACAAAGTGCTGAGATTTACACAACACATATGCACATAGTAAGCCGAGCTGCGCCATAATTTCAGCGTATATTTGTAGCAAAGTGCAAGGTTTCCATGCCGTTTGCAGCAGTCCTAGGGCTGTACCAGTGCCGTATATTTCACAAAACTTCGCTACTTGTGCTGCACTTAAATCATGCTGATGCAGAAACTGTTCTCAAGCGTATTTTGCTGTTGGGTGTTTCAGCTAAATCTTGGACTAAACACAAGACAATTTCTAAAGTCGGATTTTGATAATGGCGCCGATTCCCATGTTCACAAACTAAACTAAATTTAAGTTCAGTGCATCTTTTTCTTTCTATTTCATCAAGAAAAGGACAGAAGATAAATATTAGTTTAGTCCTGTCAAATTAATCAGTGCCTGACGTAAATTGACGTATTTTTAGTAGCCATGTTTTTAATCACGTCTAAACTTGTCTATGGAGTATCTTAATTTGACAGGATGAAACTATCTTCTGTCCTTTTCTTAATGAAATGGAAAGAAAAAGATGCACTGAACTTAAATTTAGTTTTGTTTGTGAACAAGGGAATCGGCGCCAAAGTGTAAAATTTCCTCGTTGTTATTTTCTTCTTCGTCGTGACTACGATCACACCGCGCCATACTCATTGTACAAATCGAATTATAATAATTCATGACACAGAGTTTGTGTCCCTGTTTTATTTGTTGATGTATGATCACTTCCCTTCATTTCTTCATATAAGCCCTTGGCCTTGACTTCCAAGCCACATCGTTATCCCCCCCCCCCTCCACTCAAGCCCCTCACTTCTACAAACAAACGTCCCTAACCCACCTTCCTCTCAAATCTAAAGTCCAAATATTTGAGACGTCCAATATTTCCGGAGCAGCCCTGCAGGGGTCGTGTCAAGTAGTGGTGGCGACCACCCTCGGTAGTCCGCGGTAATTAAAACGAAGCTCGGCGCTCTCCACAAGTAGGTCAGGTATCAATCGGCCGCTGATGGTATAACAAGCGATACGGCCTACAACTCTGCCGGTGACTCTTCACTTCGAGGGCAGTCGTTCTATTGTCTGACATGTTTTTGTTGCTGATGGTACTTGGAGGTAAGAATGAGGTGGACCTGTATTGTTACAGGTATTTTTTTTATATGTTGGGGCTGATCTGTGTAAGGGCAAAATACAATTTTAAATACCTGAAAGATTGTTTGAAAGAAATGTTTAGGTATTTACATTTTGTTTCACACAACTTTTCTTTATCACCCTGACCTACTATCAAACTGTATCTAAAACTTTTGAACTACTTTTCATTAAGTTCTCCAGCTTCCTCGTCTGTCAGACCGTTCGCTTCATTGTACTGGAATAAGTGTACTGAAAATGCAATTAACTTATTCTTCCACACTTTACTTAAGACTGGCCACGTTCCAACTTAGTCCGGTAACTTAGGGTACTTTAGTTGTGGCCCAAAGTGGCTTGGAACTTCAATTACACATCAACGCTGACTTGTCCTTCGTGAGTCCTCCTCGATACTACTATCTGTTAGAAGGTTGAGGTCATTCTGTGACAAATTAACTAAATTGAAAAGTCTAAAACCCTCCACTTTCTTGTGTAGAATGACAGACATAATATGTAACTGCCACTCAGCATTGATTCCAGTTATGTATAACTCAAAGCAAACGCGTCTAGCAATTTCTAGTTCTATTTAAACTAGGTTCCATTTTGGGGCCTACACTGTTTTTAGTTTATGTTAACAGTTTATGTAATTTAGCACTCCCAAATTGTTCCATCTACTCATATGCGGATGATACAGCACTTATAGTACATGCTGAGAATTGGTACGAAGCTCGAGAGAGAGCAGAATCTGTTCTTGGCATTGTCATGTCTTGGCTATCAGCGAATAGTCTAACTCTAAACGTGGATAAAACTAACTTTATTACTTTCTCTCTCAAATCGACTTCGCAACCGGACGTCACATTTTCAGTTAAAGCTCATATTCATTGTAATGCTTACTCAGATCAATGCTCCTGTCTTCCCCTGACAAGAAAAATCAATGTCAAATACCTCGGTATACTAATAGACAATCTCATTTCATGGAATTCTCAAATTAAGGCTGTGTCTGGCAGAGTTAGAAAACTAATTACCGTGTTTAAAAGCCTGCGGTACAGTGCTGACGTGGATACCTTACGTATGGTTTATTTCTCTCTTTGCCAGTCAATATTAACTTTTGGCATAACGGTCTGGGGTGGTGCTTCAAAGACAAGTATGATACAGCTTGAAAGGGCACAGAGAGCTGTCCTCAAGGTCATGACTTTTAAACACTATCGGTATAGTACAGCTCAATTGTATAAAGATTGTCAGGTTTTAACCGTGAGGCAGCTCTTTGTGCTAAACTATACGTTGCGTAGACATACTTCCTTACGGTTGGATCGCAAGCGCTTAAATAAACGTAGGAACGCAGACGTGTGTCCCATGGAGAGGCATAGAAAAAAACTTGCAGAACGACATTTTAGAATTCTTGGTAGTCACATATACAACTTCGTTAACAAACAATGTAGTATCTGCAAGTTAAATAAATTTGATTGCAAAACAAAGGTCTATGAATGGCTCATAACCCTGAGCTATGATGAGGTTGAAAAAATCCTCAAGAGGTAGCTTTGCCGTACACCCCCTTTCACCCAAACCATACCCCGTCCGACATATCATCAAATACACCCACCTTTCCAACACCTCACAACACTACACTACACCACTCATTTCAACACAACACTACACACTACTACTCCACACAACACATAAAATAACACTATACAGATGTTTTTCTCTTTAATTAGATTTTTTTTTTTATTTAGTTTCTGTAAAACAAAGCATAAAAAGTGTAATATTATATAAAATACATTCTTATTTTTCTGTCTCTAGATCCTACAATATTGAAATTTTGAACTGATATTTGTCTACCTGTATTAACTTGAGAGCCCTGTCACCCATAACACAAGTTCAATCTTAGCTTGGGTGTCAGAGGTTTATAACTCTGTATAAACCTACAATTTTTATGACTATAAATGGTATGATAAATGAAGTGGTAATGTAAATTGTTACACTGAAAATAAAGAAATTATTATTTCTTTAAAATATACTTTATTTAAATAGGAATTAAGTATTTACATTATATAAGCTAAAATTTAAAATAATGATATGTACATGAAAAAAAAATTATTTCTTTTATTTCATTTAAATACCTACAAATTACATTTTTAAATATTTTTATAAACAAAAAGATAAAAAAACATTTAAAAATATAAAAAATAGTAGCCCACCGGTATCGGGAACAGGGTCCAAGCTACCGGCGGTCAGGGCTCCAGAGAGAGGAACCTCCTGACAATGCGAGCCGTGTCCAGAAGTACCGCTTTCTGAATCAAGCCCTTGATCCAGCTGCCCAACGAGAGCCTCCTCAGGTGTTGGTCGAGGCTCTTGGCTATTAAGCCATTGGCTGTCACGACTATCGGCACAATGATTATTATTATTATTATTAATTTGTCTAATAAATATTTTCAACTCCGCTCTTGTCAGCAATCCAATTTGTTTCGAAGATTCAAAGTGGATTGATAACGAAAACGAATTCTTATTTTTGAAGAAGTTCAAAAATAAATAAATCTTACAGCGAAAATGCATTTTTACAGAAATATACTGTGTAGAAACTATCGAATATAAAAATCATAAAACTCAGACCACCTCTGAACACACTACTCCACCAATTAAGCCGTCAAAGAGTAGTAAAAGTTAAAGTTAACGTTACCAGTTAACTCAATGTTGCTTGTAACCTATACGTACTTTAGCAAACTGTTACTAGTTGTGCGAACTTTAAACTCAGTTATTTCTTACAAGGAAACCTCGCGAGTAAAAAGTCTCGCTCCTTGTTATAGAGAATGAGTTGCCGAGTGTAATTATGGATAATTAAAGTTCTATCTGTAAGAGAGGGTGGTTCTCAAGCTGTTTCTAGAACAATCGTCAAGTCATCCAGTAAAGAAAATTCGTATCTATTTGAAAAACATCGGTCTTCTTGGCGGCATCTCTATCAAGAAGGCCGCACATTTTTAAACCAAACTCCACAATAGATTCACATTCAGAAATAAAACCTACTTTCAATAAAAAATGCAAGAAATAAATAAATCAGTAAGTACAGTAGCGTCGGGAATAGAAAACTTATTTTTTTAAACAGAAAGGATTTATTGTGAACTTATCTTAACTTATCTGAGGAAATACAAATTCAAATATTTTAATACGATATTGCTTTACAGAGAGAAACAACACAATGTGGGCAGTGGGGGTGGGCGATCCTGTACAATGACGTCATTGGTCCTTTGTGGTCGGAAAATCTGCACTTGAGTTGAGATCAGGGGGGCAATTCCCGTCATTTTAAGAACGTTCATAGTCTGAAGAGCAATTCTCGTAATTTTATGAACGTTCACAGTCTGAAGGCCAATTCTCGTAATTTAAAACATTCAAAATCTAGTCGCAGTGTCATCTCGGCGACAAAAAAATGTCGAAAACTTGTCAAAATGTAGGGAATTTGAGGTATTTTTGACAGATTGAGACTGAGATCAGACTGTGAACGTTCTTAAAATTACGAGAATTGCCCCTCTGATCACGCTCTCAATCTGTCAAAAATACCTCTAATTTTGACATTTTGACAAGTTTTTGACATAGATTGTCGCTGAGGTGAGATTGCGACTAGATTTTCAACGTTTTTAGTTACGGGAATTAGTCTTCTGGTTTATTTTTACACGTTAATTTTTAACTTAGGAGAAAAAAGGCGACATCGTTTTGATATACATAGATAAACTTTAAAGGGTCAACAATAATACAAAGTAAATAGCGTAGTTCTGCTATGATCATAGATCACTTTTGCTGTACGCACATTTTTTGTTGTGTGGGAGTGAGTGACAGTCCGCACACTCCCACACAACAAAAAGTGCGTTAGAGTTACCACGTATGTGACTTATATACAATAGTAGTCGCAATTTATGTTGTCATCGAGGCACAGTTGGGTGCGCGTATTAGGTCCACCGTGTCTTGTGCCTAAAGTCTCCATAAAAAGTACAATAAAGAATAGTGCCTAATAGCGCCCAAAATTATGTTCGTTTGCGAACGAAATTCAGTGTCGCGAAGAATTCATCGGCTGTAGGAAATTTTCACGTCTAGACGAAGTCTTTACGGAGTCTGCTCTCTTTGACGAATACTACTACGCTTGGTAAATAATGCACGATCCACGCAATACTAGCTGAGTTCTCGACTGTCGCAATAGTGGGAAATTTTACTTTTTGATGGAAATCTTGGTAAAAGTGTCGTCGTTATTTTAGTTTGAAGAAAGATAAAGATTTAGCCGTAACATGCATAAAGGCACGGCCTCTAAGACCATAAGGTTGTAAGTAGAAAAGACTTGCGTCCTTTCACGCACGGCACCGCAACAGTTTTCTTAAAAAGTCATAATATATAGCAGGTTAGCCACCGCACTTTTTAAGATATCAATAAACTTGTAGATCGCTGTCATCATTATATTGCCTCTGCCGTATATGTAGGTGTTGACTTTGAGATACGTTTTGGCCTTTTTCGCGTACGGCTTTTCGAACGGTGAGCCTTTTTCAATCAGAAACGTAGACGATTTGTAGCTACGTGTTAATTTGGCAGCGAAGAGTGCGCAAATATTGCCTAACTGTGTCCGAGCGACGAGCAGCGAAATATTGCGAGAATACTGCAAATACCTTAAAGGGAAGGTAATATTAAGTGGATATAAAAGAATATAACCTAGACCCACCGGAAAAAGGTTTGAGTTTATCCGAATTAGTTTTATGTTTAAAACTATTATTAGCTTCCTCCTTTTCGTGCAACAGCCTTGACATAATAGAGTAGTGCTGTTATTCTTCAATTAAAATAGAGCTAAGACGTTATTAAGGTAGGACTAATTTGCGTCCTTCTTAAGATTCATACCTTGTTCTTGATAAAGATGGCCGTCATCTCGCGTTCTGCGTCGACTCGACAAGTCTTGGTACTTAGGTACAATATTTGTTGTGCATCCCATCTTGGAATCTAAATCGTCTAATCTAATTGCACACTTAACTTTTCGAATTAATGATCTTTTCGTTTTCGATTACGTTTTATATGTATTTATGTGGGTATACTCACACTGACATATTATATGGAAATCTGAACTTCGTGTTGAAAACACGGGTCAAATCTGCTTTAAATGCAAAATTTAACGTGTCCGGTAAGGTTCCTCCAAATTATTCTTAGGAATGTTATCGTTTACACTTTACGCGGGAAAATAAAAGTGCCTTCTGTTTTAAAAAAATGTAAATCAATCGGATTATTTCGGGACAAAATATTTCAATATTTCAAGCATAATATTCATTTTACAACACGAAAAAAGTGCGGAAATGTTATTTTCCTTATCAGTTTTATTTAAAAACATGTTCGTAACCTTTTTTGTTTAACATTCTTCAAAATAAATATGTCTATGCATTCATAAATGCTTTATAAAACGCGATCATTTTTAAGTTAACATAATTTGGCTACCGAGGTAATCGTAAAATAATGTCATTATAACATTATGATCTACATTCAAATATAACATTGTAGGAAACATAACGCTGTAGGAAACATTTGCTTATTTTTATGGTCGCTCATCCAAACATAAAAATAACCAAATGGTATCTACAGGTTTATGGAAGAGGATGGATCTTTTTTCCATTGTTATATACCTACAAGTACATTATATTTGTTGGGCTTTTTTTTTCCGGATGGGAAATCATCAAGTGACCCCTCCCGCTCTGGGTGGAGCGGAAGGAAGTGTCAGACTCTTACTGACTAAAATCCACCCATGTTCCTTCCTTTGCCCTTTATGTTTCGGGGTAGCGGTAACCCTTTCGGCCAATCCCGCTGACTCGGCAGGCTTCGGCCTTAAGGGGCCCCTCGAATTATGCTGACAACTCTTTGAGGCGCGCGTGGAACACTTACGCGCCGTCCGGCACGGGCCTGGTCCTGATCGGGCGGTGACCTACCCATTGCTCTCCGCCCGTAGGTCCGCGCCTACGGTGGCCGGGAGTCGTCACGCGGCTCCCGACGCCCGGAGCGTCTCCGGCTGGGACGGGAGGCTCTCTCCCTCATCCGTCCCGCCATCTCCTTCGCTAGCATGACTGCTTCGCAGAAGGAGGCGCCTGCCTCCCACTCCTTTTCGCCCCGGACCATGGCTTGCACCAGGGCCGGGCGCGAGAGGCCGCCGCCGCTGCCGATCGCCTCTACGAGGACGCGGCAGTGCTCCGCCCAAGCGGGGCAGACCTCCACCGTGTGATCCACCGTGTCCTCTGGGCTATCCTGGCAATGGTGACACCCGGGCGTTTCCTCCCGCCAAATGATGTGCAGGAACCTCCCAAAACTTCCGTGTCCGGTGAGGACCTGCGTCAGGCGGTAGGTGAGGGCGCCGTGGCGCCTCTCTAGCCACTCCTCAAAGAGGGGTCTTATCGCCGCTATCGCGGCGGCGTGCCCTGCGCTGGGTTGCGACAGTCGCTCTTTCCATGTCGCCATGAGATCGAGCCGGAGATCTGTCCACTCCGCCGCAAATTGCCGCGGGAGCGGACTTTCCCCCCGGCGTAGTGCCTCCGCGCGCCACTCATACAGGCGCGCGAGGACTATCGCCTCCTATTTGTTGGGCTTGATCTCCAATTTCGTTTATAATCTTTGTATAGTAAATTAATGAGAGGTCCGTGGCTAAATAATAACAGCTGCACAGGTCGATCGATCACGTTAAGCTACGCTTGCCCCGGTTGGTCTGTCGATGGCTGACCATCTTTACATACCGAGACCCCTCCGTGCCTCGGAAAGCACGTTAAACCGTTGGTCCCGGCTGTCATTCGTGGATCTTTGACAGTCGCAACGGGTAGTCAGAAGCCCGAAAGTCTGACAACCAGTCTTACCAAGGGGTATCGTATTACCCAGTAACTGGGTTGTGGAGGTCAGATAGGCAGTCGCTCCATGTAAAATACTGGTATTGAGCTGCATCCTGTTAGACTGGAAGCCGACCTCAGCATGGCCTACATGGGAAAGGGCTAGGCAGATGATGCAAATATAACGTTGCACAACACATTAACAATTCCAAACGTTCCACTCACAACGATCCTGAACATTCCCAAAAACAAATAACAGAAAAAACATTCGACAACGTGAATTGCAGAGTTGCAGAGTCACGACGTGTGTCCGGGTGAGCGTGCCACCGTGCCGCCACGGAACTTACAGGCACAGAAGGTCGGCTTCATAAAACGAATGGATACAGGCGCACACACAGGACGCTAAGAGTCTGTTCCAGAAGTATCCGGTGAAAGTGTAAACAAACCCTGTTCAGGTTTACAATTCTTACGCAATCACTCACTAAAGGGAAATAGTAAGTATTATCACATTCGCCTGTATCTAGAAGATTCAAACTTTATCAGTATGTCTGACTACTTTTTCCAACAAAATATTACTTGAATAACAATATTATATTGTAATTGAAAAGTCATCGACAAAAATTAAGGTTAAGTATAAAATTATCCTGATTTTTCAAATGAAAAACATCTTTAAAATTCAAGTAATTAAATCAAAGAACTCTATTTGTAAGTGGCATTACAAAATAGCATCCACAAGTACTTTTTCTGATCCTTTTTTTTTGCATTTTACCACATAGGTAATTTTGGAACAGACTATACATTCGGCGAGTGCGTTTTCACTGCCTGTACGTACACGCGTGTATTATGTGTTTTCGCTCGATACATGAAACCGTCCTTCTGTGCACATCTATTCTGTGCCGCCGTGCTACCGTACCACCGTGCCACGTAATTGGCGAGCCGGTCACGTCCCTGGGAGGCCGCTTGGCACTAATTAAGCGAGGAACGAAGGACACTTTCTAAATGGCACACCTATCAATCCCATCTTACGCCTCCATTTTGGAGAAAAATTGGTCGCCAGGTGGCGCAGTTAGCCGGTAGATGGATGCACGCGCTCCAATGTGATCACTTTTCTAGTTTTTGCTGGTTGTGTACTGAATTGTTTATAGTGTTCTGGGAAATGGAAATTGATTAGTTTTTGTGTTGCCTTTTACATACACGTGCTAAGTAATTTATTGAGTGTTCGCGATATAAAAGTGATCAAATTAAAAATGTCATTCATAACTGACGATGATGAAGTTGACAGTCTATGCCAAAGTTTTGCTTTAATAACTACCGAATCTAAGTATGAAACCACAATCTCTCACTTGCATTGACTAACCGACTTTAATGGCACACCTTATGAAACTAAAACCACAAAATTCTTTCCTCCCACAGATTTATAGCGCACATTAATAACAATCACTTAAAAGCCGAAAGCTGTGATAAAGGCCAGCGGCGATGGCGGCGAGAACTGTTATTAGTATCGACGAGCAATATGAGTTATTTTCTAGTAATTGGATTTTAGATTGTGCAATTTATGAAGCACATATTTCGTGATATTAGTGCCTAGCTTCGCGTGAACCTCATAATAACTGTGATGAAATATATTCCACGAATCTGAATGATATCATAATAATATTATATGTACATATTATTATTATTTTACGTCTGTTAGCTATATTTGTAAAAAATATCGAGCGGGCTTGCGAGCACCCCTACGCCGCCTCACCAACTAGTACAATAGGATCTTTGAAGACATCGACTTCTTCTTCGTCGCTGCTCAGAAATTTAGAAATCTTACCAACAAAATAATTTTAACAGTTAGTTTAATTAGTTACTGTTATATCCGAGAGTGACAGAGACAAGTGAAACGATTGCTTGCAACAGACACACTGATTTATTCGCAGTAAGGTGAATACTTAAAGCGTGGGCGCAGCCACGCACACATACACAACATCTCCTCCCCTTATTACAAGTAACACTGTTAACAATTTTAAAGTAATTAAAAGGACCCTTTGTAATCTATTCTTGGGATTTTGCGTAACAACATTCGGGATAACGGATTACCTCTTTGTATATCTTGCTCGTCATATTGCGCTGGGTTATTACTACTACCTGACGAAGCCTCAGGGCTCTCATTTAAGTCATCGCTCTGAACAGGCGGCGTAGATTGTTCTACCGTCGTTTGACTTTCTTGGTTCTGTGTTGTTGTTGGTTCTGCTTCGGCCGCCCTTTCACCTTCCCCCGTCGCTGTTGGATCGGATCGCTTTGATTCTGATGTTATATCGCTGTTGTCCTGTTGTGATAATCCTTTCATTTGGCTTTCGCAATCCCAGTTGGTTTCATCACTAACTGTTGTACCCTTATATAATAGGTACTATTTGGTTCTTATGTTTCCTAACGGTTAACAATGTGTTAATGTCTTTAATCAGATACATAACGTTTCCTAATTGTTTTACAATAGTACCCCTGTTCCACTTATATTTATTCATAATGTTGTGCTTATATAAGACACTGTCGCCCATAATAAATGTTTGTTTGTTTTTTCCCCCGTATGATTCAACCTGTAAGCACTGTTTTTGTTTCACCGCATTAGATACGTTTAATGAAGATGATGACGCAACCAGTTTTGGGCTGATTAGGTCTAGGCGCGTTCTAAGATCTTTGCCGTACACTATTTGAGCCGGTGACAATCCTGTTGTACTGTGAACTGAGTTTCTGTAATCGAAAAGGTACTTCAACAAATTTAATTTACTTTGCCGTGCATTGCTATTTGTTAAAATACACGACTTTATACCCTTTTTTACAATTTTAACATAGCTCTCGGCTTGACCGTTACTTGCCGGGTGATAGCTTGGTGATGTAATGTGTGATATTCCGTTTGATTTACAAAACTTATTGAACTCTTGAGATACAAAGGCAGTTCCATTGTCACTTACTATAGTTTGCGGTACTCCGAATCTAGACATAAAATCATATAACTTGTCAATCACGGCTAACGACGTTGATGTGTTTATCATGTCATAAACCTCAACCCATTTAGAGTGGGCGTCTACGACTACTAGAAACGTGTGCCCCTGAATAGGTCCTAGGAAGTCTAAATGTATTCTTAAAAAAGGACTGGTAGGGTATTCCCACGGGGAAAGCGGCGCGCGCGGAGGGGACGGTCGTAATTGTGTGCACACCGTGCATGAGCCTATCATTTTTTCCAACTCGCTGTCTATACCCGGAAACCAAAACCGCGCCCTAGCTGCAGCTTTTGTTTTTACGATGCCTAGATGTGAACTATGTAACTCTGACGTAACTCTGTCCCGCAACCTTTCGGGCAATATTACCTTGTGTCCCCTCATAAGACACCCGTCTTCGTACGAGAGCTGTAACTTACAGCCAAAGTATGGTTTCAGTTTTAAATCTGTATTTTTTTTAGGCCATCCATTTAATACATATTTAATTACAATTTGTAAAACGGCGTCTTTACGCGTTTCATCTTTCAATTCTGTAAGCGTTACTGGTAAGCTCCCATCTAGTACAAAATTAATATAAGCAGCGCGCTCGACGGACGACGATAACTCTAATGAGTCATCTCCCCACGATGCGACACGATCGCCGCCAGCGCAGTTAGATGGCCCCGCCCCCTTCGTACTATGTCTCAGCTGTGGCTCCGGCAGACTGGCCCGTGATAAGAAATCCGCGCAATTGTTATTGCTACGTACGTACTCTATTGTATAGTTATATGCACTGAGAAATAAGGCGTACCTCTGAAGCCTATTAGCTGATACTTCCGGAATTCCCTTGTGCGGCCCAAAAATTGATATCAATGGTTTATGATCTGTTCTTAAAACGAATGGATCAGACCTTGCGTATAAATATTGATGGAACCGTCGTACTCCGAAAATAATAGCAGTGGCTTCCTTCTGTATCTGAGCATAATTTTTCTCTGCCGCATTGAGAGTTCGGGAAGCAAACGATATAGGACGTTCCGAGCCGTCTGCTTCTATTTGTGATAGCACAGCCCCCAACCCAGTTGGAGACGCATCAACAGTGAGAATTAATTTTGCCTTATGATTAAAATGTGTTAGCACTTGGTCTGATGCTAACAACTCTTTTATTTTTTTAAATGATTGGTTATGTAACTCGCTCCAATTCCATTTTGTCCCTTTTTTAAGCAGTTCATAAAGCGGGCTTAAAATACTGGAAGCACTTTTTACAAAATTTCGGTAATAGTTTACTAAACCCAGAAATGACTGCAGTTTATTTACATTTGTGGGCACTGGTGCTTCAACGATTGCCTTGACCTTCTCTGGCGACTTTTTAAGACCCTGTTTATCGATTTTATAACCCAAGTAATCTACCTCATCTTTTAAAAATTCACATTTTTCTTTTTGCAATACTAATCCAGCATCTTGTAATCTCCGCAGCACCGCTTTGAGCCTTTGTAAATGTATGTCTATGGTTGGACCTGTTATAAGAACATCATCAAGTAAACAGAGGACTCCATCCATATTGGACAGGACACATTCCATCGCTCTCTGAAAAATTGATGGCGCACTAGACAACCCAAATACCATTCGGGTATACTTATACAACCCGCGATGTGTATTAATGCACGTATATTTTTGGGAGTCTTCGTCTAATAAAAACTGGTTATACGCCATCGACAAATCAATTTTTGAAAATTGTTGTCCCCCATGTAATCTACTGAACAGTTCGTGAACCGTGGGCAAAGGATATTGCTCCACAATCAGCTGTTTGTTTATGCTAACCGAGTAATCTGCACACAGTCTAACTGTCCCGTTGCGCTTTAACACAGGTACAATTGGTGACGCATACTCCGCATGCTCAACCGGTTTCAATACACCTAACGCAACTAAACGGTCGATCTCATTATTAATTTTATCTTTTAAAGCGAAAGCGATTGGGCGCGCTTTAAAAAATATTGGTTGCGAGCCGGGTTTGATTTGTAATTTGACTTTATACTTATTAAACGCTCCTAATTTGTGTGAAAAAACATCTGGGAACTGTGACCTCAATTGTTCAAACATATTGTCTGTCTTGTTTAAGTACTTGCACGGTAATAATTCCAATTTAAATTTTGAAATAAAATCTCGGCCTAATAACGGAGGCCCAGTACCACTACTTACTACGTAAACATTGAGGTCATGTGTCTGACCACTGTATGTGATAGGTAAACGTGTTGATCCGACGCAATTTATTTTATTACCAACATACGTAAATAATTGCTTCGTAGTCGGTGACAATGGCCTGCCTGAGAAATAGTTACTGTAGGTAGTTTGTGATATAACTGTAACCGCTGACCCGCTATCAATTTCAAATTGCAAATCTACCCCCAAGATTGTCACAGTCTCAACCATTGGTTCACCATTTTTACAAGTAATTTTAAAAAGCTTACCATCATCATCTTCACTCACGTCACTAGTGGCAATGTAATTTACTTTTTTACACATTCTTTGTAGATGACCCGTAATGTTACACTTTTTGCACTTGTATTTTGCGAAACGACATTTAGACGACGTATGATTTGACCGACCGCACACTATACACTTTTCTTTCGATTCCGCACTTTCCGTTGTTGCTTGGCCAATCTTGTACAGCTGCTGCTCTGGCTGCCCCGCGAGATGCGCGGTGGCTGCGGCCCCGGCGCTTGCGCTGCGTAACGTCTCCGCTAACTCGATCGCCTTTGCCAGCGTCAGCTCGGTCAAGTCTTGAGAAAAGAGTTTGTCCCTCTCTCGTCCCGGCAACATCGCCATTACGAATCGGTCTCTCAGCGCTTCTTCCACATTGCTGAATCCACAGTTAGCGGTTAGCCCACGTAGTCTCGCTGCCCATTGTGTCGGTGTTTCACCTGCTTGCTGCGATGCTGCATAAAAATTACATCGCTCACCAAACCCGCAGCGTTTCGGCGTGAAATGATCGTCTAATAATTTTAATATGTCTTCATATGGCACTTCTTGCAGCTCCTTCGGTAATGCTAGATCCGAAGCGAGTTTATAAGTGCCATCCGTGAGTGCGCTCAGCAGTATCGCTCGTCTTTTGGTTCCTGTCACGTCCTTTACTTCAGTGATATCGTTCGCTATAAACCACTGTGCCAGTCGACTCTTATAAGTCTTCCAAGAGTGTACCGTATGATCAAACGTTGATAGAATTCCAAATTGCTGAATTGACATTTTTTTATTTTTTTGTTCGTGGGTACTCGTCGCCAATGTTATATCCGAGAGTGACAGAGACAAGTGAAACGATTGCTTGCAACAGACACACTGATTTATTCGCAGTAAGGTGAATACTTAAAGCGTGGGCGCAGCCACGCACACATACACAACAGTTACTTTAATATTTGCTCATTCTCTCTCTCTTTCTCTGTTGTTTGCATGCCTGTCTATGTTTAAGTTCACTTTTAACTACTTTTCTGTTTTAAAATCTTAGAATAGCGCACTGTTAAATATAACTTTTAATATGTTGTGGAAAATGTCGTGGGGTATACATTTATATTATAAACCTTGTATATTTATAACTTAGTGTACGAGTTTAATGTATAACTGTTTATTTTCCCGAATAAATAAAATAAAATAATCTATGCTACGAGGGACGCTTATTGTAACTGTTGTGCCAAATACGATTTATTTATTTAAAATCTACTTTTGTTGAAATATTTGAACAATCCAAGCTTTCATCTAATATCCTACAATGTTACGTCAACCTCATACCTGAACTGTTTTGGTTCAAACCAGAATAAATAATTCATGCTTCACCACTGTTTTTAGTCACAATTATTCATCCAAATAAATTAAAATTCACATTGGATTTTGATCCATGGGTTGGGATTAAGGTGAATATTACCTTGTGGTTTATTGGGTTATAGTGGAGGAGCAAAATTTCTCGTTGAAAAGGGAACTCGTCGACAGCTATCGACAGTTCTTTGTAGGAAAAACTCCGAGCACGTTGTTTTGATCAAAGACGCCTCGATCTCTGAATTACCGTTGATCAATCAACGTCAATTAAATTTGAAGTTATACACAAGTAAATTAGATTTACAGACGAAATGTAGCGGGATCAACGCAGCATGATTGGAAATGAACAGAAATTAAGAATTCATCCTGTTGATTCTGAGTCAAACTGTTAAATGAATTAGGAGAAGAGAAATCGGTTTGAGGGAAATGTAATGTTGTCTTGATTGTAGTAGACTCACATGGCAAATTATAATGGTAGGTATTGTGTTGTATATGTTATGACTATGTCAGTCATTTCAATGCTACAAACATAATGAATTATGCATTGACATGAATTGTGGAAATGAATATTTACACAATAATAGAACGCAAACTCATAAAATCCGCTTCCCCAGTTCCTGCACTTTGAGCAAAGTTCGAATCTCACAAATAAACTCATTTCATCAGAATTGTCTTTCTTTAAAAGAATGAGAACCTTCAACTCCATTCCCCTAAGAATACCTTTCGTTATAACTTTTAAAATTTCAACGAACAGCTGAATAAAGTCTAAGATCGGTTACCTCATTTCACAGTAAGATTTTTAACGTGAGTTTGTGAGACAGTGTACCTGTGCGGATCTCGGGACCCGGGCTGGGAGCCGGGAGCTGGGAGCTGGGAGCTCGGGGCGGGTCTAACCAAGTTTCCTCGTAAATAACTGGAAGAAGCGCGGCCGGGATCCTGCATTGTTCGTTACAATCTTACAATTGCGATCGATCCGATCCAATTTGAACTTTAAGCAGTACTGCGTAGTGCTCGCGCAGCGGTAAAGCGTCCGCCCCGAGGTAATGGGATACATTTGTTATTGAATACACGTCTGCATTTGTTCGTTAGGTCTTACCGGAATACGTACTGTACGTACTGTACGTACTGCACCCGGATCTGTCTGACTAACTATTACTTTATTAGAGTTCAACTTTGTGCGCTGCAATTTGCTGATACTGCTATTACTGCGAAATAAATGTTCTTCTCCAACCTAACTATAATTTGTCTTTTACGCAGTTTGTTTATTTTCAACATTAATTACTTATTATATTTTATTTATTTATATTTTTATTCAGCCCGTCACGAACTTTTCGAGGGTTATTTCGTGTTCATTGTGCAGAATGTTTTTTCGGTGAAATTAAAGCCGATAAGTCAGTGGAATAAAGTTCAAACGGTGAATGCAAATTAATCTTTCAAGTTAGCTCCAATAACCTCTTTGTAAATAATTTCTGACATAAAACTGTCGGCCATTATGTGCGCCTTCACAATTCAGGTCAAGTCTAATCTTTTTAAGTTTCTCGGTCAGCTGTCTCTCAAGTTAGCTTACACTGATTACGTTAATTTCTTTCGTAGCAAAGCTTCAACTTAAACTTAATTCGGCAAACCATTTCATAGCTCACTAGCACTTCGCCCTCAACTTTGTTCGCGTGTCTTTCGTACTTCCCCTTCAAACTTCAACACCCCTTTTTTTTTACAGGTACAATTTAATGAGTCCTTTTGCTGTCCTTAAAATATATCCAAACAATCAACTTATTCTGTATAGCCTCCGTCTCGGAGGACCAACCTCAAATCCTTGAAACCGAATTTAATAATAATAATAATAAATAACCCCACTGCTGTATCTCTACGTTGACGTTGTGGTGGGGCTTGCGCGCTCTAAACTCTAGGTCTGTAATGGAAGAGTTCACTTTTGCGGATCAGGTCTAGGGTGAGGAGCCAGACCAAGAGAGATACAGGAACCTGCAGGGCAGCATGTGGCGAGCTATTGGGCAGTAGCGACCCCACGGACCCTATCTCCCGGGAGAAGTCATGTTCCTCACCTCTGGCTTGCCTTTATTAGCCGGCTGGAGTGAACATTGACGAGGAACAGAGCTCCCACCTCATTCTTGCCTTTATTGGCTGGCTTGAGTGGAGATTCGCAAACGCAAACGCGCAAACGAGCAAACGTGCTCGGAGGAAGTAAGTATTTCAGTAAGATCTGGTAGGGATCTTGACCGTACTTCCGGGATCGTCCTGATAGCCGTGGAATACCTCTCCACTCCTCACAAGCACCTCAGGACATGTTGCCCCCTTGTTGCTACGACACTGTGTGCTAGCGACCGTTTTCGGGGGCCCATTATTGAGTGTGCAAGTCACACCCTGCCATTTCATTTGTAAATATTATATTTCATTGGTCAGGCAGGGGACATAGACCTTCCATAGTCCAAGGTAACCGATCCACTATAGCCACCCAAACCCATAGCCCAGTATATTTTATTTCCATGTTCTGCAATAGTCCTGCACCAACCGGGGGTTGTCCTTGGGTGTACTTGCATGGTGCATACAGGGATAACCGTCGCCTCCTCATCATTTAAAATTGTGTAAAGGGCCTCTGCGAGTTGACTTCGGCCCCTCGTACGCCTACCAAAGGACTGAGACCCCCATGATCCCGAGATATGTTAAAACATAAAAATCAGTAATAATAAATAATAATGCTTTATTTCCAAGTTTACAATTTAACAGAATAGCACTATGTAGAACAGACTATATAAACCTAAAAATTGTGAGAATACCACTGAGTTTAAACCTCTGGCACCCAAGCTAAGATTAAACTTGTGTTATGGGTGTCAGGGGGATTTCACATAATCGAATTAAACTGCGCTTAACTAACGCACAGACATAAACGAACAGTTGAATCAACGCACATGTACAGCGAGGCGCAGTGCACGCGACACAATCGCGTCATGAACGCGTAACCAGCGCGAATTTACAGAGTTTTATAGTGGAACATTGCGAGTTTATTGCCGCCATCGATAACGTTAGAACGGGAGCCAATTTTCAGTTGCACCGTTTGCACGGAACCAGTTCTGTATGCACGCTAAATGTGCTATCGATATCGCCGAGTGTTTAGACGAAAAGTGAATTTGTATCGGACGTATTTGTCTGTGTCGGCCGAAAAATGGTTCGGAGTGATCGAGGGGTCCCAGCGTGTGCGCTTGTTTATTTGTACGATAAAGTTTGATATTATAGATGAAGGGCATCTGTGACGTTGTACAGTTTTCAGATGATACCTCTCTTATTTTTAAAGTAGACAGGAATAGACAAGACTTTGACGACGTAAACAGTGCACTCTCAATAGTTACAGATTGGTTTACGTCAAATAACCTAGTTCTCAATGCCAAGAAAACAAAAAGTTCGCCTTACCGAATGTTAGAAATCTAGAACCCAACATCGTCTTAGATAAAGAGGTGCTTGAAACAGGCTCAGGCACAGGCTTGAGGGGCTCGGCAATTTTTCTAGGATTAACAGTAGATGCCAAACTTCAGTGGGGACCTCATATATCAAGTCTAGCAGGAAGGCTCAGTTCGGCTGCCTAAACCGTCAGGAAAGTAAGACAATACACTGACGTTGATACAGCCCGTTTAGTCTATTTTAGTTATTTTCACAGCGTTATGTCCTACGGTATTCTGCTGTGGGGCAAAGCCGCTGATATACAAAATATATTTGTCCTTCAAAAACGAGCTGTTCGAGCAATTTACCAGCTAGGTGCCAGAGTTTCTCTAAGATATTTTTTAAAGAAATTGGTATTCTCACGGTTGCATCACAATTCATCTTCGCCAACATCTTATATATTAGGCAAAATTTACACTTGTACACTAAAAACAGTGATATTCACAGTGTTAACACTAGAAATAAGGACAAACTACGTTCCCCCTTTCACAGGCTTCATAAGGTTCATAACTCATTTGTTACCTTTTATAACAAGATACCCTCTTCTTTGCTAGACTTGCCTTTTAATGCGTTTAAAGCTCAAGTAAAATCCAACCTTTGTTCAAAGGCATACTATTCCATCAACGACTACTTACACGATAAGAATAACAATGTTTGTTCTTTCTCCAGAATTAGCTTACTGACAGGTTATTGTTATTAGTATTAACTTATTTATTTATTTTAGTTCGATGGTCCTAGTTTATCATTTGTGACTTCAAGTGACTATGTGAACAGAACCCAGCAATGCGTAAATATGTAAGCTGTCACGCCCTTTATGCCTGGAGGCTTTTATCTAAGTAGTAAGTTTTTATTTACATTTTAATTTTAATTAATTATTTTTTAGCTTGAGTACGTATAGTTTCTCTTATATTTGTTGGTATATTGGCGTGGCTAGCTGACATATGGCAAATAATTTAATTTTATGTTCTGTGTCTTGTAATGTTAATTACTTAACATAGGTACCTAGTATTGTATACAATCAAGTATTTTCTAACTGAACGGACACCTGTGCTGCTAGGGAGTTTATTGCGCCACTTCTTCTTCCCAGCGATAGCACTAGGAAGTGGTGAAGGGCAGATGTTTTTGGGGTCTGTCTTTTGTAATTTGGACGTTCGAAAAGTGCTGATTCTCAGCCTAATTTGAATAAATGACTTTTGATTTTGATTAAATTCTACCTTAAATTGATGTTTAGTTTTGTGTAGCACGTTGATATTGAACTACTTTGTCGGAGTATTGATTTGGAGTAGTTATGGAGCAAATATTCATGTAGTGACATATTTAGATAGTGACAAAATTGGGGTAGTAGTAAATATAAAATTGATACACTTAAAGTAACTCGCCTGCCGCCTCACAGAGGACTCTCTTCCAGGGAACTAAGCAGGTAGTTTGTGTTTCACGTCTCGCATAGTTTTTGGAAGGCTTCCAAATCCTCCATGGATGTAGTAATGATGTACAGTGTATACTGCTGCCAGCTGTTTAGGATAGGAACACCGCCAGACTCATTAACCTATCAGGTCATAATGCAAGGGCTTTTTTTGAAATATATAGTAGATTCCATGTCAATCTGTAAAATTGTTCCATTTTATACCAAGGCGAACTAGTAAAGCTTAGTCACTTTTACTCGACTACGGCAAAGCCAAAGGAGGGTTGTGATTTTAACAGGCTATGTCTACAGATGCATACTATGTATGTAGGTATGTTCACCTGTTCCCTCATAACTCCTAAACTGCTCGTCGTATTTTGACGAACGAGGAAGCGTCATGTGTTTTCGCGGGTTATATGTATGGATAAATGTCGTCATATAAAATCCAATATGGCTATATACTATATATATTAAAAATAAAATTGAAAACTAAAACCCATCTACGACAGTAAAGCCCACTAAAAAGGTATAAACAAGACATTAATAACAAAATAACATCGGTTTTGGTTTCCGTATAACCGGAGTCACACGTAATTACTAAATATGTCCTAAATTGAGGTACAAATCATGCAGATTACGTGTGACTCCGGTTATACGAAAACTGAAACCGATGTTATTTTGTTACTGTCTTGTATTTTTTTATTTATGCCTTACAGCGATTCTTGAGAAAAGCTATTAGCAAATACTCAAAAACAAAAAAAAACTGAACCTTTTTGTAATCACAATTCAATTGGTGAATGCAATCCTTTCTTTTCCGTGTTTTAAAACATAATATAAAACCTTTAGAGCCGTCTCTAGAACATTCCGTGCCATCGTGAACGTTTTGCCCAACATTTGTCGCCGAGACGCGACTATAAGCGGCTACTGCGCGCAGTAAGGAGCAACTAAATATCCGCTTATAACGCCGCCGTGCACCGTGCTCCGACACACACCCACACCACGACCACACCATCATATACAGTGCACTGTGTAGCGACACACACTCTCGCACCCCCTCATCATCGCACAGTCACACTATCACACACATTGCATCGTGCACCGACACAGTGCACAGATGTGCGCGAGTCTCAAGTATGTGTGTATTTCCACAATATCTCCTTGCTGTGCAATTTACTGATGCTTCCTTTTTTATTTTATAGGCTGTAGAAATAGCTTGAGATTTATTTGCCTATTTTTATTTTTCTCCTTACAAGAAGTAAGGAAATGTTGTGATTGGGATGTGAGATACTTACCTGTTATAAGATTTTGTTATTTTCATATTGGAGTTGTAGACATGGAATTCATAAATCATCATTTGTGAATTATGAATTAATCCGTTCCGTTCGTTCTTTCATAAAACACCAATCATATTTCTTCCTCCATATTTCCAATGGAAACATGAACTGTTTTCTATTTTCCTGTTACTAAGTTAACATGGTAGTTAGTATTATACTAACTACTGGCCGCGACGCGGCCAATAAGCGGATTGTGACAGACGAGCGGGCGACGAGCAGGCGATTAAATCTGTGCTCAAGTTGTTGCTGTTTAATGTCATTTACTGCACTTGCATGAACACTGCACATTCAGAGAGGAGACATGTTTACTCATAGCTTGCACAGAGATTCATAAGTACGCGTTTTTAGTTTATTTAGTTTAAAATTTTTTAAGGTGATTCTGAGACTTGGTAGATACATAGAAATAAAATACTTTCATTTGCGCCATAACGCATAAAAACTTACCATGCTTTCCTTACAATTTATATTTGTACAAATATTCGTATTGGACACTAAAGTCCCATAATAACGAAACTGTAATTAAACTCACGTGCCAACTAACATCGTTCAGAAAATTGCTCAGCATGTACATAATTAGACATGTCTGTTGCGGTCGCGGTCGCTACTTGAACAACTTCGCTTGCAGTCGCAGTTGCTTCTTATGTGCTTTGTAACTGCTAACGCGAATATCAAACGCAATACAACCTCTTAGCAGCAAAGTGTAGGAGGATGTACACGGAAAGCTCACTTCAATCGCAGAATATATTTTGGGAATGTTTTCGAAGTCTCTTTGACTGTACGTGTTGAATAGAAATTCGGATTGCCTTTTCGTATAGTTGAAGATGTAGTTCAGATATTGAAAATGTTTAAAGGCATGCGAAGATAGATACTAACTCATCAAGTATTACTATTGGTGCAATGAACATGGCTTTGGCTGCATCGATATTTCGAGCTTCAGTCTTAGTGCACGGTTTGCACCAAGACCTGAAAAAAGAATGCCTTTAACGACGTTGGACAGTCAGCAGCTCCAATATCTAGCTAATAGGAAATCAGTACCTATTTTTTTTTTTTTTTTTTGGGATGGGAAATCATCAAATGACTCCTCCCGCTCTGGGTGGAGCGGAAGGGAGTGTCAGACTCTTACTGACTAAAACCCACCCATGTTCCTTCCTTCGCCCTTTATGTTCCGGGGCAGCGGTAACCCTTTCGGACAATCCCGCTGCCCCGGCAGGCTTCGGCCCTGAGGGGCCCCTCGTTATGCTGACATCTCTTTGAGGCGCGCGTGGAACACTTACGCGCCGTCCGGCACGGGCCTGGTCCTGATCGGGCGGTGAGCTACCCATTGCTCTCCGCCCGCAGGCCCGCGCCTACGGTGGCCGGTAGTCGTCGCTCGACTCCCGACGCCCGGGGCGTCTCCCGCGGCGGCTGGGACGGGAGGCTCTCTCCCTCATCCGTCCCGCCACCTCCTTCGCTAGCATGACTGCTTCGCAGAAGGAGGCGACTGCCTCCCACTCCCTCTCGCTCCGGACCATGGCTTGCACCAGGTCCGGGCGCGAGAGGCCGCCGCCGCTGCCGATCGCCTCCACGAGGACACGGCGGTGCTCCGCCCAAGCGGGGCAGACCTCCACCGTGTGCTCCACCGTGTCCTCTGGGCGATCCTGGCAATGGTGACACCCGGGCGTTTCCTCCCGCCTGATCATGTGCAGGAACCTCCCGAAACTTCCGTGTCCGGTGAGGACCTGCGTCAGGCGGTAGGTGAGGGCGCCGTGGCGCCTCTCTAGCCACTCCTCAAAGAGGGGTCTTATCGCCGCTATCGTGGCGTGCCCTGCGCTGGGTTGCGACAGTCGCTCTTTCCATGTCGCCATGAGATCGAGCCGGAGGTCCGTCCGCTCCGCAGCAATTTGCCGCGGGAGCGGACTTTCCCCCCGGCGTAGTGCCTCCGCGCGCCACTCATACAGGCGCGCGAGGACTATCGCCTCCAGATCCCATGGCGGCAGTCCGGCAAGGAGGCTTGCCGCCTCGCGCGAGATCGTGCGGTAGCCCCGGATTAGCCTTACGGCTACCACCTTCTGGGGCGCGTTCAGGTAGTGGGCGGCTCGCCGCCGCAGTGAACGCGCCCACACCGGGGCACGCGCCCACACCGGGGCGAAATCAGTACCTATCAGCTAATTAAGTTGATAAAGAGCAAAACCTTAACACAAATGCTACGGAGCTACGGCGCGGCGTAGCGTTGCTACGAAGCTACGGAGAAGCTTCGCTACGAAGCTACGGAGAAGCTTCGCTACGAAGCTACGGAGAAGCTTCGCTACGAAGCTAATAATTTTTTAAAGTTTGCTTTTAATATGCCGTAGCTTTAGTTTTCCGTATACGCTTAAGTAATTACGTAAATTACACATATTTCCGATAAAAGCATGGATTTACCAAAAATATGATACTGAAAATTTATTTCACAACCGAGTGAAGTGAAGTTCTGACAAATTGCCGAAAGTAACACCGTGTAAATGAAACCTCAACGTGATAGACATTCTAATAAACCCGAGTTATGACCATAATTACCGAATGAGAGCCGACCAACGTGACGTCACACTGGTCCTGCCCAGAGGTCCTGCTGCTGGCTAAAGAGGTAGCAAGTTTTAATTAAACCACCTTCGTTAGCCGATAGTTTTTAATCTGCCCGATCGTTGCCGCAAACTTTTATAGGACTCCTGGAAGTTGACCGGTTCTGCGACCTCCATCCGGAACTCCGGATATTTGTATTGAGTTTTTTCGGAGTTCTTTTAAAAATGCGTTTTACGTGACTTTGTGCTCGCTGCTGAGTTTTGGAGATAGTTTTAAGCTTATAAATGTAGGTTCTACGAGTTTTATCTAGATGTTCAGCGTGAGGTTTTTTTTTGTTTGGAGAAGCTGTGGTTTGGTTAGTTGGGAATGTTTACCAGCTTTACCAGCAGTATATAAACTGAATTATGTATTCACATGATATCGGTTTCACTACTTATTTATGCTGTTAATTTTGGGATTTTAATAATGTTAATCATTAATCATTGGTGATAGTGACAATAATAAAGTCAATAAGCTGAATTTGTCAACTGCCAACGCAGTATAATCCCTAAAATGTTGGCTCCGGATCATAAGCTGCACATGTTAGTTCAATCACCGTAAGTAAAGAACCTTATTTTATTTCCTCATCTTCTTTAGAAGTGTCCTGAAGTAAACATCTTCTTCATCGTAGGTATGTCCGGTATAATTATTATAACGTTGGCAAAAATACGACTTAAGGCTCTTAAACAAACGGAAGGGGTTCGAAAACCAATTAAAAGCAATGACCCAAACAAAAGGGGCTTTTCATTATAAACCAATTTCAATCGGAGCTTTTTTTCCACGAAAATTTAAGTGAACGTAAAATATAACTGTAGCCGCTTACCAGAGAAGTAAAGAAAGGGGACGATTGATTTTTAAAAGTAATGACCACGCTTTTTGTTTCATTTTGCTTTTTTTCAGAGGTCTCTTATTTCTTGTGTTGTCTGTACTTAATCGGTTTAATTACGGCCGATGCTTTTAAGCAAAATGGACGCCGGTAATATAAGGTTTGCGGAAAATGTAACGAATGAAATGTAACGAATGAAATGAAATCCTTTTTTCTTGTTCATTGTGTTGAAAACTAAACACGTATTTTCTATGATAAAATTTTAACGGAAACTAGGGCCATAAAATAATACAACGGTTTAAAGCTAAAAGCTAAAGTGTCCCTCACTCGCTATCAGCGCCTCGCTCTCCATAAAATCTCCACACTTTACACAGCCCATTTACTACAAAAAATCCATCCAGTCTGAATTAGGTTTTCGTTTTCGGTAAAGCCTGAGTGGTTTTATCCGCGGCTAACGCACGTAGGTCCCGGAGGAAGCATATCTGCTCCTACACTGCGATAAATTCACTGCAAACAAAGAAAAAAGGCGGACTTGGCCCCAAATATATCATTTGAAGTGATATCAGGGCGGGCCAGGCCCCGCACGGGGTGAGACGCCAGCGGGGGAGGGGGGCGCCGGATAATGCACCAGTATAAACTTTGGTCCTTCCACTCCATTATTATGTGGCGACAGTCGCCACACTCGCCGTACATTACGTGCCGCGTATGGTAATCGTATCGATGCTTTATTGGATAGCTTAGTGAGGCGGTAGTGTATGTGATACAACTGAGCTGCCCCGTTTTGTTGAATATTTCATTTGTCCAATTGTACAAAACTATTTCATAAACCGTTGAGTGACGCGAGAACGGCTTTGGGAATTCGAATATAAAATATATCCGGTAAAAATTTCAATAAGCCGACCCGTAAAGTTTTAACAAAAATCTGTACAAAACTTTTAAAAATCATAGCCGTGCTTTTAAAAAGGCTAGGCAAACATCGCGTTTTTGTAGGAGTTGGTGAACTATGGCTATTCGGGCTAATTTAAAGCTCGATAAAGATCGCTGACATGAAAATCATGTTATATAAAACCGTTGCATGCGCCATTTCTATTTACCGCACAATTTATCATCGCCGCTTGCAATTTTGCCTTCATCGTCCTGTATTAACATAAGGTGGACATGAAGTAGGGCTGCCACACGCGGGTGTCGGACTGCGGTTACAGGAACCATTGGCATGTATAAAGTGTTGAACTTTCTGAGTAAAGATTAATCATCCGTGATTTGTGTCACACTTAACTCGTAGTAGTGTAAGGAGAGGGAACATCGAGAGGTGGTTGAATGACTTTTGCTCGGTTCCTATAAACAAAAGCGAATCGTTTTGCTTACATATAGGAAAACGATTGCTTACTTGCTAATAGCATTTTTTATTGCCAAACTGAGCATGAAAATATGTAGATTCGAAACCTAATTTTACCTGTGATAGCTACTTCAATATGGGAGGGTCAACTATGCAAAACTATGAGGTCTTTGCTTCATTATTTTATTGGTAAAGATACAAGAGTTTTAATTTTAACCAATAAAACCGTAAATTATACGGTTGGTCAAAGTGTTGTTTTAAAATCAATATTTATTCAAATAAAATATACCAGCCTATTATTGTCCAACTGCCGAGCAAATGTATCTTCTCATACACAGAAGGCACGAGCATTGGTCACCGCGGTTGGCGATTTCAGACGTATATCGCCGATGTGAGAACATTCAACATTAACTCATAATTTATTAATCTTTATTCAATAAATATTCTCTCTCTGCAGCTAAAGAGCGAAACAAACGTTGAGGTTACGAAAATAGTAGACAAAACTTAATGGAATAAAACCGCAGTAGCATGTTCATAGATTGCTTTCTCCGACTTGTATATTTTACAATCTGTTTTGGTCGTCATCACACCTTCTATCTTTATCGACCTGCTGCTGGGACTCTTTATCTATTGCTTTTCTAATTAACAGGTCTTAAAAAACTCGTCGTCTCTTCATCCTCCATCCAGGCATTGTGCTTACCCTACCGGCCGCTGATTGCGGCGCCGAGCAGTTTGCACGGCGCGTCAAGAAGCCGATGTCAAAGGAACGCCACATTTCACGCGCTCCTTTGAGCCGTCATCTTCGTGGCTTGTTAAAATAATGCACCTTCCGCCGCCGCGGTTATTAATGATAATATACAACGTTTTTGGACTAGGTCTGGGGGAAATAGGTTGTGGAATGGACTAGGAAAAGGTTTTTGAAGAGAGAAAAGAACATTCATAATTATTTTTCGAACAGAACATTAGATCCTTTGGTGTTTTTTTTTTTTTTTTCGGATGGGAGATCATCAAATGACCCCTCCCGCTCTGGGTGGAGCGGAAGGGAGTGTCAGACTCTTACTGACTAAAACCCACCCATGTTCCTTCCTTCGCCCTTTATGTTCCGGAGCAGCGGTAACCCTTTCGGACAATCCCGCTGAAGATCCTTTGGTGTTCATGCATTATTACTTCATTTTAATGGCTTCTAAATAGCCTGCTTATACTAAACTGTACCTAACACTTTCATATAAACTTAAAACTTCCATTCCGTTAATTAGAAACCAGTTTTAGTACCTACCTACCTACATTTCGAGAACATTGAACAAATGTAGATAAACTGCGACAACATAACTTCTAGCTTGTCTAATACACACGCTTGTCACACATACATACGATATAGGTAACTGTTGAATGCGGCTCCGATCAATACTCTAGATATGACTACAGCCACAGGTAGATGCAATCTAGGCAGAAATTATAATTTCTTCAATATTATTCCTAAGATTGTTTCAATAAGAATACAGTGTAGTTCGTATAACAAGGTTCTAGGCTGACTAAACATAATCACCATAATCCCACAAATAACCCTGGCTAATCAGATGCCGTAATCAGTTTAAGGTATAGAAAGAAAAGAAAGAAACGTACGTACGTACGAGACGTATACGTCTACAAAGTTACATTGAATTATCAGTTCTTGGAATATAAATGCGTCATTTGCTTCTGATTAATCCGGAGCCTTCGTTAGGTTTTCTTACAATTCAAGGTTTGCTTATTAGCGTGACACTGACATAGATAGCGACGGAATATTTGTCTGAAATTGATTCAAGTGGTTTGAGAGAACAACCTATGTATATGTTATTTCGGTTTAATTTTAAAAGTTTTGGCTACTGATTCTATAGGGTTTTTTTTTACGTTTGCGAAAATGATAAATGAAATCTCAGGTTAGCTATATATATTATTACAGAATCACTATTTCTGGATCGGGTTTAATAACGGAATAAATACCTCAGCATCAAAATAATAGAACCCCGACCATTCTTTATTGTTTTCTGCAGTGTTACCAATTTGAACTCAATCATTTACTAACTGGGTTTGAACTGATGCAATGACCCGATTTCAACTCTATTTGTTATTGCTACTCTTGGATCATTAACGCCAAGTTCCATACAAGTACTTGAATTCAGAACTTTCTCCTCTCAAAAATTCAATTAGATTTTACATGTCTTTGTATCTACGACCAACGTATCGATACCCTTCATCAACACTGCACATCAAATTATCAGCCTCAACCACTGACAGTCCAGTCCACAATTAGCCGAAGTCCACCCGTGCAGTCGTCACCCCATCCAAGTCGTCGGGGCATGCAATCAGTGCCGGCGCATTGAGACTAACGACGTGCCCCATCTTGTTTACTACAATCAGCCGGTATGCGACGTGCACGAGTTAATTCAATCGCCATTCATTGGCATTCCATGTTTATAACTGATTATGATCAAAGGACAAATGAAAGGGCGATTCATTCATCTTTATTACCTTACTGTTGTTTTTATTGATGGAGGTTGTTACTTAGTCAGTTATTTTGAGAAGCGTGGGTTGCTCTATTACACTGTTAATTTGTTTGTGTTTGAAAGATGAGCATATGGTCTGACATTACTGTTATGGTATAGATGATCTTGTTATGTCTCATCTCTCTGATTCGATTGACATCATAAGGGCTGGTTATGGAATTATGCCTATCGTAATTTTGATAGCGTTTTAGCGTTTTAGCTTTTATAAAATTGATACTAAAACTTAGTATCAAGATACAATCTTCTTCAGATCTTTACTAAAAAACCACTTAGTATTTTTATTCGACACGTGAGTACATTATGTGACGCGTCAGCTTAAACGCCTGTCTACCCTTGAAATGATAAAACATGCAAAACTAATGATAATTATCATAAAAAATGTTAACGAAACAAATAATTAAAAAGATGGCAGCATCGAAATACCAGCTGAATCACCTCGGGTGCGCGTAAATTATTTTTCCACGAAATATTCGTAATGCCAGAAGATCGACGAGCGGCATTGTCGCGCGACAACGAAGCCAACGATAATTGTTTCAGGTGACGCGAGACAAATGTCCCGTTTGTTTCAACCAAACCTTATTTATTTTCTGTGGCCTTCCATTGCTTGGAAACAATTTCAAAGAAGCTGAAATATTCAATCTGAACTGGAGAGGTAAGTTATTGTTGCGGGGTTAGGATCGTGTTACTTAGATAACATTTTAAAACAGTTACTTTTTAATCTTGAAGAAATTGTATGAGTATTAATGGAAAAAACAAAAACTTCAAAGGATTACGTCGTCAAAATTACTTAAGCTTTACAATTAGTCTGCCCCATACAACTGCTTCGTCTTTCGAAGATTTAAACATGACAGAGTTTAAAAGCTTTGAAGTAAATAATAAAACTAATTTCGTAAAATTAAATATATTTCGACGAACATCGAACATAAACCTTAAAACTGGTGAAGGGGAAAGTGGAGTGTAAAAGGAAAAGATCGTGTTATTTTAGGAACCAAAGAATTGGAAGTCCTTGGACCCAAATCCAGTGGTCCGTTATTTTACAGTAGAATTCTGCAAGAGTTTAAAAAACATGACGTCATTGATATAGAAGATTAATACGATTTTACGGCACGAATGGACGACACAATATTAAAACCTTCGACCAATATATTTCCAAGATACTGGACCTGGATAATAAATTTTACGAGATACTGTAAAACATACTTTAAAATATTGAAAGTGGTAGGATAAGAACAAGAGATATGGGCAAATGTATTATTTTAAAGTAACATATACCCTTTAAAGCTACTCAATTGAGTCAAGACTACTTAAGAAATATATGTGTAGTATGAAAATGAACACCGAAAGTGTTATTTCAATTGAAAGTAATATGGGACGACAGTGTCCCAAAACAATTAAAAGCACTGATTACAATTTAAGCTAGGTATCCTAATGAGATTGGACATCATTTTAAATTTAATGTTCTACATGAAAATGCTTTTAATTCTGATGAATTTAATTTTGTCAAAGATTCAAACCCAGACACGCGCTTTACTTTGTGTAAATTATTTCATCACCACTGCTCACAAAACGGTGAACATCGTGAGAAAACCGGCATGTCCTAGAACAAAAAAATCGAAGATATGTGACATCTAATAAGCCACACCGGGCCCGTGTGGTGGATTACGGCCCACTACCTCTCACCGAGAGGAGGCCTGTGCCCCAGCAGTGGGAACATTATAGGGTGATTATGCATGTTATGCAAGTCCCAATTCATTTAAAGCAGCAGTAATAACAGTAGAATGTTATGACAACGTAAACTATTTGCATACTTGTACAAAATCATGTCAGAATGTGTAAGGTTGGCTCGTTGACACAGCGGAGGGATATGGACCCTACTTAGGTCTCATTACCACAGTCGAGTGGCAGCTTCCTTATTTAATATGTGGAACGAAAGGATTTATCCGCTCATGTGTGTAAGCAGCCATCGCTTCTTTGTTGGGATCTTCAAATTCAGGTAAAATGGAATTGTCAGACATACTTTTATTAAACAATTCGGTTATGTCTGAATCAATAACATTTGCTGTTTTTGTTGGAATTTGTTTGAACCATTTTTGTTTTCATTTTCATGAGATTATTTCTGTTGAAATCTCAATTTTATATTTATGGAATATCCTGCCAGATCGTTTCAATTTTCGCATTTCCTTCGACACTATACTTTCCTTTTTCTTGACTGCCACGTTGCTCTCGTGGTCGCAAGCGCGACTGCTGAGTGTGGTGGGGTCTTGGGTTCGATTCCCGGGTTGAGCAAAGTGTTATCGAGTTTTTCCATTAGGAATTTCTTAGTAGCAGTCCGGAGTTTGGAAGTTGGCGATGTGATACCCCCGTACCTCGGAAAGCACGTAAAGCCGTTGGCACCTGATCTCTCTTTGGTCGTGTCGGATTGCCATCCCATCGGACTGAGAGTGAGGGAAGAGACTTTACTTTTGTACATTTTTTTGGAATGTGGGACAAAACTTCGGGACGAACGAAGAATAAATCTATAACACTCGTATCTCCCGCGCCGAAAGTCTCCGCTGAGATTGGCCGCCGTGGCCGAAATACGGTCTGGAGGACTTTATGATTTCCTACAGCCATTAAAAAAGAGACTTTCTTTTCAGCTCGTAAAAAAAACATCCATATTTCCTCATGAAATCATTTGTTTAAAAGTAATGGCAGAACCATTATTTTCTAAACTAAATATCTCTTTATGAAAGAAAACGCTTAACAAAACAATTTGTCAAATGGTTCGGATTTTTTACTGAACAATGAAGGTCACAATAAGGAAAAGCCACCACAGGGAGGAATGTATTTGATGGCTTACGATTAACTATATATAATGATCTGATCGATTAATCTTTCTCTTCCTTTTATTTCTTTCCCTTTAATGTATTATGTAGGTTTGGCAATACGATATTTGAAAATAATTGTTTATTCACCATCTGCGTCGGATAAATTTGGGTTCCCAGGAATATATAGGTAGGTACCTATTTTTGTAAGTCTGCGTGGGATGTTGATAATCAATAGAATTATTAAAAATTGTTTATGACAATGTGCTACTTACCTGCTGCCTCTACCTAACCCGCTGTAAAATGATGGTGATCTTTCGCAGATATCAATAATATCGAACTGGAAATGTCTGGTCTTAATTAATAGATTGAAGATCACAGGATAAGGTTAGGTAGGTTAGGTCAGGTATTAAAAAGTAACCGTGGAGTTTCTTGCTGGCTCTTTTCCGAACTGTACCGTGCACCTAGCTTCTGACGTTTCATAAGTGCCCATCTAGGTTTATGTGAAATAGAATATTTTGATTTTGATATTTGATTTTGGTTGCTTACTAATCATATACAAGTACAAGTAGCCATATACAATAATTATTATTATCATGACAACGATTCTCCGAATTTTCCGTACGAATCTTCATCGAAATGGTAGGTATACAGTATTTTAACATAAACTGCTATAATAGCATAAGCGAATAAAAACAAAAAGCTATCAAGCTACATAAAAGTAAATTGAGTGCACCAGCACTCAAGGGTTTTAGACAAATGGTGCACTAGCACCATTTGTCTAAAACCTTTCTTTCACTTTTGACAAACGAGCCTCATTCGATTTATTTCGGTCGCCAAAATATAAAAAGGCTCTTAACGAAAAGATTCTATTTTTTAAATAATAAATGAGTTGGGTCTTAATTTTTAAGTACAATTCTCTTCCAAGTGGATGTCCAGACCTCAAAAGCTGGCATTTTTCAACATTTTCATATGAAAAATGTTTGCATAATGTTTGGTATAATTAGAGTGCACGTTTAAATGCTACGTTATTTTGCATACATTGCTGACGTCGGTGGTGTGAGCAGTGTTGTTAATCTATGTGTACGGGGAACAGTCCACATGACGTGCTTTAAAGGGGTTAAATAGGTTATCGTAGTAAGTATTTAACTGGAGTTGATTCTTCACTGGTTATTTTATGGAATATGTTTATATCATACTAATATTAGGGACTCATATGATGTCATAGTAGGTGCTGATGAAACCAACATAAAATGCAATTTTAACAAATGTACACAAAACAAAATAAGGGACGTATTTCATCAAGGGTTACTGCGTATTTAAAACCACTTATGAATCTTAAAATAAGTAGTTTGGGCGGAGCACCGCCGTGTCCTCGTAGAGGCGATCGGCAGCGGCGGCGGCCTCTCGCGCCCGGCCCTCGTGCAAGCCATGGTCCGGAGCGAGAGGGAGTGGGAGGCAGTCGCCTCCTTCTGCGAACCAGTCAAGCTAGCGAAGGAGGTGGCGGGACGGATGAGGGAGAGAGCCTCCCGTCCCAGCCGCCGCGGGAGACGCCCCGGGCGTCGGGAGTCGAGTGACGACTACCGGCCACCGTAGGCGCGGGCCTGCGGGCGGAGAGCAATGGGTAGCTCACCGCCCGATCAGGACCAGGCCCGTGCCGGACGGCGCGTAAGTGTTCCACGCGCGCCTCAAAGAGATGTCAGCATAATCCGAGGGGCCCCTTAGGGCCGAAGCCTGCCGGGTCAGCGGGATTGTCTGAAAGGGTTACCGCTACTCCGGAACATAAAGGGCGAAGGAAGGAACATGGGTGGGTTTTAGTCAGTAAGAGTCTGACACTCCCTTCCGCTCCACCCAGAGCGGGAGCGGTTATTTGATGATTTCACACCAGAGAAAAAAAAAAGGGGGTGTTCTTCGGAGCAGGTCTTCATGAGATCGTGTATGGTGGGTACCGAAGTTTATAAACAAATTGCCGCAGTCAAATATTACTTTAGGTTCCTTTACGAGACCTTTTGTCGACTTTGATACAAGATATTCTGAAAACATAGAATAGAGAGGTGCGGGGTTTAAGTAGGCATAGCATCATGCATCAAATGAATTGTTAAGTGAAACAAAATTGACGAGAATAAGTTTACCGTGTTCCTATACAGGTTGAAATAAATGGGTATACACCCAAATTATTATCTTATTATTATCTATTTTTGGTAAAATATTATAAGGGAGGAGAGGGGAGAAGGCCTGTGGTCCAGCAGTACAGCTACATTATAGGAGAGATACATTATGGGCTTATTGTATATTATTATTATTAGAAAGTTAAAAGAAACGGTTTAAAAGAAGATGAAGTGACACAGAGACAGTGACTACATCTCCATCATCTTGATGGTTTGGTCACGATGAGAGAATGCGACTAACTTGAGGTACTTACAAGGTAGATGTGAGTGCCAACGCCACGAGGGGATGCCGTGGACGGACATAATAGTGAGTGTGTGTGTGTGTCATGTTCTTCAGAAAGGTCAATAGGTCAGGTGCGTGGTACTCGCAACCGGCGTGCGAGTATGACCAGATGTGTGAACGTAAATGAGGCAAAACGAGTATGTAAGGATCTTGGCGATGTATGTATTATTATTAATTATTAATATGAATGTATTATTAACAGAAGATAGTATGACGGTACCTATTGATTGCCTGACAAGTTTTAAGATTTTGTGAAAGATAATCTTTTATTTTAGCTGTGTTTATTTTAAAGATGACGATGTACGAGTAACAAATCTAGGGCAGATTGCTAGTTTTCGAACTTAATATTTTTTCTTTTGAACGAAATAAAACACATTTCTAGTTACTATATTCTCAAGCACGGTAGGTGCTTCAGAAGCTTTATTATACTCGCTATAAAAATCTGAAGCGCTTTTAATTTATTATCAATTAATTATGATACTCGACGTTAATTTCCCTTTCTCTTAGATAATTTATTATCTTATTTTGTTTTATATTCGTTAAAGATGTTGAGTATAAAATATAATGTATTACGTGAACATTTGAAGTATTCGTTAATGGCGTTAATAGAAGCCCGATTGAGAACAGCTGGTAATTAATAGCAATTTAGGATGTTACTCTTAATTTTATGCCTTTAATAAACGTGTAGCCTGTACTTTGTATATTTTAACGCTTCTGGAAATATTCAATGACAATCAAGTTACGTAATTAAGAACATGTCATGAGTCAATTTGCTGTAGCTATAGATCGATTACCAATAACCTCAATATACTACTTACCTATACAACTTTTGGGCCAAAAAGTTTAGTCAGCTCTCTTATTACTTGATCATGCACACCTCACACACCAGAAAACATCTGCTCCAAAAAAATGGCCGTTGTAAGGCTGTAGATATGAATTTTAAGTTCAGGGGTAATCCATGTTACGATTATAATTATATTATTCTCGCGCATAGAGAAGCTTAAATTTTTAGGTAGGTACGTTTGTTTTTGTTATGAGAAATTTACTCCAAATTTGTAGTTTTATTGATAGATTAATTTATTATGTAAAAAATATTTTATGATAAGAAAATTGCAAAATTTCTTCGCCAAAGGCTTCTTCCCCGCCTTTCTATTATACCCATTTTTTTCCAAACGCTAATATCGTCCTCCGATATGCAACTACGATATTATTATTTCTTAAATTAAGGTGTATTAAATACTTTTTGTCACATCACCTATTTCAATGACAAAAATAAATTTCGACGAGACAAAACGGATGTCGCTCGTTTGAAGTTATGTATGAATTAAAAAATCGTCTCAGATTTTCGCTATTCTTGATGAATATACCGTATATTTAATAGTTTTTTGGTGACCCACAGGATGAAAAAGTGATTGTGATAATTTGTGTGTGCTATTATGCGCGTTATTTTATCAGCGACGCGCAGATATCGCAAGCTATTCCTAAGCAAGTTTAATGTTATCGATTTTGGTTCCTGAGCACTACCTCTTGTATAGGCGATAGACTGTTATTGTTAACGGCACATTTTAAAAGAAGAGAGCTTCAATCTAAAACGATCCCGTAAGTCATCTCCCACAATCACAATACTCGGTTTTTTTTCAGTAACCTCTTTGAAATTACAGTAACTTTGAGGTGAGCTCTCTTCCATGCCCCAAGACTTTCTCCGGCAATTCAGTTATGTATTGATTCGGTTTCGTCACTGTGCGTCCTTTCCTCCCGCACATACAGGGTGTTTGCGTTGAAACTCGCATCCATCTGTGACAGGGAGACTGTTTGCGCCCGTTCTTCACGTCAACTCAAATCAAATCATTTTGTTTGTGGAGTGAATATGTATCGGTTACATTTCGCTGTGTTGCGCTGTGTCGAAGTTCTTGTGAGTGGTGGGTGTCACCCTGGCGGTTGACTTCCATCATTTGTCTATCGGTATGAGTGAACGTAAGGGGTAAACAAAACATACGTGTTGGAGTTTATGTTTACATGTTTGTCATGTTAAATCCGTCTTATAAACTCCGTGATATGATTAAAAAAAAACTAGTAGTGCTCGAAGCGCTCTTTGAGAAGAAAATGTAAGTTACCGTCCTTGTTTATGTAACTAAATTAATTGCTGAATTTCTGTTACAGAGTTTAGGGAACGGTAAACAAAATAAACAAGAATGTAAAATTATGAAAAGCGGAACATGTATAAGGAAACGGAATGTAACTAGCACCTCCGCCGGCTCTCCTCTGAAGTCTCAGTCGGAACAGAACTCATTGAAAACAAGTTTGAACTTACACTACTCACTACATCTTCAGTAGTATATAGGGCACAATAAAAGTGGAAGCTACGCGATGCTGTATTGTTTAACTTACCGTTTCGATTTGGCACAGTTTTAAGCAATTCCTTGCAGAGAGACAAAGAAAAGGTGATTTGAGTGCGTCAAATTTCATCAAAGCACTGCTTAGGATCTCATCTCTCAGACGTTAAACCCAAAACTAGCGACAAAATAGCTAGATAAAATAAATGACCCATATCCATTATCTTTTTGAACAGCCCGTAATATTTTCGACCATTCCTAACTTCCTTATACGTATAAGAATAATAATCTAATCATAATATTTCCACCTATACTGCGTACAACAACCGTAATTATCACATCACATTAATCTAGACATGGCGTCATTGTGCCGCATTGTCTATGGTCTGACTAGTGCTGGGTGTAAGTCAATGTACTACGCCAGAAAGACAAAAGTAGTGACGTCTGACACGGTCAATAAACACTGACCTTTGCCCAGCAGTGATGTTAAGTACCTAGGAATTATCAGATTACGTTGGGTCATATTAAGTTAAGGGTTTTTGTAATTATTGTGGGATCATTAAATGATATAGTGCTCGTAATGGTATACTTCGTTTCCAAAGGTATTAAAAGAATGAAAATGTTCAACATTAATCGTGGACAACATTCTCTAACAAAATTCTTTAAGAGTCTTACAGTTGAGTTTATTTTACATTTCAACATAATTTTCTACATTTAGTTTATTCCAGTGTTTTGATAGAAATCCTAATTTCATGTTTTGAAAGCTCCGACGAACTTAACTGTTGCTCCCGTTACAAACTCAAGCATGGCTTTCCGTATTTTTACCCATTTTATTTGGATAAACAATTTTAAATTAGACTACCATCCCATCGACAGTGGCGAACAGCGCAAAAACTAAATTAAAAGTTTCTTTACGTCGTTCCGCGTAACTTCCGCAATCAGAGGCGAGCTTAACTTAATGAGCAACTCTTGCCAAACCAACTTAGCGATACTAAAAACATTTTAAAATGAATCTGTGTAAGAAAATGCATATATTACGGAAGAGCGTTGCCGTCTTACCCTCTCAGCGGGGGTGAGAGGGATCATAAAATCTCCATAATATATCGCGGGGCATCGTGGTAGCGCAGCCTTGTCAGTGGGGCACAACTTAAAGCCGGCCAAATTCCCTTTGTTAAGTATGCCGTTTCACTGACTTTTCAGTGAGGATTATTTTCAGAGGATGGATGGTAAGGAGGGGGGAGGGGTTAAAAGTTTTATTGCGGGTAGTTAGTTATCACAGCGCGCCGGCACGGCTTCATGTGTTTGCCTAGGAGCACGCTATTGTATGTTCCGATATTCTAATGTTTTATCTTCATTTAGTTTAGTCGTTGTTTGGTTTGGTATATTTGAGAGACACGGTTACTGGAGTTGTACTTTTGTGTTGTTGGGTAACTATACGATTTAAAATATCATTTATTTCTCAAAGATTTACATAATCACTTAATGAGAAACAAAATTTAACATGCAGTTAATTGTTAAAATAGTCCAGAGCGCTCGTCGTGCAATTAGGAAGTACATAATTAGTTATTTTATCAAATTTGGTGAGTGGGTACATTATAATAAATTACTCAAACGCGCGTGTTAGATTCTACAGTATATACTAGAAATATATGTACCTATATATTACGCAAATAACAAGCTTTGAATATCAGAATGGTTACTAGTTAGTTATTTACTTTGTATGAAGGTTATTATTGAATATAGTTTGTAGGGAAAGGATTTTATGAAGTAAAGCACAGATAGACAAGGCTAAACATTTATTTAAATGTAGGCTTGTCAGTAATTAATCATAAAACTAGTCGTCCGTTCGCAAAACTAGGTCATCATGGAGAAGAAGGACAAGAAACTCCATGGTAACAGTATTTAAGTATTCTATCAATACATTTCTTACGTTGTCATAAATTACCGTTATCTTTAAAAACAATTAATTCTATCTCTTGGACAACGTTCCAAGAGAATTCAAAATAATAGCAACATAATAACGATATCTAGGAATATTGGCCATAATATGACTAAACAACAACATAATCTTAATAAGCAATAATTAGGTTTAAAGACATTTATTTCTCATAACAACTTAAATAACATAGTTCACTTAAAATGAGATACAAAGTGTAAAGGGTATCTAATGATAAATAATAATATCGTATTTGCCTCTGGGGTGTTGTTCACGTTACAGGGTACAAATAATGTTTCTTAAGTTTTGCCTTAAATATATTTATACTATCACATCTCTTTAAATCCTCCGGTAAGTCATTAAACAGTTGCGCCCCCTCAACCAACATTGTTTTTTCCCGTAATTAGTCCGTGCACGTGCAGTCATTAGTTGAAATTTGTTTTTGCTTCTTGTGTTGTATGTAGTTGTATGTTTGATTGTACGGAATTCGTGGTGATTTTTTTATGAGAATGCAGGTGTAATATGTGTAAAGTTGTGTGAGATTTAGTAGTTTAATTTTGTGGTATAATTTTTTTGTTGGATATAGATAGTGATAGAGAAATAATACTTTGATAATTTTGTTTTGTATTCGTTGGAGTGAGTTTAGATTAGATTTTGCGGCTGACCCCCACACTTCGATTCGGTTAGGTATTCAAGGTTTGATTTTACTAATGAGTTATATATAACTGGATGAACTTTTTTCGGAATACATTTTGTAACTTTTCGTAACGCTCCTAATAGTGCTATTAATTTTATTTGTACGTAATCGATGTGTACTTTCCAAGAAAGTTTGTCATCTACCCACAGACCGAGGTATTTTTCGTGATTAGACCGTTTGACTATTTCTCCGTTAATATAATTAAGGTATAATATCAAATTACTTAACTTGCGTGACATCTGGCCGATCTATTCCACTTAAGAACACTAGAATTAACCAACTGAACATCTACCAAGCAACTGCCTTGATAACGTCATTAAAATCCTTTTTATATACTACCAACGTCATTTACGTCAAACATTTACCGCCATTTGGAACCAATCATTATGTACTGAAACCGTTTTAAAACATTATAAGGTAATTAATCAATTTAATAGGAGTTAATTCGTAATTCTTAGACATCATCAAAAAGTATATCAACATCAACTGACAGTATTGTGCCAATCATTTGAAACAACCTATTATATTAAAATAGCAACATAAAATCTAAGATATACTACAAGTATAATCAAATATTACTTAATCATTTATAGTAATAACATTTAAGTGTCTTTTACAAGTTAAGACTGTTGTTTTTTGTAAATACAATATCTAGTCAAATTAGGTACTTCTACGTTGGTCCCAAGCTTCTTAAATGTGACAGATGCCATTTTCGAAACAAACAATATTCTAATATTATAATTATATCAAAATGAAATATCTAACACGCGCGTCGTTGTAAACATCGAGCGCGCTATTCTTCTCAGCACTGTTGTAAAGCACCGCATACTATACAATACCAGATAATATAATACTTTATTTATTTATGTTGAAGCTGTCGAAGATGTGTTGCTTTAACATTTTTTTTTTTAAATATAGGTTAGTTTTAACCTCTTTAATGATGTTTGGTAATGAATTATACAGCTAACTATTGACTAAACTATTAGTGTTGCGCTAAAGAGTCAATTTGTCAAGCAAAGCTTTGTGAACCGACGCACTGACAGCACATTAATTGTCTTGGGAAAAGCCTCGAACACACAACTACAGCCAAGTTCTGCGAAGTGCGGCAGAGTCCGATCAAGTGCGGCCAGTTGCGATTGTGGTCGGACAACTAGATGCGCAGTTGTTCAACATCGTTCTGGGTACTTTCACATAGTTGATCAACTACGAACGTTGGCTGGAATGACATCTTATGATTTCGATAATTCTAAAACGTACCGTTGTTCAGATCGTATGCAGATTTGCTGTTTCCGTACACATAAATGCACTGTTGTATTTTAAATTCTTAAACTATATCAGAGTACTGTAAAGGTTGTCTGCCGAAAGCAACCTTATGTAGTGCTGGCCGGCTATAATTTAGTGCGGGTGCCATTCGAACATTCAAGCGAATTTAGAATAAAGTGTCATACAAGACTCTAGGCTGACAAGCAAATGGGTTCAGATGTGAAATACGTAATATTTTATATAGGAATAATTATCCATCTTAACAAGATAAACGTTGTTTGGTTTTATACGTCCCGTGTACTGTGAAGCTCGTAGAGAGCTGCACAGTACACGGGACCACCATCATGTTACACTTACCATCATGTTATCGATATTCCTAAAACAAAATAAAAGCCGGATGAACTCAAGAAACGCTGTTCACCCAATTCTAAACAACATGAACACCACAATTATTAAGCTCGGATCACATAAAACAGATTTATTTAAAATAACCCCACAGAATCGTATGGCACCTTTTTTGCGTGAGTTTTTTTTTTCGTAAATTTATTGCGAGCGGCCTGTGCGTGCATAGACTGTTATTGGACAATATTTTCCGCGCCATGCCCCGGTCCAATGAGCAGGTTCGTCGATATTAAACTCAAATAGTACACACATGAGTGATGAAACAAACACTCTGCTGAACGAACTTGTTAGGAATTATTCATAAGCGAGTATAAGAGATTTGTATGAGTAGTGGGGTTAAACGATTTTGATATCAAGTCAATATTTTCTGTTTCTGATATAAAGCTGTTTGACTTCAGATCTCTACTCGGCATTAAGATATCTACTGAATACTTGATTTCTTATGAGAAATAATTCCACCATCGCTTTATTACGATTATTAACACAGAACAGATAAAAGTAATTAACTTAATCATTAAAGCTGTCACTAAACGCAGCTATTCCTATTTCATAATCCATCATATTCCGTCGCAGGATTTAATTAACGCGTATCATCCCCACTGTCCTGTCCCCCGCCCCCCGGGTATCCACCTGTCTGTCCGCGCCTTATATTTCAATCAGGCCATGTTAACGATGGTCCCGGCATCAATCTCACTCATTTACATTTTATTTCGGAATAGAACACCTTTATTAAGTTTCTGTTCTTGTCTGGATTACGGGAGTATTGATTTTGGACAGCCCTTCATTGTTGAACGTTTTTGCTGTAGAGCATGAATTATGTTTTTCATGCCTTTTTGTACCTACCTAGTTTGATCGCAATTTAATTTTGATATCTTCCTAGCCAATTGACCAGTAAAAATAACAGATAAAACGGAAGCCCAACTGTGGGACGGTACACAATGATACAACATGTATGTGCACCTACTGTAAAGCTTTATATACCTAATTCCAAAAAGTTTATGTGGTATCCAGAAAAAAACTAGGCCACACCCCCATCCCCACCCGCGACTGTCGCTAGTCTAGTAAGGCCACGATAACCGTTATTCGTAAAAGATTTTTCGCGTTGCCTCCATTATCAGATTATTCTATCTTTTACTCAAGGTTAAACATCGAAAAGGGAAAAGAATAGTTGTCCAAATAAGTACTTACCTACTTGTAAAGGTTCAGTAATTTTTGAAGGGCAGAACCTTACTCTCGGTTCGTTTGAGATAGAAATAATCCTGATCGTTCGGGAACCTGATTGGATAGATGCTGGCGAGAGCTTATCGTAATTCATTATCAATATTTGATTGGATAGCGAGTATCGTGATCGGGAACGCTTTTCGACCAATTTGTATGAAAGGCCTTTTTGTAAAATAAATATGTTTGTGCATGAATGTGTAAATATAGTGTGAAAATAACAATTGAAAGTAATTGCAATGTTTTCGGAAAAAAAAACTGTTTACGTGAGTTTGTGGTACTGAAACAATGTCAATGTAATTTGTCGGTTTTATTAAATTTGACCCCCGAAATTTGAACTACTGAAACCAACCAACATTTATATATTGTGGTTGTTTATGTATTATGTTACCCTGGACAGGTCTTTAACATTCGACAAAAACTGCAAGAATATCAAGCACTCGCAACAGTCTTCTCCGTCGACTAGTCTCATCGAAGTGGGATGCCTCGCCTAACGTTATGCGGACTACTGGACTGGAGCTGTCTTTTTAGTGGATTCAGCTTTGAATGAAACGTGCCGGATCATCACTGGTTGCCTGAAACCGACCCCGGTAAAAATGCTGTATTCACTGGCAGGAATAGCGCCACCAGTGATTCGTAGAGCGGTGGCAAGCTCCAGCGAAAGAGCCAAAATGGTTTCCGACACACGACACCCTTTGCACAACAACTTCCTTGTGCCACAAAGGCTTAAAAGTCGAAACAGTTTTTTAAAGTGTGTCGTCCCACTCACTGGCGAACGATCACAAGATAGACTGAAGCTGTGGCGAGACTGTGCTTCCTTACCCAAACCTTTCGTCCCACCCGCTGAAGACCTTCCGCCTGGACATGAGTTGCCTTGGGTAACCTGAAAGTCTTTAAATAGACTCCGGACCCAGGTTGGCCGAAGCAAGGAAAACCTGTTCAGGTGGAAATTCATAGACGACTCCGCCTTGGAGTCTAAATGTAGTGCTGTTCCACAAACGATGGGACGCTTGATATCGTGTCCTTCGTGTCCTGTCAGCTGCACGTTGCAGGAACAGATGGACGCTGGTGATGGCGCCAAACAAGTGGCCGAATTCTGGGCCGAGTCCATTTAGATTGCTATCGACACGCTAAGAAGAAGATTGTTGGAAGACACCGATACAATTAAAATGTATGATTTTTGAAAAAATGTCTTGAAAAAATGTGTTGTGTCGATATTAAATCTCCGCTCGAGGTTAGGAGTACAAAAACATAATGAGCAAATTAGGAACATTATAGCCACTAAAACTTAATTAACAAACCTACTTTGAAGAGATTTTGCAACGGCGGGCGGTTTGGAATCAGGCAAGGCCTTGGTTATTGAAAAACAAACACGTGTGTCATACACCCACGTGTAATGGATTTCCTTATGTTGTTGTGTGGAAAATTAAATTAAGCGACCGCATGCACAGATACTACTGCTCCCACTGTCTGGATAAATTTCTGACTTCAGTAATCCATCATGCTAGCTCAGTTTTTTGTTGTACATGCTGGTTTCCTCAATTTGTTTTTTTCCTTTACTGTCTTGAGAGCAGTCGTGATAACATAAAAAGTAGGTTAAGTGAATGCCTCCCTGGGTTTGTGGGGTTCGAACCCACGACCCTACCTACAAACTAATCCACTTGTAGATTGGGGTCTTTACCATCTCATTCTAATAATGATACGCGCTAATTTTACTTTAGACAAATATATGAGTAGTTATATATATAGGTTAGTTTTTAATAATTGTATGGACAAAGCTCATCATTATTTATGATGTATTACCACAACTCAATACCTCGCAGTATTTGCAGGACAAATGCCGTCGTCATTTGCAAAGAGATAAAAATTTCCAACGCACGCAACGGCCGGTCGCGCCGGTCAATGCGGGTTCAAGCTGGGTAATATGGGCCAATTCCCCGGGAATGTGGGCAGCTCACGTCCGCACCGTTATAGGCGATGAAACAGCATCTTGCCTATTTATCAGTTCGTTTGTAATTCGATTTGTACGTTTTTTTAACGGAGGCGGGATTGTAGAATGATAGCGTTCTAATTTTGGGACGGAACGGAACTTATAGTATACGTAATCTACTGGAACTAGAACGTTTGACAAAGATATCGTGACAGCGCGTTTTCATGTTTCCATTTCTACTGAGATCAACAACAAGTGTGGAAACTGACACAAAACTGAAAAACAAAAATCGTCATCATTCATTTGTCTATGTCAGTTCAAAAACCTAAACGTGAAAAGACCGTTTTAATAAGCTCATTTCCCCACCCCACAAAAGCCAATCTTCTCAGCAGAGTTCGAACACTTGAGGCTGTCAGGCTGCTTCGAAACAATCGCGCCTTAATGATTAGTGTCCGCCAGATGAAGTTAATTCTCCGCTCGACAATCAGCTCCGGATTAGAGAGCTGCGGATAAAAACAAACAAAGCCACAAAGCGTGACGAGGGTAGACGCCCTTATCTCCGCCACCAAACCTTCAATGTTCTCGTAGAGAAAAATTGTATAGGAACAGAAAAACCGAGTTCTTTGAGGCTAATTGTCAAGTCTTGAAATTGGTTTATTAGTTCGTAAACCACACTTTCTGCCTACTTACAATACGTAAAAATCTCTATTGACCAACTTATTGGTATTTACATACCTACAATACAATTCCAAAACCAATAAAGAACGTCCATTTTACATTAGGTAACAGACCTCCCGAGATGTATGCAACCCACTCCTAATACAAACTCTATAAATAAAAGTAGGTGTGTAGCGTTTCAGGTGTGAAAACAAAGGAAGGCGTTGATAAATTGTGTAAGAAATTTTGTGGGACCGAGAGCCGGGGGAGGATTTCTTTAAATCGACTTCGGTGCAAGGCAGTGTAAAATTGTATGTTTGTTGGTTCAGAGGAGAATGGAAAATGAGGCGAAAAGTAAGCCCGTTAATGAACTGCGTGAGGGCTTCGTTCTCACGTTTGCTTGTGGTTGCAGTTTTGTTAAATTATCTCACTACGTTATTAACGCTGATTGCACCTCAAGGAGTAAGATCTTCATTTATTGCAACGATGAATTAGCAAAAGCATCTTCGTATGTCGAACCAAATTGAAAAGGTAAATGCTTGATTTGGAACCTTATTCCCATTGTAATTTATATATTCATTGAACATTAAACTCCGATTATCACGTCATGTGCTACGATCAATTATTAAACAATGCTCCAATTTAATGGTATGGGACCAGTAATTTCTAAAGAAAACTTATTAATTCCTCCGTGCCTACTTCTGCGAATCACTTACCGACGTGTTCCAGGCATACCGTCATGGTGTTACTACTTTGATTTCAACGAACATACTTAAGTTGTTCAATATTTTCCTTTAAAGCATTTTCCAAGTGATTTTTCTTTCAACGTTAACGGGAAAATTGATCAGTTTATTTACAGGTTAAGTTGCAAAATGTTGAGTCTTATTAATATGGTCGACTGCGGTGTAAAAGTGCAAAATATTTGTTAGTCTGAGTTATCGTGCAACATTCACAAACTAATAAAACTTTTATTACTTTCAGTTTTATACATTTTTTAGTTCTTTCTACTTTCTTTTTTATATTTTCAAAGGTTAACAGACATTTCACATGACTGCGACTGTCCCCGAAGTATCACAACTGTCATAAAGTATTAAAGTGGCTGTATCTAGTTTAAACCGAGTCTGCCAAAACTTGATAAAAAACTTATATTATCATTCAGAATACGAACTCTTCTATAAAAGTTGTCTTCAATAATCTATACTAATAATAAAGCTGGAGAGATTGTTTGTTTTTCTTATTGTTTGGACGCGCTAATCTCTGATCTCTTTTTGCATTTGTTAGATAGTCTGATTCTTGAGGAAAGCTGTCGGCTATTCTTAACATCACGCTAAGACCCTTAGGAGCCGAGCAAAAACCAAAAAGGGCAGAAATAATGCTAAGCGAAAATGAAGTAAAAGCGCGGGCGGCCGATGCGATGCGACGGGATGGAGCGGGGAAACAACAAACACTAGACTTGCCAAATTAAAGTAAAAAAACGAGAATATAAAAAAAAAAATACTTTGATTGTGAGTTCTCTTGCACATACAATAGGTGCACAAGTCACATTAAATATATATATCCGTAAGCTCTCAGTTGCTTTAATTCTGAAGGACATATGAGACAGTTTAAGTGAATGTCTATTCTTAGCCAAAATCAAGTCTCCTGACGTATTTATTCGGTATGTACGGACGCCAGCACATCAAGTTACTACAATCTGTCAAATTTCTTTAATAGATTTTCAACTTTATCACTAAAGCATTAAGGTTCAAGGTTGATTGGGAAAATTTGACAGTTTCGGGTAGCTTGACCTGCCGGCGTCTGTACCACAATTAATATAATAATCATGTCGCCAATGAGCCATTCCACTTATTACAGGTGAATAATTATGCCAATAGAATGTAGTTAATGCGCGCTCTTCCACTTATAGCTATATTAGCCGGGTGCTTCAAAGAATCGCCGGCGCACATTGTGCGGCGCCGGGCGGCACTTAAACGCCTTAATGCCATTATTATGGTGCACTAGTGCCATGTATTTAGTGCTCTAGCGTGTCTCCCGGAATAATAATTGTATAACTTTCATAATAAATGTTGGCTACTTTATATTATAATTCGTCGTAACGGTTTTATTGGTACTTTTAATGTGATAATAACTCAATGTTGAAGTGTTTTAGCTACATACTTGTGTGTTACTACGTCACAGCGGTTAAGCGCTGGCCTTTTCTGTCGTGAATTCGATTCTACTTAATTATTCTTTAGTTACCTACATAGTGAGCTGAAACATTGACAAAGGCAAATTATAGCTTTTCTTTTTTCAGTGTTATCATTAATTCAACTAACTTTATGTGTGTGTTTCTCGTCAGCCTTTACAACTTTAGTTTTAAGCATTGTCTTTCTCCCCCTCCTCCCGGTGTGAGGTTGGCTTAGTTTACTAAACATATACTAAGTTTATTACATTATTTATTTAATCAACCAGGAACCACGCTTACCTTGTAATAAGGATTAACTAGGTAAATCTCAGGCTTCATAGTAACGCACACGCTAGTTTAACTGCCAGTCACTTCGCATATTAGCTAAAGTAATGGGTACTTTACATAGTAATTTCCTTTAGATTAAAACTGTTACTACGCCGAGCAAACATTAGTTGTTTGTGTGCTAAGCGCTAAAATGTTGACTTTACCCGATACGCGGGGTAGTGCGCCACGCCTTCACAACTACACGCAAATCCGTTAAGAAGGGTGAAGGTGATATTGTAGATATTTGTTAACTTGAATGTAAAGTGATAGCTTCTGGGAATATTTTTTTTAAATATATAATCTTGCACGAACACATTACCCGGTGAAGAAAAAAGCTCTCGCTATAAGCCAATATCAGAAGGCCAATTCTCGTAATTTAAAACGTTCAAAATTTAGTCGCAGTCTTATCTTGGCGACAAACAAATGTCAAAAACTTGCAAAATGTAGGATGGATGGAAATTAGAAGTATTTTTTGACAGATTGAGACTGAGATCAGACTGTGAACGTTCTTAAAATTACGAGAATTGCCCGTCTGAAACTGATAAATCATAATCTCTTTTTTTTTTTTTTTTCGGGATTGGAAATCTTCAAATGACCCCTCCCGCTCTGGGTGGAGCGGAAGGGAGTGTCAGACTCTTACTAACTAAAACCTACCCATGTTCCTTCCTTTGCCCTTTATGTTCCGGGGTAGCGGTAACCCTTTCGGACAATCCCGCTGACCCGGCAGGCTTCGGCCCTAAGGGGCCCCTCGAATTATGCTGACAACTCTTTGAGGCGCGCGTGGAACACTTACGCGCCGTCCGGCACGTGCCTGGTCCTGATCGATCGGGCGATGATCTACCCATTGCTCTCCGCCCGCAGGCCCGCGCCTACGGTGGCCGGGAGTCGTCACGCGGCTCCCGACGCCCGGAGCGTCTCCCGCGGCGGCTGGGACGGGAGGCTCCCTCATCCGTCCCGCCACCTCCTTCGCTAGCATGACTGCTTCGCAGAAGGAGGCGACTGCCTCCCACTCCCTCTCGCCCCGGACCATGGCTTGCACCAGGGCCGAAACTTCCGTGTCCGGTGAGGACCTGCGTCAGGCGGTAGGTGAGGGCGCCGTGGCGCCTCTCTAGCCACTCCTCAAAGAGAGGTCTTATCGCCGCTATCGCGGCGTGCCCTGCGCTGGGTTGCGACCGTCACTCTTTCCATGTCGCCATGAGATCGAGCCGGAGATCCGTCCGCTCCGCCGCAATTTGCTGCGGGAGCGGACTTTCCCCCCGGCGTAGTGCCTCCGCGCGCCACTCATACAGGCGCGCGAGGACCATCGCCTCCAGATCCCATGGCGGCAGTCCGGCAAGGAGGCTTGCCGCCTCGCCCGAGATCGTGCGGTAGCCCCGGATGAGCCTTACGGCTACCACCTTCTGGGGCGCGTTCAGGTAGTGGGCGGCTCGCCGCCGCAGTGAACGCGCCCACACCGGGGCCCCGTATAGGGCCATGGACCGCACGACCCCCGCGTAAAGCCTCCGGCAGGAGGCGTTTGGCCCCCTAAGGTTGGGCAAGAGCCGCTTGATGGCGGCCCCAGCCCGTTCCAGTTTGGGGGCCAAACGTCGGAAATGCTCGACGAAGTTCCACCGACTGTCGAGGACGAGACCCAAGTACTTCATCGTCGCCTCGACGCCGATGTAAACCCCTCCTACCGTTAGTTGGGATGCCGGTGGTGGCGCGTTCCGGGGCCCATGAAACGCCATGGCCTCGGACTTGTGCAATGCCACCTCGAAACCCAACTGCCGGATCCTCTCCACAAATCATATTGGCTTGACTCAAGAATGTGCGTCGCAATTAATTGATCGAACCTTGCCATATATTTATGTTGTCTTAAGGATATGTTAGCTGCAAATAACTATGGAGATATTCTATTGTAATGACCGACCACTGTGTTTAGAGTTAGATATATAAATGACCTGATATTCATCATCATCATCTAGCCTTTTCCCAACTTGCCTTTTACTTTTTTCCAAATAATAATAATAATAATAATTTATTTGTACGGAATATAAGGCAATAACCTGATATTAATCCTAAATATCCCGAAATCGCAATTTATATCAAAGGAGGAACATTTTCCCAAATCCGATTTCCAATAATTAGAAATTCCAAACACATTCCGTTCGATCTGGGACCTATATTGATAGTACAATCTCTACAACGATAGTCAGACACGAAACTGTAATATCAATGAAGCTAGAAAGTAGCCGAATACCGTATCTAATACATACATACACATGCATAAACTCACGTCTTTTTCCCAGGGGGCTAAGCAGAACGCCACCTGCTACTAACTCGTAACTTACTCCTTTGGCTTCGTTTACCGTCTCTAATGACATCACATTATTTTTATAGTGTATAAATACTTCGTTCACAAATCAATACTTCAGTCATAATCCCCCCTTCCCCTCCGTTAGTAGAAATATTAGGAGTTACATATTCGGATATTATTAATATAACTTAGGGAAATAGCGCGAAGTTTCCGCGAAATATCTATGTAATATGTCATTTTCGCGTATTCTGTGCTATGCAGTCGGTGACTGTAACCATGTTCCATAATTATTTGTGATTTCTTGTTACTACGCGTATAGAGGTATTTATTCCTGGTGTACTGGTTTATACTACACAAATGAAGTTTCATTTTACAAGACTTTGCAGTAAATTGCATCTCATTAGGGATTAAAAGCTTTTCTATTATGTTACTACAATAGTTGGTTCTTGAAATGTCTTTATTTTTACAGTTCAATTTATTCTGTTGTCAAGTTTCATTTTAATTCTTTATGTTGCTTTTTACCAATGCCAACATTAAAACGTAGGATATTTTTTATAGAAATCAGTATTTTGACCATGTGTTTCCCAGTTTATGAGGCTTCTTTCTTCATATTTGGTTAACTTGATATAAAGAATAGTTGGGCTTGTGTCATATCATCTAAAAGCATACCTTTCTTTGAGAGGCTTATACGTACAATTTCATTCACAATATTAAGGGTACTTTACAACCCATTTATCTCCGCGTTTGCGAACACTTTCCTTATTTAATTTCGCATAACCCCGCACGTTCAGCCGCGGCGCTCGCGACGTCTTCATCATGTCTCCGCTCCTCTGTCGCTCTCAATAAATATTTAAATTCAAAAGGCCCCGCTTTACATTACAAGTTACTTGGATCACTTTTAATTAAAGTTGCAAGTTTGATCGAGCCTCCACGACGGCGACGCCAGACTAATGACTTATCACGACTTGATTAATTTGTGATAACCCGCGTGTCGTGTTAACCAAGTTTTTAGTTGACAAGTTTGTTTTGGCGGGGCATGTGGGTATGTGGGTATATGTTCTATGATGCTGTATTAAGAGCTTTGTGGAGCTTAAGGTTTCGAGGGAGATAAATCTTAATCAAAGAATGTAAGATAATTCATGCTATATTGAATAAGAAAAGGTTAGCAGAATGTTTTAAATCTCCAATTAACCCGGCGCCAATGACGCTGGGTCATCACTATTTATTTATTTATCCCGAGGCGACTTAAATCTCTCATTATTCTTTTTTACGCCGATCGTGCAATTTTAGCGTTTGTGTAGCTGGAGATACGACCTCCTTCTAACCGAACCGCAGGTATGCTAAGTGCAACGCCGCATACACAGCGCGCATACCGCATACGTGCATCAACTCAAAACGGGTAAATATGACCCAGCGTCATCGCTGACGTAGTATTTTTGTGACATACTTTTATTAGGTCATTTAGTATTTGTTGTCAATTCACCTTGTTCTTCTTAAAGTTTTTGTTAAATATGGCACTGATCGACCACCCTGAGAGAATATTTGCGGTGTTAGAAGAGTTGGGATCTGACGAAGAAGGGTCAAATGCTGCTTCGACAGTTGCGCGAAAGAATCGCAGGTTTTGCGAGTGACCCCTACAGAAGATGTCAAATACGACCGTCTCAAAGGGATAAGAAGACATCTAATACTTGTAATGCATGCCAAATTTACATGTGCCCAGATCATTTGATTTCGTACTGCAATAATAGCAGTAGTTCTATGTCTCTGAATGAGGAAGTAGAAGGTTTATTTGTTACTATTATTATGATAAGAAGTTTGTTTGTTCTTTATTTTATTACGTACGATTATTAATTTATATTATTATTTAGAATAATTTAACAAAAAATTAAAAAATATTAATGTTATGTTTTCAGAGTTGATTCTGCATGCGCTATTAAGAAAGCTAGTAAAAGTTTGAATTGTAAAATATTTGGATTTATTTTTTGTTTACTACAGACGCATAAAATTCTTCTATAATAAATAATTATTAAAATTTAGACAACAATTAAATTTAGACAAACTTCTTAAATTTCATGACAATTGTCATGAAATTTAAGAAGTTTGTCTAAATTTAATTTAAACTCGATAAAATCAGGGTCATGATGACCCGGTGTCATCGTCGGCGTAATTATTTTCACGTAATTTGCGCCGTGTTAATTCGATGTGTTGATAATTATAATGTAAAGTTTCATCATAAATAATCCTTGGCAGATAATTCTTGCGGTGCAATTGGTATATTTGATTTAGCTTAGCTGTTTATTCAATCACTGTTCCCACATGTAGCTACCGACTGCCATGTCCCGTCGCAGGATCACAACTAAGCACATATTATCTGCTAGCGCGCCAGTCTGGCCAGTGCGTTATCTTAGAACGATGAAGTTATGAAGTTTCCGTGTTATCTTTTATTAGCTTCACAACTTTGAACATCTCACAACAACGTGCTAAGTTTTAAAATTGTAATAATAACTAAGCACCCCAGTATAATGCCGATAAGCCAACAGAAAAGCTACATAAAATCCATTTCCTTTATTTAACTTTCGACTTTTACAGGCAGACGAATGAGCAAAGCCAAACAAAAATCAAAAGTTAAAAGCAACATCATCCAGCTTCTATAAAAAATAAGCAAATTTCAGTATGACTAAAGAAAATAATATGCAGTGTAATAATGAAACAACATATATTCCCGCTGATAAAATCCAATGTGAATGCGATAAAACCGCACGCGTGCTGCCATAACATAATATCTAAAAGCATTTCGCTATCCTATTTATTGAAAATCCTATATTCTTGCGGGAATGATAATTCAATTTCTTTTACAATACCGAATATATAAAGAGCAAGTCATATTTCAGGACCTCTCTTTGTCTTTCTACTTTTGCGAGAATTCCGCTCCGTTCCTTTGCAGATTATTTTATTTTGCTTTTTCCTGCTTGATTACACTAGAAAGTTTTATTTGTTTGTTTTGTGGACTGCCATTTTTTTTTTACGGTGAACTTAATTCTGAGATAATAATGCTGCGTTATTAGATGTTTTCGACGATAAAAAAGCATAACAATGCATCGTTAATTACGTCGTTTGAATTAATAAATTCATTCAACATAACTCCATTTAAACTGACGACGGCGTTCCTTAAGGTGCTGTACTTGGTCCGATCTTACAAACATCATATCATATTATGCATTGATGAATAAAAAAATATCCAAAGATGTAACATTCCTAGCCCACCTAGACAGCTGAATAACTTATGTACATAACTTATTCAAGCTAAATCTTATATATGAAGCTCAGAGAGACTGTGAATAAAAGATATGCCTGGATGGGCCGTAGTGCGGCTAGTGATAAGTATGTTATGTAGCATAACGGTGACCACAGTAATTATAAAGTTTGTTAAATACGGGTTGCTGTGCACGTATATAAGCCGGGGGAGAGGGGGGGCCTCTCCAACTAACCACATGAAAGGTAGTTTACTGGGCATCCGCAGAGCGCGGTTTCATTATATTTTTAACTTTATGAACGTAAGTTCTGTGTAACTGTGTCGGCTGGTTCGTCATACTTTTGGAGTTTTGGCGGACGATTTCGTTAGTTTTGGGTTTGTGCCATTTTATTCTTGAAATTAGATAAATAGAAAACACAGAGTTATTAAAAGTAACAGAGATTATAAGTTTTACAAAGTTTTTGAATTATACATTTCTGAATTATCAATCACACATTATGCTTTCCACTTGATAAATGAATATCATTCTCATATTTGATGGCCGCCTCTTATTTCAGTCTAGCGCGACTGAGACGCTAGTAAGTCACCACAGAACACAGAACACAGAATGACTCACAATAGTCTCTGTAACAAAGTGCCTCCAATATGTGGAGAGGTCATAAGATAGTCCTAGTCCTTTCTTAGGCATTCTTCCCTCTTCAATACATCATCTTGCGAGACTTAAAGCGCACAAGTTAACTACACACTCACACATAAGTATAGCTCAAAATGAAATAAAAAACAATACAAAATTTGTACTTTATTATACTCGTACAATAAAGAGTAAATAGGTAATAATATGCAAACACAAAACTTCCTTTGTCATTCTATAATAGAAGTTATATTCATCATAGAGCATAAAAAATGTTTATTACTAGGCATCCCTTAAATTAAATGTTGCCAGCGAAATGAAATACTTTTTACGTAGACCGTTACTGAATAACACCTCATTTGTTAAATTCGTAATAAAGAGAAACATACAAAATGTTCATTTAAATGTCCATATTTTTGAAACTTGAAGCAACAAAGCCTTCAAATGTAAGGATTATGACAATTTCATGAGACATTTCTTCCGTGGGCCTGCGTATTGAATTGATTCACTTTTAAATTGCTGAAAGAGTTGAAATTAATGATATATAAAGCCTGACTTGAATCCACATTGGGCATGCAAATGAGAATAAAAGGTTTGTGAACCTATCGGTTTATCTATATCAAGTTGTTACTGGTGGACAATCTATTCTTTGCCTACAAGTAAAACCATGCAGCTTCCAGCATAATACATTAGATGAGATTAAAATAGATGAAATTGACTCATAGGTACTACCAAAAAAATCTACACGTGTTTGTCTTCCACATAAGAAATGATAAGTTTATTTACGTGATAATTCGTTTTGACTTTCAATTTCAACAAATGGCGGCAGGTGTAATTCATATTATTATGTATAAAGGTTCACTGATTCTATTAACGTTTGTTGTAGAGACAATTTTTTTTTTTTACATTTGCTACCATTTCACTCCCATTAATTTTGAATACTATGGAAATGTAATAGGTACAAATAAACGGGTCTTTGAAAACGATATTTTTTTAAAGCAATATTGTATTAATTTGTTTTTTTTTAATTTTGTTTCAGGTAAGTGTCTCTCATACCATACAAGCAAGCTGAAGCCGCTGAAAGCATCCAGAAGCATTTCCAGGTACACAATCTTCATCTGCAACATAAACCTCGGGCGCGCTTATCAACTGTGTCATTTGTTTGCTAACCACGTCATCTGAAGTCACGTTCATAAAGTTTAATTGCACCGCTTTTACTGCGCTATAAAAATAAGGTGCGCTATAAATAGGGCGCGCGTCGCCGCGTGACGGCGCACGGCGCACGACGCGCGGCTCTGGGAGCACGCTCGTCATAGCGTGTTGATCGCGCGTGCTACGCCCGGCTCATAAATCGTGGGCTCATGCCTTCACATTATTTAACGCCGGTGTCACGCGAGCGCTGCATGCCCGACGTCATTTGTCGGCACATTTTTATTTACACGATGTAAATAAGTTGCGATATTGCGTAGCGTCGCCGGAGGTGGGGGACCGGCTTTACTCCCGAGGCGCGGCTAGGCGGCTGCTGACGACGTGTGAGGGATCTTGCAATGTTTTGTGAACACTTGTTTTTGAAGTTTAGTTTTGAGCCTGGCATAGTGTCTTGAAATAAATGCAAGTCTTGTATATTTGCAACGTCAGCGTCGTCGACTTATAAATTTATTTATAAGTAACCTGTAACTATGTAGTTTTCAAAAATAATTTTATTGATGATACCCATTATTCTTCAATTCCACTCTTTCCTCAACACCAACATACGACTAACCACAACAAACATTCCTTCACACAACTGTACCCCATTTCAATTCAATTAAAACCCTTCTTCTGTCGACCGCTGTTCAAACATAATTTCCCAGTTACACCAACAACTTGCAGTCAGCCTCACATCTACACGCGGCCATGTTCTAAAGCAGAGTAATAAACCAGTTGGAAAATATAATTAAAGTGCGGAGTAATTGTGCCGTGGTAGTACATGTTGAAATGAAACCTCGTTTGCCCGGCGGCGTCGCCCGTCGCCCTGCTACTAACTGCAAGCCCTGATTTTATTTCAGATAGCACTGTGTGACGTATAGAATGTAACTAATCGTTAGCCGTAATTGTGAAAGTTGGATGACTGTTGGTTATTATGCGGTTAGCCTAACCTGTCACTACTTAGTAACGTGCTCGGAATTCTGCGGAAATTTTAATAGCAGCCGCGGGTTTAACGTCTACTGGGTACATAACATTGCCTTCATTGAAAGTATTTGGTACTAAATATAGGGATATCCATCGTTATACTATCTTTATGTTTAAATAGGAATATTATTGAGATAATGAAAAACAAATGGAGCCATTCATTCCTTTTCGTGGTCTAGTGTTAGTGAAAACGGTCACATATTATGAGTAGACTTTACAATTTGTGAGGCTTAACTATTATGTAACAGTTCAGTAACAGTCGCTTTTTTTGTACATTTTACTTTGGCTATTATCCTACACCGCGAAATAAACCAGTCGAATAGAAATGTAGAGGATTTTTTATCGAAAAACCATTAGCTAAAAGTTGTCAGTGCGAATGAACAAATAAATCCTATACCTGAAAGCCATTAACTAGATTTTGCGCAATTTGATACAAGAACAAGGTATTATATTTGATATACAAACAAGATATTCTATTTGATACACGAACAAGATATATATTTGATATACGAACAAGATATTCTATTTGATACACGAACAAGATATATATTTGATATACGAACAAGATATTCTATTTGATATACGAACAAGATATTCTATTTGATACACGAACAAGATATATATTTGATATACGAACAAGATATTCTATTTGATATACGAACAAGATATTCTATTTTATAAATTCTCCGGCAAAATGCAAAAATTGGCGCGCAAGTTATGTTCATGGAATGTTGGCAGCTGTTGAGCGACTGTGGCACGACGTGGCAGAGTGCAGTTATCAAAGGACGTAACTTACGTTATAGTTTGACATGAAGTTTTTAAAATGGTTTAAAAAATAGCTTTAACGTGCGCTGAAATATCATTATGTTCGTGCAGGTTTATTCAAATAGTGCTTGTGTTAAAATTCCGTATGACGCGAATGCAATATAACATCGCAGTGCTAAAACTATTAATCACGCTCCTCAGACACACGGCACGCTGCTTCCATAAACAATCCACATATATTACGTCTGTCTAACACTGTTTATAAGAACAGTTCACAAACAGGCGTCAAAAACGAAATTGCTTCCGCTGGGCCCGCTGACACCCGCTTGATACGTCCCTATAATAACTTTACTGCAAAATGAATTACTAGCCACCTTCCCACCTTGGGTTTAGACCACCTTATGTTTAGTGCAGCAAGGTTGAAAGTCGGGTGAGTGCGGCAGTGGGTCGCCTCGCGCCTCGACCACAGTTGGCGGTCGTGACAACTGTCCCGTTCCTACTGTTGGAGTGACAAGCTCAGTTTCGGCTCAGTGTTTTGAAGTTCGGGATTCGAGTTCGTAATAACGAGTAAATATTTTGTCGGGAATCTGTCAGGAATTGAGCTAGTATTTTGAGGCACTATTTCGGTAACTGGGTTTTCAATTTTAGAACATGAGTCAGAGTTTCGAGTGACACGATTCACAGTTGGACTGGGTTTCGTTTTTTGTTCGCCCCGAAGGTAGCCTCGGTTATCAAGGTACCGTGATTCTGATCTTTTATTGTGAACTTGTCATGCTTACTTAGCTCATAATCTTCCTGCCCTTACTTGATCAGCACGTACACATGTATTCTTTCTTTCTCCCCTGTCTACTGCCACGCCGTTACCTACTTACATAATATATTTTCTATTCCCTAATAACATTCCTTGTGATTTACTGAGAAATAAAAATGAATGTTGATCATAAAATACAAGGCAAAGAACGAAACTAGAAAAACAAATAAAGCCGACCTGTGGACTTCAGGACAAGACCCGGACAAAGTCACTGGATTAACGCCAATGTTCCACCACGTAAACAGGGCGACGTAGAACATAGCTCGTTATCGCGCCACGCAACTCCAAGTCAAACGCAAACTGGATTATGAGTATAATGGTGCACGAAGCGATAAGCTTTAAACTATTATAACTTAAGCGATACTGCAATCTTTAACGCCTAAGCTTGGTTCACTTTGTTTGGCCATAAAGTTGGCTGAGGATAACCTGTATCCTGGCTTGTGCACATAGTTACCTAAGTATCTTCACAACTATTTGACTGTGGGAAAGTGATTTTTAACTTGTTCGTCATTTATCGAATGTAGAGTTGAATGACAAAATAAATACACGAAAGTAATAATATCAACACCCGGCAGTGGACGGGCACACGGAAGAAAGCTAAGTGTGAGAACAGCAATCAATGCAACCTGCTGTTATAAATGTACTCATTGCGGAGTCCAAGGTTGTGGGAGTCACAAATTAAGTTCAAATTAATTCAAGAAATCATTAAGTAAGATAAAAGACACATCACCTAATGTAAGATTAGAAGAAACTTATAATGATTCTGTTCCGAAATTGTGTTTACCGCGTAAGAAGCGTGAGCTATCTCCAACTTAGATTTATGTGTTGTCGCAAGTTTTGCCGAAATACACTTTACATTTTTGAGAGGAATCTGTTTTGAACCAATCTTCATCTTTATCTAACCGAGTTTGTTGACGTCTCACAGACGCTAAGTTATTGAACTGTCTCGGGCTTCATATTTAATTTTTTTTGTAAAGGACACAGCTGGCTATTATAGATCACTGTTTTTTTTTCAACGTCTAAAACGATATTGAAAGAATATTCGAAAAAAATGTAGACGCTCTCATCAAAGATTGACAAAAAAAAAACAAAATTCTTTCCAGACGATATTAACGGTAGAAACATTAGTAAGACCCGTTCTAAGCGATGCCAATGACTCTTACTTTAACCAACCCGTAAAATCCTATGAATAAGTTATTTTTAACGCTGTCTGATAAAAGTTAAAATTGAATCCAGCATAATTGCATACATCGTCACTCGGCACGCCCCCCCCCCCCCCCGTCGCCCCTCGAGCGTACTCAATTTGATTATTTTCTAAAGCAATTTCAGCTGCGCTATAGCCGTGTCAAGCAAACTGTCTCGGATCACGAATGCATTTCTATTCGTGAGAACATGTCGTTACGATAATACAGATTATATTTTTACAGTGTATGACGGCATAGCAGTTCTGTGTAGAACACTATGTAGGGCAGGTAAGCAAGCTCTATCTCCGACATGTCGTCGTCTACGTGTGGCAAATGCTTGGCATCGAAAATGTAGACGTATCAGATCAGCATTTACTCTTATTTTTTCTTCCTAAGAAAAACTTTCAGTAATATTACAGCTAAGTGCTATAACATCAAGATCACGACTCTGCATTAATGTGACAGGTTATTAGCATATCATCTGCATACACTTCACCTATGGCTACTTGACGATGTGCTTCGTGTGAACCCATTGTTAAAAGCATTGTCTAAATTGAACAGCTCGTCTGCAGCTCACTAACACTCAGGTTGGACAAAGTTACAAGAAAGCGTTCCGAGCAACACTCATAGATAGCATCAACATGGTTGTTTTGTGTGCACTTGAGCGAAAATTCACGGGACATTACTGCCGTTGAGGAACTCAATTTCCAACGTAGACAAAAGTGAAGTGTCACGAACAAAGCCAGTGACAATGCAAAAAGTAGGAATGCAGCTCTCTCAGCTCAGTGGAGACACAAAGAAAATTGTACAGTAAAATGTTCAGTCAATTTGTTGCGCTGCAGGCCGCTGGCCCCCGACTGATTGATTCGATCTCGCGCCCTTTGCTTGCGGGTTTTTGTCCATGTTTTTATGAGATCATCTGTTTTCACGATCTGATTGATCGGTAATTAACTGCGAGGAGCTTTCTGACAAATTCACACAAAAACCGATTATTTACAGCTAATGAATAAGGATCACTTGACCTCAGACAATAGACTGACTGTCTGGTTAGGAAAAGTAATATAATTCTATGAAATATTCTGACAAAATCGCTTATTACTTTAGTACAAAATCTTTAGTAGCTATCAGCTAGAATATTGTTCAGGTCAAGAGGTCCTTAGTGCAAGATAATTTTCTCGCCCAGATCGTAGAGAGACGATTAATAGCCTGTTACACTCCAGTGTTGAGTAACCAAAGGACCTTATAGATTGTCATTAGTTTCAGGTGCCCGAGCGCACAGCAGCTGCTGAACATTTTTAAGCTAACAATTTTAATCTACGAACTATGCATTTATAAAGTTTGTTTTATTTTTAAAATAGTTACTTAACTTTACTTCAGGAAACAAGCCAAGCATTATAAAGGCACTTACTAGTTTTTCAAATGCTCAGGTAAAGATTTCACATATTATTTTCATGTTTTTGCCGATACTGCGATTCGGTCGGTACAGGTAGAAAATTCTTTTAGCGCGTTTCCTATTGAACCACTCATGGATACAACCGGAACAACTATTCGTATTCATAACGTTCTAGCATTTTTTTCTTCGTACCATGTCGGTAGTATATCGTGCTGACGTCATAGCATTGTATAATGAAGATGTGGGTCATACATAAGGTGTTGCGTGCACGTTGCTGTCGCCAATCAGCTATGGATCTTAACGAGCGCGATTCCATCGTACGGTGTGTGGAGCTGGTGCATTGCGGCGCACGGTGTTGGTATTAGCATCGATATTGTTGCGTACAGGCTTTCATGGTAGACCTACTTTTGAAGCGTGTTTCCCTATCAACGATGCGATAGGTACAGTCAGCGACAAAACACTTAATTATTGAGATTAATATTTGATTTAAATCGGAACAGAAGTAAAATTAAGAGAATATGAACCCTTAACCATTATATGAAATGCTGAAATATAATAACAACCCACAACAACATTACAATTTTATGTCAATTTAGATGAATATTATGTGTAGAAGTTTGTCGCTGTACCTTCGCTTTGACTACGAGATTATGAATGCACGTACGCCATCGCCTCCTAATACTATCCCTCAAAGCGACCGGTACTTAGACAACGCCTGTTGAGCTAAATTCTCACCTTCATAATACTTTTGTGAAAAAAATGGTTTGCACCTGCGGGTCGCAGCATAGGTTAAAAATAACTATCTGAAGTGCAAATACCTATGTATACCGGCCGCACCGTGCGTATAGCATCTTGTTGTTGTTGCTCCTCTAAATAATATTAAACTGACGTTCCACAAGTGATAAAAGTGCAATTAAACTTGTTGTACGTACATTTATAGTCGATTGCAGTAAACCTGCACCAATAATAAGTGTTTTGAGTGCGAAGTGTGTGGTGGGCCTTTGTTGGTGTGTGTTTTTGCCGTTAGAATATTTGGGCCATTAATAGTGTCCTGTTTTGAAGTGTCTCAATTACTTTTAATTTTACTTAAAGAAACCATGATTCGGATGCCACCAGAACATCCCTGATTTTGCATAGATTCCCCAAGCGGCGAGACTTACACGACAAAGCTTGATGAAATACTGGAAAAAGTGAATGCCATTATGTCAGATCAAAGCGCTAGACTCGATGCCCTCGAGGAGCAAAATCAGGGAAGTGAAACACCAAATTGATGGCATACAAATAAACAGTGCTGAAATCATAAAATCTATGAGTTTCAGCATAATCTGAGGGGCCCCTTAGGGCCGAAGCCTGTCGGGTCAGCGGGATTGTCCGAAAGGGTTACCGCTACCGCCGCATAAAGGGCGAAGGAAGGAACATGGGTGGGTTTTAGTCAGTAAGAGTCTGACACTCCCTTCCGCTCCACCCAGAGCGGGAGGGGTCATTTGATGATTTCCCATCCGGAAAAAAAAAATCATGAAATCTATTGAATTTTTTCAGAACCGTCTAGGTGACCTGGAAAATAAAATTCATGGTATGGAACTGGATAGAAAGGAATTTGCCGACTACTTGTCTAAGATTGATGAAAAACTTGATAGGCTGGAACGAAGTTCTATTAAAACGTCGCGTCGGTTGAAATCAGAAATGTGCCAAAAGTTCTCAAAGAAATCAAATTGTCCCTGTATGACACGGCTCTGAAGCTATTTAAATCTCTTGAAAGTGAGATACCGAAGTCTGATGTTCGCGATGTATACAGAGCTCCGAGCAAATTTACCGATAGCCAGTCCACCATAATTATTGAATTTACAGACACTCTTACGAAGAGCAACTTTTTAGGTATCACCAAGGACTTTGACAACAAAAACCCTTCCAACCGGTTGAACAATAATCATCTGGGTATTGGTGGAGAATGACACCCAATATACGCATCAGAACACCTCACGGCTAAAATGAAGTGGTTTCATTTCTTAGCAAGAGACGTTGCCAAGTATGCCCATTACGGGCACTGCTGGAGATATCGAATAGCCAAGTTTACCTCCGCAAACGGGAAGGGCAGCCTTGCTGCGCCTATCCACTCACAGTATTTTTACACATTATCACTGCCATCTCCAGCTCTAACATGGTGAGTTCTTGCCTTTACTTTGCCACTTCTCCATCAAATTGCTTCCTGATTTGTTTTTGTAAGATTATGGTTTGTCCTGATTCCGTACGTGACTACTGCTCATGTAGCGGGTTGAAAATGTGGCGTCTACTCTTCATTCTAAAACCCATATAATGGATGGTGAACTTCTGCGTAATATTGATGACTCTTCGATGGTTAATTACCTTCGTGTCTCCACCCCAGAAGATGTTTCGACAAAGCTGGGCAATCCTAATAACTTCTTGACTCTCGTAAGTCAGAACATTACAAATATTCGTAAGAACTTTGACTGTTTTTCTATATTTTTATCTGGACTAGAATTTATGCCTGATATTATCATATTGACAGAATGCTGGCTTGATTCCAGTTTCAGCACTCATTACTCTACCGAATTACGACTGTCATTTCTCCAAAGAATATTTAAATCAAAATGATGGTATCGTAGTACTTTCAAAGTGTGGTCTAACTGTACAGGTACGGGAACCAAAATTTCGAGACGCTAACGCCTGCTGATTGATATCGGAACGGACTATAGTGTTGTTGCATTGTATCAATCACCCTCCATGCACGATATTTCTTACTTCTTGGAGTCACTAGAAGAGATGATGGGGTTGGCTAAAGGTAAGAATTGCATCATTACCGGCGACATAAACCTTGATATTAAAGCTATTGAGTATCTCAATCTTGTTGCGTACAGTGGCTTTATGCCTGGACACAACCTTCCTACTAGAGGACCTAGTTGCCTAGACCATATGCTACTCAGAACTAAGTCACCAGCCGTCGTTCTTGTTTGTGATTCCGACATTACTGACTATTATACAGTAATTGCTGGTGTCACCTTATCCTCAGTCACTAAAAACGCTCCCAAATTCAACAACACAATTGATTATTAAAAACGAGTATTTTCGAGACAGATTGGTCCAACGTTACAGCCGAATCAGACGTTAATGCTGCCACAGTTTGTTTTATCAACTTAATGACACAAAAAATTAAAGACTTCAGCTCAAAAGTCAAAGTGCGTAGTTCAAAGCCAGGGATGACGGTAGGTCTACTTCGATGCGTCCGAAAGAGAGACCGCCTACACTCCTACTCCAGAAAAAACCCAGACGATATTACAATCCAAGGAGAGTATAAACCAGAAATTACTGTAACGACATTATCAAGCTAATGAGGAATACAACCGCAAATTGCTAACTGAAAATAAAAACAATACCAAGAAACTTTGGCAAAGTGTTAAGGAAATCTGCGATATGAAAAAAAGTAATAGCATAAACGCAGGGTACTCCCTTACTTCTCCTAAAATTGTTTGTCCGAAAATCATTATCCATAACACTTTTGCTATAAACTTCAGTAACCATAATGTTCAAAAATTCGATTTTTTTTTTACATAATTATCTTTACTCCTCAAACTATTCTGTCATAATATCGTGTACTAAAATAATGTAATCTCCTAATTTTGCATGAAATAAAGCCTTATGTCCTAAGTATTGTATTATATAATGTCTATTATTCCGAATGTTCATTTATAATGAAATTGTTAGCCCTAAAACATTTGCTAAAAAGTAAGGGTTTTAGTGACAGAAACGAATCGCTGTAAACCCGACTCCACGCAGTCTTGTCTGCCCTACCCCTAGAGTGTAATTTAGAATCGCGTAGACGCGTAGGGGCGAGGCGGCCCGCGGGCTGAGGAGCAGGAGTCTGCGACGATCAGCACGCGTGGGGCCGCAGGAGACCCGCAGCGCCGAAGCCGTGACAGAAACCATGCCTGCTGCATGTTTGCTGCATGCTTGCTTGCATGCTGCATGCTTGCTGCATGCTTGCTATAATAATAATAATAATTATTATTATTCGATTTATTTTTATTTTTTATTATTTTGTTTATTTAATTACTTATCTTATTTTATTACTATTATTATTAAATTAGGTAAAAAAAAAACATTAAAAATATAAAAAAATAGTGATCCACCGATGTCGGGAGCAGGGTCCAAGCAACCGGTGGTTAGGGCTCCAGAGACAGGAACCTCCTCACAATGCGAGCCGTATCGAGGAGTACTGCCTTTTGAATCAGGCCCTTGATCCAACCGCCTAACGAGCCTCGATAGATGTTGATCGAGGCTTTCGGCCATCAGGCCATTGGCCGATACGACAATCGGCACAATGACAGCCGAGCTTACATTCCACATGTCAACAACCTCATGTGCTAAGTCGAGATATTTAACAGATTTCACGAGGTTCCCGTCATGTGGAATTCACACATTACCATTTGACAATCATTGTGCGGCGCGCTAATCGATCTATCACCATTATATCAAGCTTATTGGCGACAATAGTCCTATCAGTAATGATAGACCGATCCCAGTACAACGTGACATGGTCATTTTCAAGAACTGGGTTGGGCACATACTTTTTTTTTCCGGATGGGAAATCATCAAATGACCCCTCCCGCTCTGGGTGGAGCGGGGAGTGTCAGACTCTTACTGACTAAAACCCACCCATGTTCCTTCATTGGTCCTTTATGTTCCGGGGTAGCGGTAAACCCTTTCGGACAATCCCGCTGACCGTCGGGCACATACTTGTATTATTGTTTTAATTATTAGGATAAATAAACGTTAAGTAATTTGATTTTAGGACTTATAACTTTTATTGAAAACAATTTTAAGTATTTTGTATATTATTGATTGTAATATTTATGACAAACAAATTTAGGGCGTATTGTATTTAGGGGTTTCAATTTTATGGCATGTGATATTATGTGACATTAAGTTCGGGCAAGTTATCATTCGGACAAATGATGATTAGGACAAAAAATGGCACTTTAGATTATGGATAAAAAAGTTAGGTAACACAATAGAGAACCTAAACGCAGACATCACTAAAATCTTAGAAGATCCTGTGGAAGCGGTAAATTCTGCCAATGAGTTTTTTAGTACAGTTGGTAAAAAATTAGCTGATACCATCCTGTCTGAGCTAAAAGTTACTGAAAAACAACTGGCGGATGCCATAAGACTGGATGGCACTACTGGGAACTCTTTCTTCTTTACTCCAACTGACCCAGAAGAAATTCTAAAATTCATTGATAACCTAACATCGCTCCGCTTGCTCAGCCCCTGGAAGTAGGATTTGATCAGTAATTCGATTTTAAAACAGTGTAAAATACCTCTTACTCCATTTTCACCCACATATGTATTTAACTTAAGCATGTCTACAGGTGTCTTTCCGGACTTTTTCAAGGTAGCCAATGTCTGCCCAATCTTCAAATCCGGCGACCCGCTCTAAGTTACAAACTACAGACCTATTTCCGTATTATCTTCAGTGTCTAAAATACTAGAGAAACTTGCCAACAATCGGTTACAAAAATTCCTAGAAAAAGAAAAACTACTATCTGATAAACAATATAGTTTTTGTCAAAAAAATCTCAACAAAGGATGCAGATATACCACTTGTTGACCACGTCACTGAAAGCATTGGTGTGTTCACAGATATGGCTAAGGCATTATACTTCTGCAGAAGCTATCGTTAATGGCAATACGGGGTCTAGCTCAGAACTGGTTTCACTCCTACTTATCAAACCGACAGCAAAGGATAAAATATAAAGGCGAAGCAACAAGCGAGTATTCTGATATCCACTTTGGCGTTCCCCAGGGAAGCGTGCTCGGGCCAACCCTATTCTTGGCCTACATCAATGATCTCTGCAACCTTCGATTAAAGAATGCTAAGATTCTCACTTTCGCGGATGACACGACTATAGTATTCTGTAGCAATGACTAGGCTGAGGTCGTTGATGCTACTGAGAGAGGCCTAACTAAGGTAATGAAATGGCTGCAGCAAAACCTTCTTACGTTGAATTCAAGCAAGACAAAACACATGGTATTTAAAATATCGAAGCGCCTAGAGCCCGAAAACCCACTGCGAATCAAGCTCCACTACTGCAAGCACCTTAGTAGTGATTCTTGTCAATGTGTCGAGATTGAACAAGTTGACCATACATATCAAATACCTTGACGTCTTGATCGACAACCAGTTATCCTTGATCAAACAAATAGATGCTGTCACTGCCAGGGCCCGTAAACTTATGTTCATATTTAAAAAACTTAGGAACATTGCTGATCACAATACCCTCAGATGTGTGTACTTTACACAAAGACTCATTTGATAAAACTTGAACGAGCACAAAGGCGCATCCTAGAGGTTGCTTATGGCAGGCCCTGTCGGTATCCCACTGGTATGCTGTACCAAGAATGTGAAGTTCTTAGGATAAGAGCTTTTCATTTTGTCTGTCTTGTTACGCTTCCACCGACAAGCCCAATCGAAATCTACTAGGCCGTGCAGACAGAAGAAATGGAAAACACCCACTACTCGCACTAAATTCGCCCAAAGAGCTCCAAGATACACGGGTCCATTTGTTTATCAACATATCAACAAAATCCTGGATATAGTGGGTTGCTCAAAGCGTACTTGTAAAATAAAAGTTACTAAGTGGCTATCAGCTCAGGACTATGCACGGACTGAAGCTCTCCTGACTCCCATACAGTAAGTCCCTCACAAATACTCATACTCATACCCAGGCGTAACACACCCCCCTAACACATCCCTTTAACACAAACACATGTACATACAAACTACACTAAATTACACTCTACACAAACTTTATAATTGTAATTTTGCATGTTTCCTTTAGTTAAGTACTCGTAAGTTTAAATATTGCTTAGATTAAGTAACCAAACGATCACTGAACTACCCACTAGTGCACTTATAATGTGTCATGAACGCCGAAATAACTAGACCCCACGCCACAGGGTATCCTAGTGTGGGGTCTAGCGCTACTTTATTGCACTATATCTATAATAAAAAAAAATATTTTAAATTTTATTTTTTGTTTTACTATCTTTTGTTTGTTGTGTCATCAAAATGTGTCTAAATAAATTTATCATTATTACCTAGTGCATTTTGCTAATTGCTTCGTTTGATCGGATCATGTGTGGACTACTTCATTATTTTCGGGTCAGTTGATTCATTTAATTGGATATTTTGCACATTGTATGTTCATTATTTATCTCAAGTCAGTGCTATAATAACCATTTATTCAATACTAGCTACTGCCCGCGACTTTGTCCGCGTGAAACTTCTTGTTTCCCCGGCCCACTGTCGCATCGCATCACCTACCCGCGCTGTCACTACGTTTTCACTTAGCGATCTTTCAGACTTATTATTTTTGCTCGGCTCTAAAGGTCATAGTGTGACGATAAATAGCCTTCCTCAAGAATTGGGCTATCAAATGCAAAATAATTTTTCAGATTAGGCTGATAGTTTCAGAGATGGTGCGTTAAAACAAACAAACAAAAGAACAAACAATCTCTTCAGCTTTATTATTAAGTGTACAGTGTACAAATAGGTTTTCCTTTTTAGTCCTTCGTACCAACATATTAATGAGTATTAAATAAACAACAAGGTTTTCAGGTGTAGGATGCAAAATGACGAGTAAATAGTTCATTGTTCGCTAGTTGTAGTTTGAAACTATTGATACGCCTGGGGACTCCCGAGGTACCTACCTGCGTCGAGTTACGACGTGTACTTAAACTTGTTCATAACTCACACAGCTCTGTTAAAGGTGTACCAAGTTTTAACGTAGTGATCATAAAGTTAAAACTTAGGTATAATAATTATTTGACTTGTTTTTATAAAATCGTTTTTGTAGATCAAAGCTGTTTCTAGCTAAACGATGTCCTTGAATTTTGAACATAAACGAATTTACAATAAAGTGGCCTAAATAATTTGATTTGTTTGACTAACAGAGACTGGAAAAAAATACTCGGGAGTGAAAGCTAGTCCTGAATAAAAATAAAAACACACACTACGTGTGATACTTTCCTCTCCTTCCTAACATGAGCCGTACCACTATATGGTGCTTATCCATCAAAGTACAACGATCAGCAGAGCATTATTGACCGACACGTTGAGTAGAGTGGGTGCATCGGGCCCATTTCCCGTGGACATGGTCCGCGCTGCCCCCTCCTCCCCGCTCCCTGTGACAACACCGCAAGGATACATGTCGTAGCTATCGACCGTAGGGTGACCAAGCTAACAAGCGTTAGAGGGTTACGTATTAGAGCTCATAGATGTAGACGTTTATGGCATGCTATTTATTCAGTGTAGATGCTGCAGAACCCTGATACCTTTTAGCCTACTTATATATTTATGTATCTATACTAAAACATTATAAATTCGAAAGCATCCTACTAGGCTACTTTTTATCCCGGATGTACGTCCCCTGGGGTAATTTCCGACCTGCACGCGGGCGAAACTGCGGGCAAAAGCTAGTAATATTATATGGAAAGAGAACGATCGAGCACTTCAAAGTAAAATGCAACAACAATTTTTACTGACTGATTGACCTAGAGAGGATTCACTATATCACCAATAACATCACATAGAATGGGTGAACAACACACCTTTTTTTTTTTTTTTTTTTGGGATGGGAAATCATCAAATGACTCCTCCCGCTCTGGGTGGAGCGGAAGGGAGTGTCAGACTCTTACTGACTAAAACCCACCCATGTTCCTTCCTTCGCCCTTTATGTTCCGGGGCAGCGGTAACCCTTTCGGACAATCCCGCTGCCCCGGCAGGCTTCGGCCCTGAGGGGCCCCTCGTTATGCTGACATCTCTTTGAGGCGCGCGTGGAACACTTACGCGCCGTCCGGCACGGGCCTGGTCCTGATCGGGCGGTGAGCTACCCATTGCTCTCCGCCCGCAGGCCCGCGCCTACGGTGGCCGGTAGTCGTCTCTCGACTCCCGACGCCCGGGGCGTCTCCCGCGGCGGCTTGGACGGGAGGCTCTCTCCCTCATCCGTCCTAAGGTTCTGAGTGGTCTACGTAATACTCATATTTTATGTATCGCTAACATAGTATCCTTTACCCCGATCATGCGATGTTTGACCCTCTCCGTGTATCGGCGAGCTGTTTGGTTTGTAGATGACATCTCGTGAAGTGGCCGCTGATTGGCCGAGCTTGCGACATACACTCTATGGTCCATACTCAATACTGCTGACTACACTTATTGGCTATTCGTGTGTTTTGTACTGAAAATCAGCTTCCTGGTCCATTTCTGAAGATAACGGTAAATATGAAGCGAATTGAATAAAACATTCGAAAGATATCTTTGAGATTACGTTAGGAATTGTTGGTTTAAGTTTTTATGAGAACTTTATAAAATGGCAATAAAATGTTTTGGAGACGAACAATTTGCTCATCATCATCATTGTAGCCGAAAGACGTCTATGACTGGATACAAGCCTCACCAAGCACCGGCACTTCGACAGGTTCTGTGCACAGAACAGATAACTTTTATCTGTTCTGTGGTTCTGTGCACAGAACAGATAAAAGAGGAGTTCTGTGCTTCTCGCATCCAGCCGATTCCCGCGGCCTTCACAAGATCATCAGTCCACCTTATAATCTTCCAACGTTATGTATTCCGGTACGCGGTCGCCACTCTAGAACCTTTCGGCTCTAACGGCCATCTGTCCTGCGAGCATTGTGTCCTGCCTGACAATTACATGATATAAAATGTATAAAAGCAAGCTTTTTTTAAAAAAAAAACTATATTACGTATTTGAGTAGAGATAAAATACAGACATAACGTCATTATTTCCCAGCAATATCACTTACCATTAATTAATACAACGAATCTAATTACAACAAAACCAGAAACATACAATAGAAGAATAATGTTCAATCATTTACTTATTACGTACCGGATGTTTGAGCACCGGAAGCGAGCGGCCATGACAGCCAGTTTGTCATGACAATACGACTGTGACATGACAACAGTCAATGTTTGATTAAAATGTTTATCATTGTGTTTAGGGAAACTAAGTCAATTATGATATCATGTTATTCTCCCCCGTGGGTAGTGTGAATAATTAACTGATACCTAGCCAATTATCTATGTTTGTTACACAAATATGGAAAGTAGGTGGTACGTCACTGGCAATGAAATTAAACCATGCCGGTAATAAAAATAAATATTTTTTTACAAAATCCGAATACATAAGGAAATGCGAGTACTTATTTGCAACCTATAATAATTCAGCCGGTGTGATTATCACAATAAAACACCCATCCATACTATAATACTATAAATGCGAAAGTAACCTTTTTACGCCTTATCGGCTGAAAGTAACTCGAAATTTGGCACACAGATAGACTATGACCTGGGTAATGGGTTAGGACGTAGGATACTTTTTATTCCGGTAGTACGTTCTCGTGGGATAATGTCCGAGGTACACGCGGGCAAAAGCTAGAATAGAATACTCTTTATTATGTTCACTATATAAATTACAGGTATAAATATAGAAATGATACATAACTTTCCATTGTTTCATCATAAGTAAAATTTCACGGTCGGGTTATTTCGCGATCTTAACGAAAAGTTATAAGAAAAATTTAATCAAAACATTTTAATTATTTTCCAACATGAAAGTCCGCACATGATCAGCTACTGATGTGACAATAGAAACAGTAGTAGGTTTCTAAAATATTTAATGACGGTATTAGGGTCTGCCATAAATAAGCCTGCTTATTATCTCTGCCTCTATTATCCCAACTATTGGGCGCGACCTTTTATTACAGAAAGGGTCAGAAGTGGAGTGACATTGTCATGAAGCAATAGATTGACACTTTTGTTTAACCTACGACCTTCTTCTAAAGAGTAATTTTTATACTATAGACACACACTCTCACATTCGTTGGCAACTGATTGTATTTCATAAATTCAACCATTAGGTTATATGGCATGATAAGTAGGTTATTTTACGTTAGTTCTTTTAATTTTAGATATTACAATACGTACCCATCATAGACTAGCGGTTATCATACGTTGGTAAGCACGTTCATGCGTAGTGAGCCGTGGGTTCGAATATCACGCGCAGTGATAATTTTTTTAAATGTTTTTATAATTACCTACTCGAATAATCACGCTATTGAATATAGTTCCATATCATGTTCGTCTTGTTCACATAATTCGTAAAACTTTATGATTATACCCACAGAAATCTAAATAAATAAATTGTAAGGTAGACAGATGCAGTTAACTTACGACTCATTCACCGCGACTAAATAGAACGTTATTTGTTTTTGGGTGGTTGTTATTGTAGATTAGTGACGTATGTTAAATCTATTAGCGGTGTTGTAGTTCATTTTGAAATGCAAGGAAATGTAAATATTGAGATGAAAGCAGATATTATCGCGCTGCGTAAAAGTGGACTTAATATTATATATCACAGATATTTGATGAAACCGTACTGAGTGTGAGTATTATAATTTAATTATTTTATCGATTTTTTTTCTAGTTAAAGTATAACTGCTGATCCTTTTAGTTATTTTTTAAACGTTTTATATTTATCATAAAGCCTAAATAAAAGAAAAAAAAATAATGATAAATGTAAGATATAAAATTAAGTATAATAATATAATATGTAACATTTCTATTTTCAAAATAATTTTGTTTCAAATTGGTATTTTGCTAGTAGCCTAACAGTACTCTTTTTTATTTTAGAGATATACCTACTGTGAGTCGGAGGGTCAAAAGATATAAGGAAAAGGGTAGCCTTACCAGTCGAAAGCGAAGTGGAAGGCCCCAGCTAGTCAGTGAATATGAAACAAGTGGTTTCGACACGTCTTACGAACCGTCCGCCGTGCAAACGAAAACCAGCTTTTTGAGCTGGTTTTCGTTTCACCCATATTTGATTGAAAAACATAAACAAGAACGTTTACATTTTGCGATACAGCGATGGGAAGCACGGAATGAGAGATCTGAAGAGTAATTGAAGTTGCATTGCATGGAAATATGGGAACATTTAAGAGTAACAGATATATGTTTCAATATTGTTGGATCCATGCGCCAGCGTTTACAAAATAATCCTTAATACGGATATGACACAATATTATTTTAGTAACTCCCATTATTATCAATGCTATCAAGATAATAATGGGAGTTACTAAAATAATATTGTGTCATATCCGTATTAAGGATTATTTTAAGGTTTAGTTTCAATCTTCTTTTCATAATGAAAATGAATACTTAAGCTATAACCGCAATAAGTCCTAATAAATACGATTTGTTAACTTTGACGTTTGGGATAGGCAACTAAAGTTAAAACGAACGCACTGGCAGTAAACAAAAAGTAGTACTACTGATTAATTTAATTGTATTGTGACAAGGAGTTCGCACTTTTTTGATTTGCCAGTTGTGATTTCTTAGAGTACCCACACACATTAGTAATTAAAGCACAATATTATTATATTACTAAGATACAATATTTTAAGTTTAAGGATCGTAGTTCACTGATTCCTGCTTTATTTCAATAAATTGTTCTTTATGAGAAAATAAACTGTTTATTTATTTCTAGTTTATAAAATTATAACGAATGAACATTTTGAAATCAATTATAAAATATTTTTATTTTTAACCCCGTATTACAATAACAATATAATAATAAAAATAAAATAATTATGACGTCATTATTCTCGTTTATTAATCTATAAAAACGAACAATAAAAAAAACCAATGAAGATTATTGTTGGAAAAGAAAAATAAAAGTCCCAACTCGAGATTGGAACCCAGACCTATGCGTTCAATAATCCAATACGTAAGACTGCCAGCTATCGGTACTTGATGTAACGATTTCAATTTTAGCAATGGTATGAACCAACCAAGGTCATACGTAATTACATAGCCTGTGTGCAAAAGCGACGACGGTATGTTTTTTGTTTCGTTCGACGCCAGCCAGTGTGAGAATTCTGAGGTGACCGTTCTGTGTTGATACATTACTTAGGCACACAGACGTAGGTACGGCCTTTACCGCGCGTTCACAGCAATACAGTCCTTAAGTTGATAATGCATTAATGACCGCGATAGTACATACAGAATATATAATAATATATATTCTCTATCTCTTTAGTTGTTGACTGGTTTCGATTTCTAGGGTGTAGCCAATAATTATAAATTTCCCTCATAATTGCTTATGTTTTATTCAGTTTAATCTTTGTAAGGCAGCCTTGTTTCTAGTTTAGGCTTAACATAACCATCAATACTTTTGTAAGCTATACTATACATCTTGAACGAATTAAACAGTAAGTTATGCTGTTTAATCTCTATCGTGTTGTTCTGTTTTTCTTTAGATAAAAGAAAATCCAGCCCAATGGTTATTTATAAAAGCAAACCTAGCATATATCTACTACAATACAACAATTCCTTTAGGAAACTACTAAAAAAATGTAGGTGGAAGACCAACTCCATACAATACGACTGAAAGGACAAGGTCATGTCACGTCCTTTGTTAAGGACGAGTGCGGACCGAGTCCATTCGTCTCGTAAGTTCCAAGTGGTTCCCTTCAATGACCTCATTTTCGTTATAAACATGCCAATTTACGTTACCAAGCAATTTTCCAGGGAGACGAGTAAGCGAGCTATATTCGGGATATCTTTCTTGTTTAAGCTTATTTTCTTCTTATTTGTATATTATTTAACGTTAAATTACTTTTGTGAACAAGTTTATTTTACTGTCGTAATTTTAGATTTAACTTTTGTTTCGTTGCGTAAAGTAGAACACAAAGATACTCTTCTTTCTTTGTTATTAAAATACGTTTCATTTCGGTGAGTACAGGTATCTGTGCTCCCTATTCTGGTTTGTATACCAAAAAGAGGACCAGAGACCGAGACGAACGAGTCACGTATGTAGGATTGTACTTCACACTAACTCAAATATATAACTGCTCACTTTAACACCATTTCCGTTCACTAAACTTTTCGTTCGTGCCACAATAGAAAAAAGACCATAAAAATAAGCGACATATACTTTTATTTGACAACCCACAAAACGTGTCAAGGTCCCAGGGATAAAAGTGCAGTGTTATTATAGTATGTCGTAACAAACTCGGTATCTAACGGGACTCATAAAATCAGCCATGTTATTGGAACAGCCATGTCGTAAGACTAGCATCTGCACTTTGACAGTTATACGACTTAACTTTCTTTATGGCGCTAGTGACGTATGTGTGTGCCATGCTAGCGTGTTTTGAATGAGTTTTCGAAATGACGTCATGTATTTTCTGTTGAAAACCTTTTTAGTCTTTAGAGGTATATCTTATTAATGAGCTATCAGAAATATTTGTACCAGTGGCTTCAGTTTGGTTAAAACGCTAAAAAGAAATTAATTAATTGATGTTAACAATGCTATACAAAGCTTTGACTCAAATATTTTGAGAAGAGATGATGTAAATCTTATAAGAATATAAAAAACACACATAGTCACAAAAGTATTCCGAGAATTCCTCCTACATCGTCGTATGAAATACAGAGTGAGCAAGTTTATTTAAAATTCCTTCCAGATATTATCATCGGAACCCATGTACTTGTCAAGCGAAAGTGATCAAAAGATATTATTTCAGTAGTCAAAACTTTACTGAAAATACCTGTCATGTCTTACAAAAACATGTATTTGATACGAACGTGTTGTTTTTCTAGGTCGTATTGTGAAAAGGCTGAAGCTGTTGTTAAGAACAAAGGAGAGTTGAAAGATTCATAATAAATACTATGGACTTTTAATATTCATTACCTTCATCGTACTTTATGAAACCTTAAAAATGCTTTGTAAAATAATTCAAAGAGAGTCGGAATTCCTGTTTTTATTCATATATAATGTACGTACGTTCGACGTTTGGCTTCAATATATATAATTATACGTATTATACACATCCAAACAAATACCATTACATTTACATTATTATCGTACATAAATTTTAAACTAATAGATTTTTTTCTGTTTGTTTGTTATGCTTTCACGGTAAAACGGCTGAACGGATTTGGATGAAATTTGGCACATGGGTAGACCATGACCTGGATTAGGACACATGAATTTTTATTTCGAGACTTATTCGAGTGAATCCGCGGGGCGCAGCTAGTAACCAATATAAGTGGGTATATTGGTTACTAGTTGCGCCCCGAAGTTTCACCCGAATAAGTCTCGATCCCGTGGGAATCCCCTTCCAACCAATCTCATAGATTAACTTCTTTATATTTCTGCGTCACCACTGGTTTCCATGACAGCCTGCTGGATAAATGAGTAAGATGATCGATGAAGGAACATGTGAACTTGTGGAGCTGGTTTGGGCAGATTTATGTCAGTCATGAAAATTCATGAGAGTGACTATATGCATTATGTGATTGCTTCCATTATTCCTGACAAGCTTATCTCTGCGGCTTCGCTCCCGTCGTCTTTCCCACAGGAACTGCGCATTTTTCGGGATATAATTAGTAGCGCATTATTGACACTCTCTTACCCATAAACGTGTCAGTGCAAAAAGATAAAAAGTTGCTGCGTAAAACTAGAACAAACACACTTTCGCATTTAGAACAACAAGGATGCTATCCCGTTCCGAAAATAGAATTTGGAGCTATTTCCTTTATAATATCTGAGTAAGCTAAGCTATAAACAGAGCACCACCATCCTATAATTTATTACAAAGTACAAACAAAAACACGTTTTAATAACCTTCTGTATTCATAGACCATAAACAAGTACCTCGGTATAACAAACTTTTAACGAGCGGTCGAGAGCGAACCATAAGGTTGACAATATGCAGCTCATTTGCATACGCCCCGCGATCCCCTAAGCCGTGTGACTACGCTTAATACGCAGTACTTATGCCTGGTCTTATGGTATGAAGCACGGTTGAGGAGCTCGGTCCTTAGATCCTTTAAGGAAGACGAAAACTGTATGTTATTATTTTTAACGTGGCGAAAAAGAGAGTAAAATCTCGATGGTTTTTCAAGATAAAGTTTTCTATCTCAGCTTCGCTGAATGATGGTGAACCGTTACCTTGATCTTATTCAGAATGAATGTTGTTGAGTCCTTCCACCGAAATTCAATTTTTGGTTATAAGCGGATACGAGGACGCTGCCGGAGCTACTGCCCATCCCCTTGTCGTGACTACTTAGCATTTTTTTCTGATAAAAATATGAAGGAACAGTCCATCCATTTCCCGGAAACAAGATGTAAACACTCATGGACATCAGCGCGGTATGTTACGTTTATTCGACGAATCTTAGTGACAGTCTCAACGAGAAATAAATGTCTCATGTCGTTAAACATCCAACTACTAAAACATAACTTGTAGCACGTTAGTCACATACATAGTTACCTAATTACCTAGAAAGTTGCGACTTCTGCCGCTAGGGGGCGCGGCTCAAAGGCTTCGTGCGGCTTCCAGTCAGCTCCACCAGAAGTTGTTCCACTCAAAGCCGGCGACTTCCGCCACACTGATGTTTATTCATTAAGAATTAAATTAGGTTTACCATGCTGTATTTTTATCATCATAAATTTTATTACATGTGTTTTTTTTATGTGCAAACATTAATTTTGCGGAGGCGTAAAAAGGTTATGTATCTTTGCCAAGTTCTTAAGGCGAGGGTGGTTCGTAAATAACTTTAATATTTCTTCGGCTACAGTTTTTAAGGCTTTAGTGGAAAAGTATGGAGTTTTACTGTGCACAGCACATTCATTTTATACTTCGTTATAATTATTATTTAGTTAAGTGCGCAATCTGCTGGAAATATTATCATAGCAACTTAGTTTTTTGGGAAAATCACACGCCGCCATAACTAACCATCATAGAGATTTTATGGATTGAAAATACCTACTTAATTGTATGAAACGCCACAATAATAAGAAATGATAGCCGAACGTGACCAATCTCCAGTACCTTTAAAAAAAATGAAACATAAAAACACAGTCCAGAGTAAACATCCATACAATATTTTGGAAATATTCCACGAGAGCAGTACCAATTCCAGTAGCAGTACGTTTAACAGTACTCGTACCGGACGTACGCAAATACGCGGCTTCGTATAAAAACGACATGCTCAATAAAAAGTAAAGGGCGGTAAAATAAAAGGTAAATTCGACGGCCTCGCCTTTCGCGCACTTGCGTAATTTTATTTCTATAGCGGTAAAATGTGATGGCTGCGTGAATGAGATGTACTGTGTACTAGTGTACACAACCTTATGATGAATTCTGCAAGCCTGGTATCTCCAAATGTTTAGAAGCTGAACATTGACTTGACATGCAAATTAATGATGTCGGTACAATGTCTCAATGTCAAATTTATTTATTATTATTAACCTTTAATTTTATTCAGAAAAAGTACCCTTAAAGCCGCTTAATCTGTTCCTGAATACAATATATCTCCTGATAAATTCTGCGAGCCTATTATCTAATCCACTGCTACGAGTAAATTAATACCTTTCTTAGAGACCGTTATAGCCAGATCGTTTATAATAAGTAAGCAGTTCAATTAGTTTAATTTCTCGCTAGGAATCATACGGTTCAAATGTTAGTTATTACGGAGAATTAAGTATCTCTTAGGTGTTACTCTTAATTTACATAATAAAGCTCGAGGCTAATGCGAAACATGAATTCCTGGATCCCGTGTTAATTCAGTTCGGCGAACAGAAGGCCATTTCTTGTAATTTAAAACGTTCAAAATCTAGTCGCAGTCTCATCTCAGCGACAAACAAATGTCAAAAACTTGTCAAAATGTAGGGAAATTTGAGGTTTTTTTGACAGATCGAGACTGAGATCAGACTGTGAACGTTCTTAAAATTACGAGAATTGCCCCTCTGCTGGTTTAATCCATTACTTCACCACCAGGTACTTCGGACGTCATTAATTTGCACGTAAAGTCAATGTTTAGTCGCTAAACATTCGAAGAGACCAGGCTCGCAGAATTAATTAATAAGAGTAGTCAAAGTAAGAGCAGCTTTGTTTTCAGGATATCGTGTCGAAGACTAAAAGCACATAATACGCTAACCCCTTCAGAAAACAATAATGTATTTTGAGAAACCCATTTTTGTCCCCATTCTACAAGGTAAATGCAGCTTTAAACACTCATCCCATTTGAAAAAACCTTGAATATAAGATTTTCCGACAATTGGGTTAATAGAATAGCGCTGTTGCAAGCTGCATGCACGACTAGTTATCGAATGTAAACGAAACTCATTGGATGCGCGGAGCGTGCAACAAGATGGTGGCCGATTGCCTCTGTTTAACGCGCGAAAGATATGGCGGGAGATTGTGATCAATTCAGATTATACTACGCGTGGCTCGAATTTTCAATTGTTTTTTTTTTTGTAAGTTTAGGTATGGCTGTCTGGCTTATGGAGGTAGGTAAATCCATTTATGCGGGTTTTGTGAGAAAAATTCACGGCGTAGGAACCGATGCGAATAGTATGTTTCTTTTATTGTTAATGTTATTATACTCGTAGATAATAATGTTCTCATAGGTTTGCGTCTCTGTGTGGCATTTCCAATAAAAGTGCTATTAATATAAACCGTTTTTGTGTTTCGATAGGACATATTTTGCAAAAAGGCCGTATTCATCATGATCCGTGTTTTGTCTTGTACAATCTCATGAACAGTAGCAACACCTCGTTTGTAACAATGCACATGTAGTATAAATCAATAACAGTTCATTACGGACTACTATAGTATCAGACTAAAGAGGCTGGAGCATTGTAGGTACATTTCACTTCTTGCGTATTGTAGATTACCTTTACATGGTCTTCGCACTGGGTGACCGAATCAGACATAGAGAGATCCACAGGAGAACCAAGGTAACCCACATAGCCCGAAGAATTGGCAAACTAAAGTGGCAGTAGGCAGGGCACATTGCCCGCAGAACAGCCGATGCGAGCCGCCGATGGGGCCGAAAAGTTCAGGAGGGGCGACCGCGTACAGGAGGACGTAGCGTTGGAAGGCCTCCCACAAGGTGGACCGATGGCCATGTTAAAGCCGCAGGAACCCGTTGGATGCGAGAAGCACGGAACCGGCCGAAGTGGAGGTGCTTGGGGGAGGCCTATGACCAGCAGTGGACGTCTGTCGGCTGAAATGATGATGATGATGGTCTTGGCACAGCCCGGAACTTGGAGAATAGATCCATACGCCCCTCTCGATGTATCATAAAATTATTATGATACAACGTAATAGGTCCACCAAAACCCGGCAGTAAAGCACATATACATAGTTGAACCTGCAAGATCTGCAAAATAAAATGTGTGACGCAACGCCTCGCTCGCGGCATACGCTTATCAGCCGGCGCCGCCCGCTTCATGCACCCATAAACATCGCGCGACAATCATAAAAATAACTTAGCGGCCCAACTTGGAAGACTTAGACTTGGAAAAATATGCTTTTTTGTACACGAAAAGGGTTAGGGTATAAGAATTTATTGAGTGTCTAAAATGCTATGTAGTTGGGACCAGTGCGTGCGTAGTTGCTTTACTCTAAATGGGTTCTTGAATAATTCGGGCTGTGTTCAAATAAAATAGGGAATTGAAAGGGCTTTGAATGTACAGGTACGGAATGGTAAGCACTAGCTTTTCAGGAACTCCGGCGAAAATGTTAAAATTAGTTTTCGATGTTTTTGGTAGGTACCTACGAACACTTTTTTGAAATTAAAGCTAGCAAAAAAATATTTTATAAATGTTGTATTTCTCTGTAAAACTCTACCTATACATATTAATTTCACTTCATCCGAACTATTTGTTATTAATACCGGTGTAAAAACTGTACTTTTACTACGAATTCAGACAATACTGGATTGTTAGTTTTTACAAAACAGCGCTTTCCTTACATAATGAAATTCAGTCCTTTTTCATTGCCATCTTCCTGGCAGTGGAGCCACTTATGTACCTTTCCATAAAACAGCCATGTATTAGCTCCTCCCTTACGCCACAGTATAAAGTGGGGTCTACACGGCATTATTTTTAACGCGTCTAGTTTATTTGGGCCGAGTGCGGCAAACGGCTCGGTACACACATTCGTCACCTTCTAATGGGCGCATTATCGACGGGAGCCGGTCAGACCCTGGCCTAACCCCAGAATCATCGTTAACCTATATTTGTCCACAGATCTGCCGAATTTATTGATAGACTAGTATGTTTAGGGGTGGGTTTATGTTAAGGTGTGTACTGTTTTTAAAGTGTTACATTTCCGTGCAGAGGTGACGCGCAGCCTCAGCATAAGTAGAACCCACTGCATAAGAGTTCGTCCGGGGACGCGTCAACGCACTACTGCCAGTCAGTATTGTACTGTACTCCAGTTTGAAGGGTGCTATGTTGTCATATTAAGCGCAAATAAACTAATTTTGTTGCTCCTTTTTTTAATGTCAAATTAAAAGGCGAAATGTGGTTGTGGGTACTATAGCTACACCTCTGCCTCACCCCTCGGGTGTTAGATACAGGCGTGATGTTATGATAAGACAGCCCATATTTTGGGCAAATAATTCTCAAGAAGTAGACTGTGACAAAGTGATGTTTGTGAATAAATAAACTGTCCCAATTAAAAAGATGATACGGATATATTAAACCAGAACAAAATTTTCATAAATATACAGCGTTTTCTACAAAGTTATTAAATGCAGTTTACAGAACAAACAGTTGTGTTTGGAGTAAAGTCACCAACGTAATGCGCTGCTCCACATCTACCTCATAAACATTGTTTTGTTAGCTTGCTACCAATTAATTCACTTGACAAAGGAATTACTCTATCTTTTCTCTACGTAGGACCTTTTTCAAGTAAACTAGAATTGTTGGTTTCATAATAACATTAAGATTTATTGAGCACTTCAAATAGGTAGGACTTCATCAGGCAACATTTCTTTCGGGATAAAAGTAAACTACTTATCTAAGTGCGTGGGAGCACTTTTTGAAAACTAAACTTATCACATGTTTTTTAATTCATTCATTCACTGAAACATCGAGTTGATATTACGAAGGTGAACACTAAGGAAGAATGGTTGAAAATTCACCCTCTAAAGGGGTTTAATGAATGTTTGTATGGAAGTTTGTCATTTTGCCGATGGCAAATCCCATCAGGCACTTGGCTTGTAGGTACGCGAAAAAAAGAAACATTGTTATATTTTATTGACCGCTTTTCTCAGTATTGTTACTGATTCTAAACTTTAAAAATCAATGTATTAAAATCCGCCACTGCCTGGAACACTCCCTCTAAAAGTTATTTCGACGTAAGTGCTCATTTCGTGTCACGGACGCACGTACCTTGTGACATAATCGGCTCGGCAATTAGCCGGTACTGACACGTTATAGATTCGTAAAAAAGGCTTACTCTGCACAAAACACTCCGTGCCAAGAGGAAGAGCAAAATATCTCCTATTCTCCAATGGCCAACCCCATGTGCAACTGTGTATTGCACTTATAGTTATAATTAATGTTAGAGTTTTCGCGTCCTATTTACGCCCTTTCGATGATGATGTCTTTGAGTGATAATTGCTTCGAATATATTTTATAACTACTAATTATTGCCATTTTAGGTAATGTGTTCGATATAATCGGGCCTACCATTCATTCTTTATTTGTCATATTTCCCTCAGTTAAAACAATTGCTTCCAACCACATTAACATTTGTAACGATCTCATTCCGAAAGCCTTTAATGAAAATTTTACTGTTACGTAACTATAACATTTTATTGGCATTTACATTTATTTATTCCCGAAAATTGGTAACAACATTATATTCCCGAAAATTGGTAAAAGGGACACAACACGATGAAAACATAGAAGAGAGTTGTTAGTCCTACGTGAACGTTGAATGAAAATTGGGTTGTAGGTATGTTTAGGTGTGTGCGCCTCGATAGAAATGTAGTGAAAAGATCGAAACCATTGTCTAAGGTTTATTTAAAGCTATGAGTTTATTATGTTTTATTTATTTACAGAAAAAACAGAACAACGCCAATAAAAAATATAAAAAGAATTAAACAATTTTTGCGAACAAAAATCATGAAGCAAGAATCACGTTTCTCTATCGGTAAAAAAATATTAAAATGTTTGTACCGATCGAGAAATGTGATCCATCTAATCCATCCGTCCATTACGCATAATTTCCGTTAGCAATGATACACAAAGGCGGATTCGTTAGCGCACATTTCCCCACGAAGCGAAATTTGAAACGATCACAAAAAAGTCTGTTAACAAGCGTCCGGGAATTACGAAGCAAATACAATTTTTCCCCGACGTACACCAAGGCACGAGTAATTCTGAGAACCCCCGGCAGACTGAAAGAAAGAAAGAAAGAAACTGGTTCCCGCACTGCCTGTGTCCTCGTGTGCTTCACTTTTTGCTTAACATTGTGATTTTTCTGCTCCTGCAGGTGAAAGATGAAAATTTTATTTGAGGGTAACGCGGTGTGATATGAAAAATATGTGTGGTTTATAATTGTTCTTAATAAACGTAAACTTAATTTTAATTTTTAGACTCATTGTTTTTGGTAGACTTTTTCGGGCTAGCCTTTGGAGATCTATGTTTTACAAACAGCTAACTGTTCGTCGGAAACATTGGAAAATACCATTGGGTATTTCACATCATACCGAACATTACCTAACACACTAACTAAGTGCTCAAGCAAGGTCGCTTCTTGCATACAATCACTTATAATCTATCAGTTGAGTTAACCGCTGACTGCTCTGAGGGCTTGTCGACGTGTAACAACTTGGGAGACGGTTCTCGTCAACTCCGCAGACATACAGTGTTTGATCTTAACCTCAGTTAACATGAATAGGTAATACACTGCGGGTTTACCTCGTGGTACTTGTAACAGAAAACGCTTGTTGTACTAATTGACAGTTGAAACAGATAGATCATTAATACATGAAAATATTATGTTTGAATGTTTATCATTATTCTTTGGCACTAAAATCATGAACATGAACGCAAAAATTAGCCAAAAAATATTGAAACTGACACATACAAAATTAGCAATTTCCTCATATTATTATTATGAAACTTGCTTATGTATCACTCTTGCGTGCCAAATGGTGCTGTACTTGGCCTGCCACCCTCCTTGGTGGTGTGGCGGTACCAGCACGTTGCTAATGTTGCCAACAGCTTGTCAAACAGACCAGTACGTTGAACTACATTATTTTGGGCTCCGAAGTATTTCGGCTTCAGTGGTTGACCTTACAGAATAGGAGAACTGGATTGGTTTCTTTGTTGGGAAATTAATTGTTTATCCTATGTTAGTAAATAACAAATAAAAATAACTTAAGAATACACTAATTTGCTACATGAACATATGCATGCACATGTCTGCCAGCCCAGAGTCTAATAAAAGTTCCACCAACCTTGTCCACCAGTGTAGCTAAACTAAAAAAAAAAAAAAAATGTTGCGGCGATTTCGGGCTACCCCGAAATCGCCGCTACATCGACGCACACCGTTTGCGTATGATGGCATGAAAGTCATCTATTCGCGCTTCCGCGAACTTGCGCGATGCACTGCAAAACCGAGGCAGCCCCAACAATATCCTCAGCGCATTATTATACTGCACGCGCAGAGCGTTGTAAGCCTTCTGCGTATACCTAACCCACAAGCTGCACGAGTAAAACTAAGAGTTTATTGCTAAGAAGTCTTCGTTTCCCAACACCTTTTCCTGAAATTGAAGTGAATGACATATTTATATAAAACATTTTTAAATTCCCGAAGAATGAGGCAGACGGGGCTTTTTTGTGTACCTCTTTGTTTGCCAGTGATGATTTTCAGTCTTACTATACAGAGCGTCCCGCGGATATGCCCCATGGAGGGAAAGTACTTTGAATATTGTAGCTGGAACTTTTTACTGGAAGACATTATTTGAATTAAAAAAAAATTAAACTGCATTAATAGATATTAAAAAAAAAACATGGTTGAACCGGAAATCGAACCCGTTACACGAGAAAAATAATCACCCTGTAGCTTTATCATATCGATCGAAAGGCTTCATCAAAAGGATTATTTTTTCCTAAATAACAGTGTCAAAAATAAAAGGAAGACTATGAATTTTAACATTTTTAATACAAAATTAATCAATTTATGATATGCTCAAAATGAGTCCCTTCCTGTTGAATACAAAGTCGCACTCTGTTGATTTTTTCGCTCCCTGTCGATTTTTTGATCTTGTTGTGGTGTATATTTAGAATAATACGTCTAAGTTCTGCTTGTAGCTCGTGGACACTTTCATACTGGTTCTTGTAAACTAAATGTTTTACATAACCCCATAAAAAAAAATCTAACGGGGTTAGATCTTGGGATTAGGCGGCCATCTTATTTGTCCATTTGTCCCGATCCAGGGATGAAAGTGTTAGTTGAGATAGATCTCATTTCTCAAAATCTCAAGTATTTCTAAATACCTTTCCGTATTCAAATGTCCTTCGTAAAAATGTACTAAGAGGACCCAGTTTTTTACAATCCACATTTTTTACATCACACCAACAGTTGAACAAAAACGCACTTGATTATTAGTCTCGCGGATACATAAGGGATTCTCTCTTGACCAAATGCGATTATTGTGTCGGCTGTACATACCATTATTGCTGAAGTTTGTCTTGTCTGACCAGATAATATTATTTGGAAAATACTGATCCTCTAGGATGAGCCTCTCGATTTCATGGCAGAAAATAAGTCGTCTTTTAGCATCACCGGGCAGTAATTTTTGTACTAATCGCCCTTCAACGTAACTTTTGAATTTGTATTTTTTAAGTACACGGTGTATTTTGCTTTTCGAAATTCCGATTACTTCTTCACCTTCCCTCACTGAACTTTTAGGATATGCCTCAAACTATATCAAAATGTCGAGTTCATCGTCAGTGTTTATCATTTGGTGCCGCGGTTGTGGTAAGCGATGATCGAAACGTCCCAAATTTTGAAGATTATCCACCAACCATTTCATAATAAATCGAGATGGTGTATTTCTACCAGGATACCTTTCGCGGTGCCATTGTAAGGCTAATGTTATGTTTTTGTGGTTCAAAAAGTATGCTTCCATTAAATCAAAATTATTTTGATACGCCATGGTTATGTAAAAAATTCACAATACAATGCAAAAATCCTACAATGAAAATCGCATAAACAAAAGAATAAAAGATTGAAAATGGAACACATTTTTGAATTATTTCTTTATAATCAGCCAGCCGCATTGCGATGGACAAAATAATACTCGCCTTTCGGCTCAGGATACGGCTCGATTTGTTGCATACAACCAGGTACTTACTAATTACGTATCTCTTTATCATTTTATCATGCACTTAAATTATAATAGAGAAATGATGCGTACTTCTCAAGTGAGTACATTTATTAGTAATAGGTACTTATGATAACGTCAGTTGTATGTCCTCACGGCAATGTCTGCTTTTCATTTTTCTGAACTATATTTCACATCAAATGTTGAAATACATGGTATTCCTTTTATTTGTGACACTATGTTATTTAGCAAAAAATAATCCTTATGATGAAGTCTTTCGATCGGTATGATAAAGCTACAGGTGATTATTTTTCTTATGTAACGGGTTCGATTCCCGGTTCAACCATGTAATTATTTAAATATCTATGAATGCAGTTTAAATTGTTTTTTAAATTCAAATAATGTCTTCTTTCAGTAAAATGTTCCATCTACAATATTCAAGGTACTTTCCCTCCATGTGGCATATTCGTGGGACGCCCTGTATATGTGGAAAGGAGTATGTCTCTTCGTACCGTGTATTTCGAACCGGGCTATTTCTGCGAATGAATTTCTTGGAAGAACCAATTTAAACTGACAAGTGAACCCTCACACAATTTTATTTATACCAGAAAGACTATTGTCGACTCGTGATCAAATGATAAGCCAGACAGAAAGGCTTTTTGGAAAAAAATATTCTTTTCAAAAGAATGGCTGGGAAAACAAGTGAATCTTGCGTTAACAGTTGAAACACGAATAGTGTTTCAACTATAATATATATATACTATAAGTCGCTACAAAATATATTTCATCAAACGCAAGGAGCACAGTAGCAGCAGTAGAACTAGGATTCTTTGTGGAGACTCGACCGGGAAACTACTACCGCCACACGAAATTGTGTCGCTAAGCAGACTTTGCCGTGTACCTGTTTAAAGGGTTATATAGTATATAGATAAATAAAATTTTCTTCTCAAAATATGTTGTAATATTTCGGAAATTCAAACCACAGTAAGGTTGATACTATGGAAGGTTCCACCTCTAAGTAAATGGGTAGTGACAAGCATATGAGATGTTTCAGCTGTCTTTAGCATGGACATCTGTGATGCCTTAGATATTGCACATATCTATCCGTAGTCGATCGATCAAGTTAAGCTAAGCTTGCTGCGGCTGGTGCGTAGAAGGGTGACCATCTTTGGGCACGCCACAATTGCGGCGATAAGTCCCCTCTTTGGGGAATGGCTGGAGAGGCGCCCCGGCGCCCTCACCTTCCGCCTGACGCAGGTCCTCACCGGACACGGTTGTTTCGGGAGGTTCCTGTTCAGGATAAGGCGGGAGGATACGCCAGGGTGTCACCACTGTGTGGATCGCCCGGAGGACACGGTGGAGCTTACGGTGGAGGTCTGCCCGGCTTGGGCGGAGCACCGCCGCGTCCTCGTGGCGGTGATCGGCGGCGGCGATCTCTCACGTCCGGCCCTGGTCCAGGCCATGGTACGGAGCGAGAGTGCATGGGAAGCCGTCACCTCCTTCTGCGAAGCAGTAATGCTCGCAAAGGAGGAGGCGGAGCGCGTGAGGGAGAGGCAATCTCTGCGCCCTCACGCCCCTAGTCGCCGCAGGAGACGGCCTGGACGACGGGAGTCAACAGCCGACTCCCGGTCACCGTCTCATAGAGGCGCGTTGTGTTCCACGCGCGTCTCAAAGAGATGTCAGCAGGAACTGACGGGTCTACTAGGGTCGATACCTGCCGGGGCCGCGGGTTGTTCGAAAGAGATACCGTGCCAACTGAAGGAACACGGGTGGATTTTAGTCAGTAAAAGTCTGAAACGCCGTCCCGCTCCGCCCAGAGCGGGAGAAGTCGTGTGATGATTTCACACCCCAAAATAAAAACCACGTTAATCCGTTTGTCCTGGCTGTCATTCCTGGATATTCGGTAGCCGTTACGTGTCATCAAAAGCCCGAAAGTCTGATAACCAGCCTTACCAAGTGGTATCGTATTACCCAGCAATTGGGTTGTGGAGGTCAGATAGGCAATCGCTCCATGTAAAATACTGGTATTCAGCTGAATTCGGTTCGACTGGAAGCCGACCCCAACATAGTAGGTGAAGGCTAGGCAGATGACCAGTCGATGAATGGTGACCACTTACCATCAGGTTGGCCCCTGCTTCTTTACCATGAAAAACGCCTCCTCTAAGCGCCAAGCAACACTAGGTATCACAAACAATATAAACACAAGCAAGAGTGACGTCTTTCTCTCACGCACGATTAGCAGCACTCCTTTGTTGGAGCTCTGCCAGTCTGTGGCAATATTAGTAACATCTGTGAGTCTGACGCACTTCTGGAGTGTCAGTCAAAAGTATACGTCGCAAATCTCGTATTAGGTACCGTCTCGCCTTGATTTGTTGGTATTTGGACAGTGATATGTATGTTTTTTATGGGTGAGTGTTCGTGTATGAACATGACAAGAAAAATAAACAATTGAACGCAACGCCCTGTAGGTAATAGATAATTACTTTTCTGACATCAATAAACAAACTATGTTAGTTTTCATGAGTTTGCACATAAGGAAATGTTTACCTTATGTTCGTGTATTCTTCGATCGCTTTTCACATGAAACAATTAATTTGTAACTATAAATCTGCTTGTCAACCCTATATTTTCACTACACTAAGGCTGGTTTTTGTGCGGCTAAGTCACCTGTGACTAAGTTACTACAGGTGAAGGATTTTTACCGAAATAGCATTTCGGCTTGGCCGCAGGTGACTAAAATTGCAAGTTTCAAAGTTCACGTGCGGCCGGTGACTAAAATCGATCGTAAAAATGCTCTGTCGCAGGCATTGCCCGCCGCATGAAGATTGAAATTTTGATGCAAAATGAGCCAGTCACCTGCGATTTTTATCGACCTGTGTAAATGGCAACTGCATGCAGCCGCACGGCGAAAATCGACCTAGTGTAAATCCCTCATTACTGATGGCTACATCAAATTATTTCAAAGTAATTAAACGAAAGACGCTATTTATATCGCTATGATTCTCAAATAAACCTTAATTATGGTTAGTTTATCAATAATACGGTATATTTGTTCGTAGTTTGTTCATGTTTACTTGTTCGCTCGCGTGGAACATGTTTATTAATCACTGAACCCTTTCTGCAAGGAGTGGAAATTCTATTAAAATTCACTCACTTAGTTTTATAGGACGTGAACCCGTAACTCGTGAATATTGTTTATGTCCTGCACTTTTTTAAAACTCGCTGAAATATTAACATGCATGTGTATTAGTGTCCAAACTAGGGTTGTTATAGCTCTCCTCGATACTAAAATAATATCAGAGTTAAAAAGTCAACTTTCATCTCTATTATAAAATTACTAAAGATTTCGTTGCCTCGGTAATAGTAAGGCTCCATTAAAAAGTAGGTCGTTTAAAAATATCATTTTGCCTAGGAAAACGACCTTTTTTTTTGTATTTTTCTTGCTCCGTAGTAATCCCTAGTTGTCCACTACACCACAATAATTGCGCTCAGTAAAACGCTTTTAAGTGCTATAATCCTGATTTATTTCTTGTTTATTTTCATAAATTAAAGTACAAAGTCTCTTCACACACAGCAGAAGACAGGCGAGTTAGTCGGCCAGTATTTACTCGCGTTATAAATAAAGAGCGGCTTTCCTCACTCGTCAGCTAGTGATGTACGACCCCGGGATCCCGGGCCCCGGGAAGCGCGCCCCGTTTTATTGCTACGACACACGGAAACGTTTCGTGTAATGCGCCTTTTTAAAATGCAATTTGTTTCGTTTTAATATATTCATTGTTTGGACTTATCTAGATTTACTTGCATGTTGAGGACATCGTTCTAAGGGGCCGCCGCCGCCGGACTACTTACCTCGGCGATGTCATGTTGCATTCTATTTAATTTATTTTTGTTGCTATTTAATGAACGGCTTTTTCACTATCTTTCACTAGATCTCTCTAATAGGTACTCTCTACCCTATCTCAAAAGCAAATATCTCACTCAGATAAATGGTTAACATTTTTTGCGAGGTTCAACAAATGGTTTTGTTTCAAATAAAAGTTTAAAGTCTGTATTAAAATGTTTTATTGGTAGCTTTAATTTAACTATCTTTGAAGGTTACCTACTTGCTTGATACTTTAATGGGGAAAATGACTCCATTAACAATCTTGGCACACCACATAAGACGGGATCCCTATGATAGTCTTACACACAAGGGAGGGTCAGTTTCCGTCGGCCATGTCTCTCCACGACGAGTGATGCATGGCGGTGACCGGAGCGCTGGAACTTGCCGCGTTTTATAGTCGCAACGCACGGAAATGTTTCGTATAATTCCGCTGTTTCACCTTTTTACTGAGCTCGCTACGACGACGCTTTGCTCTGGCAAACGATTTAATGTATTTGTGGCTTAGCTCGGCGGTTGGGTTATAACCGAATCAGGTAAATGGGAATTAAGAGATAAGTGTTAGACTTTCAAGGAAATGTAAATAAAAGTAAAGCCATATTTAATTGTTAAATATTAGAGGGTTTCGCTACTTTCAATAAGCTGAACAAGCTGTTTAGTTTGAATTTATTAACAACCACCACCCTGATGTGTTGGAACTAATATTAATTTGCGGGAAGATTTTCAAGCGCACAGTTCCGTAATGTTCCCGAGAACTTTTATTTAACTTCTACCACTGACCCAGTCCCATCAATGTAGGGCGCGTTGAAATTGTGATGATCCGGGATATTTCCTAATTTAATTGTTAATGGAGAATAGGTCTGAGTTGTACGTGATTTTAATTGTTTATCGAGTCGGCGCCAAAGAATTTGCGCAGTGATTCGGTTACGTCTGTTTGTTGAGCTTTGTTTATTCGGCCTTTAAGGGGAGATAATTACGGTCTTTTGGGGGCTTAATGTCTTTTTATTTGTTATTTTTTTTGAGAATGTGATACACGTCATTTAATTTACGTTAACTACGAAGTACGCTTGCTCGTTGTGGGAAAGAATAATAAAAAGTTTCTATAAATACATTAATTATTTGGAAAACATACTTTCATTCTAACCTGATATTTATTTCATTCCATAATCTACCTAAGTATCAAAATCCTCACAAAAAAAGTTAAAATACCAAGGGTAATAAAGCAGAAGCACTTAACATCATTTCCAAGGCACCAGATAGATCCACACAAATTGCGGCGTGTAGCAACAACGTCTTTAAGAGCCACTTACGTCCGCATTTTATCATAACGGTGGCCAACACAAAAGGGCAAGCGGCAGTAAGCCGCGCAAATCTCTAAACTGATTCCGATGCGAGTGGCTAACAGCATAAATACGGGCAAAAACATTAAGTACAATGCGCCCTATATCTTTATAAAGGCGGTGTATGCCACTTGAATCGCAAGTAGCCCGGGATCCATAATTCGGGCAATTGGCCCTTCCCGCGCCCGTCCCGCGTCCCGGCCCGATCCTTGCCAATCCCGCCCTGCATTTGTCACATCACTAAATTTGCGCACACGCCTAAAATGGCGTCTATGGCTTCGTAATGTGGTGGCAAGTGGTGATTCTCTCCCTTTCTGACGCACTGAGCAGCTGAGAGTGAGGATGTTACGCGAGGGAACTAAATACTTCACACGTCTAACATCAGGGCACGTGTGGTACGTGTGACTGTGGGATTCTGCTCAGCTAAGTTCTAAGGATGGTTCTACATAGTATAATTTTACTTAATTATTGCTGGTGCATTATCGCTTTCTTGAGATCCACGCCTTCCATTGAGATGTAACCATAAATTGCACGATATTTATTCTAGAGATAACGTTTTTTAAATAAAAGTTACTAATATTATATAGCAAACTAGCTTTTGCCCGCGGCGTCGCTCATGTGGATGTCGGAATATATCCCACGGAAACGTTTCCGTGCGATATTTTCTTACGTGGGACTTTTAATCTTGGTAGTACGTACTACCAACATTAAAAGTACCCTATGTGTTAATCCAGGTTATAAACTATCTGTGTGCCAAATTTCATCCACATACATTCAGCCGCTTTTGCGCCAATCCGGAACATACCTACATCCGTACAAACAGACAAACGCACAAAAATTCTAAAAACTATATTTTCGGCATCAGACTCGTTCCCACACCGCGTAGCCATTTAATGTACAGTTTTGACTTCACTACGTTATATTTTATAGCCAATAAATTATCGAGTTAGCGGGTTAAAGCTATACAGGCAACCTACGTACGACGTAGCTAGGCCCAAAAAACATAGCCCAAACCAAAACCAGAAGCGCAAAGTCACCTAAAGAGTTTTCTTCTAGTCCAAAGTGAAAAACAGTAAAAGCGTTCTCGTTTAAAATCTCACAATGTTCAATTAAAAAGTAATTACCAAGTGGAATTACCCCTTAAAGTGTAAACAACTCACTTAATAGCTGAATATTTTCAAACGCTACAGTTTGTCTAAACTCGCGCCTATTAACATTTTATTATTACAATTCACGATAATTAAACGTTTTTGTTTTAATTACGTGGAGATTACACTAATTTTAGGGACCTTTGGACTTTGTTCGGTTTTAATACTCAATTTCTCGTGCACTCGTATATACCCACTCTATTCACGCTACTAATGAAGCAAGATATTGCTCAGTCAATCAAACCTAACACCAGCCGCCGACATGCACCACAACATCACATAATCGGTCGCATTACCGTGCATTGCCGAACATTACCGAACATCGGCGGATATGTGACACGGCCATAACGCGGCGATTAATAAACCGCCGGCTACAGGAGCAATCGCGACCAAACCCTTGTATCCATTTACGACATAATTACTCGTTACCTACCGTAGCTATGGACGCTGTTTGTCACTTGGACACTCACACCGTTATTTGTGAAGGTACATGCAGAAGGCACACTTGATACAACGTCCGGTATTACACAAATACGCAGATATTTCTGTCAATGACATAATTGTATTGATTTGTAAAATTGGTAAAAACAATATAACTTACACTAACTACTAAATTATTCATTTGAAAAGTCAAGGTTTTCTGTCGCCATTGTGTGACCACGTGAGCAAACCCCAAAATCGCTAAGAGAAGGTGGGAATTATTCTTAAATTGTGCGAAATTTTGTTTAAAGTAGATACTTATTCGTAATTATGATGGTAATGTGCATTACTTACAGTTGTTTAAGCTTGCACAGATTATGTTTTGCAAAGCATACCTGCCAGCGGAGGTGTGACATACTAACAGTAGCAATGGCTTTCATTTTGTCAGTTCAACAATATTAATGGCGTTATTTACGTTGCTGAGCAGACAAACTTTTCGAACATATGAAGCAAGCAATGGATGAGCGTGTTACGCAATTAGACTCAGGTTCCACTTACAACAGTCTTCCACGTTATGATAACTTCGGTGTTGCACCTTCTGTTTCTTATTTACTGTTTAAGGGACTGTTGTACAAAATGTTATAAATAAAAGTTATAAATTGTAGCGGTACCCTGTACGTACACGGATAAACGACGGAATTTATTTCACGCGTCCTTTGTTTCCGATGTGAATAACAACCCTCCTGAATGCGGGGCTGCTGCTAAATAATTCCCTTACAGAAATCAAAGGGTTTTCTCAAACAAAACTCTGTGGAAATATGAAAATGTACGAACATAAACTCGAAAAGCAAATATTATACGAACAAACAGTTTCATTTCTGTAAATAATTATTTTAGTCTCTACGAACTACATACGTTTAAATTGTAATGAATAGTGAAGTTCTCATCGATATTAATGTGCTATTCAGAAAGTACTTACTCAGTGTTCATGAATGTTACAAAACGGTTCGCGGCTGAACCCCCTCGGTTATCAACCGGTCAATGCGCCGAGCATTGACCGGTTAGTTGTCGCTTATTTTGACGTTGTTTCCGAACTAATTAACCGCCGACAAAGTTCAGGTGGTGCCATTCAAATTATGTCTTTAATAAAGTCATTATTGGGTTTTTAACCTTGCTGAAGGTCGGCTTCTAAGGTTGTTGGTATGTTAGGGAAAAACAAAATAATTCTCAGAGTTCGCCAGATGAAGCTTTGGACCATCACCACAAAATCTCCTTACATATCGTTGAATAGAGGCGCTAATCAAAACAAGATCTACCTATTGAGGAAACAGTTCTATTTTTACTGGGCACATCACTGTTGGTTGAACCAACACCAAGGATGGTCTTAAAAACGATTTTTTGCGCATTATCTGATCCCACCAAAACAGTATAAAAGGATTTAGGAAATTCTTTTAGTGCTGGAATACTTGAGAGCCATTCACACGAGATTACGTGCTTAAGAGACAAAGCCGCGCTTTAAATCTGTCTGCGCACATACGCACGTGTGGAGCCTTAGCGGGCGAAATTCTACCGTATTATGACACTGTGGAATGTCACCTTTATGTCCTAAGTTGCGGAGACCGCGTAGATTAGATAGACTAGGTTTCAGAAACTAAACTGATTTTATTACTCCTAAATTCTCATAAGTAACATTGTAATTCGTGCAACATGAATTTCCGTTTGATTTGGTTCGGTTATTACTAAACCGCGTATCCGCACGCGTAGTGTGGGACGCCCCCCAGCTAGATGGACAGACGACCTAAAGAAGGTGGCTGGGACAGACTGGATGCGGAAGGCGGAGGACAGGTTCTTCTGGCACAGCCTGGGAGAGGCCTATGTCCAGCAGTGGACTGCGATGGGCTGAGTGGATTGATTGATAGATTACTAAAAGTCACAGATGCAGCAGGCTGTCACAATGCTACGTTAGGCATCTTAGAAGTTGTCTTTGAGCTCGTTGGTAAACGAGGTCGTAGTTAAAACCACGACTTTACGCTCACAACAAGACAGATCAAGTACTTTTCCAGCAACAGCCAGACTATTTTAAAATTAGTTCTGGGGATCGATCTTTCTGTACACCACATACCACTATTGCTTAATTCAGTCATTGTATTTCCTACAGACAGAAATAACGTGTTCTCGCAATTACCCAGTGCGTCGTTGGACGATTGTCTCTGGTATTAATAGTAGCGCTTCAAGAAACGCTCCCGAATTAACCCGCAGCATGCGCGCCGGGCCGCCGCCCATTGTTTAGCAGTGGTCTAAGAGACCGCCTTCTTTTGTTTTACATTATCTTTTTTCGAGCAAATTGTTTCGCAACCTGAGAGCGACGACTCGAGTGCCTGAACATAATGCTTCGTCTTCATGCGTACGTCATAGGTACATAGTTAGAGCCATGTTAATGTATGTATGTATTACATACCAACACCTGAAAAATCTTTACCGCGTAATCACACGCGAATCGCGACAGAAATTCAAAACATGTTCAAAGATTCAAAGGTATCGTAATGACGAGTTACCTGCTTACTTACATGCTGTAATTAATTTCACAACCGTCGCTCGACAGCGTGGGAAACGGCAGCTGACACACACATTATATTCGCACACACACACACATACACACGCACATACGCAATAATCATATTATTGGCCGCAGAGTAGTGGGCGAATGGAGTGTTAATGTGCGTAATAATGGCGGCAAGGGCGGTTATGTATGGCGTCCAATCCGAGTAAATATGCTCTGAACGGTGTAATGGTAAGTTGTAGTGCCATTTACTGCATCTGATTCGAATTTCATACGGTTCCCGCTGAAGATTTTGGGTCGTATTTTTAATAATTCGGTTTGATTCAGGTGTCAAGTCAAGTAAGTACTCAATGGCAATGTTGATTGCGTAGGACTCCTTTCGGAAATATACGACATGGGATTGTTTTCTCTATTCTTGATATCACATTTGATGAATTTGATCGTGAAACGAGTAACGAGCATATTCCATTTAGTTTCTCTAGCTCGCATCACACACACCCACACACACACAAACGCACTAATAAATCACATACATCGACAGTGATCACGGCGGAAATCTGGCACCATAAATATTTAGCGTAATGGCTGTCTTAAATACAATATTAACAATTCAAGCAGTACTGCGTGAATTTATGCTCGCTGCGAACGCTCCTTGTAATAATTTAATTATATAATTAAACGTAACGCGTGTTTACGTAACTTTAGTAACGACTATCGCCATTTGCGCCGCGTATTCCGCCCTCGTAGCTCATTTATAAAATCTGTGTCGTCGGCGTCGTGTCGGCCGGGTATTATGTTATGAATAGTAGGGTTATCCTAAATATGGAGGTACAGCCTTGAATATTGATATACTAAATAGACGATGTGTCCTCTAGGTACAGTTGTAGGTGGCCTTTCAGTGCTAGGTGAAGGGGACCCAGGTGCTGAAGCTATTTGATGGGAAACGACATGTGATTTGAAGGTTCGCACCGTTTGTTAACTTTATCGAACTAGCCTACACTGAATTCAATAGTCACTACGTATAGAATCTGAATACGCCATTCTAAAGACCGATTGTACACATTGTGATTTCGTTTTTGAGACGTAATTTTTAACGCATTTTTCCACCCTCAATTCTGGAAGGTTAATAGCAACTTCGTTATAATACAGGTAGACGCCGCTGCCTGTCCAAGCAGGAAATTTTAGAGCCTCCTAACGATGCTTCAGGGAATTGAAAGGGTACCATTGATATATAACAGTGTATTTGTACATCAATGGGGAGTACTTTTCTTCTATATTTTGGCTCGAGATTGCATAGTAAGAGTATTTTGAGTGATATTCTTTTGTATAATTAGTAGAGGGTCCACCCGTGCTTGCAACCGATACCGACGATACCGACCTTAGACGATTTCAATTACTGACGTGCTTGTATTAAGTTATTATAAAACCGTTATGTTCCTATATTTTTCAGTATAACAACATATTTCCAACCGCTATACATAGCTCGATGCAACGACTCGGGGCTTGCAAGCCCACTATGCAGTTTGAACCGGACCGAACCGGTTAATACTCCGAGTTAACCGTTCCGTTCAATTTACCTTTTAAATCGCACTCAACTAAAACTGTTCACTTTGTTTTATTTTCCTATTTACTTCTATTGTTTGTAGTTGATTTATACCATGCATGCATTAATGCAGAAGATTTTCAAAACATTGGATTTGAAAAATGTCTGTCTAAAACCTTGTTATTCCAATTATTATTAATGATTTGCTTGATTTAATGGTAAAATATTTCAGTCTGATGACTCAAAAATAATCCCTTTATGAAAACATTCGTTTTCCTTTTATCTGTAAAGGAAAACATACGAAGTAACTTCGCTCTCTTGAAAGTAAACAAAGAAGTTGATTAAATCGATGTCATTATTATGGTATACAGACACAGACTACAAACCAATAACAAAACACGAGAGCTATAATTACAACAAAAGTAGCATTTATATTAAAATTAAATACGATGGGTAAACAAGCACAATGGTCGCGCCAGCTCCCTGCCTATGAGCCGCGTGGTTCACTTTCTGAACACGGTCGCCGTGTCGTCTGTCACTACCATAAGATTGATGGTGTCAGCTCCAACGTTAGTTCAGACACCTCACATATTTTCACTGTTCTTCACCGAGGATTTCTATAAATCACGAAAATATTGTAGGTAAATGATTGCTAGTGCAATTAGTAACTAAATCTTTATGTATTTTTTTTAAATATAATAAATTAATATCTTTTATTTTTTTTCGAAAGCTTGGCTACTTCACAAGAATATACTATATACATTTTATACTTACGAGTTTTAAAATGATTAAACTATGGTTTCCCGTCGGAAGTGATTCATAATAACAAAATCCGAGTTCTCTTTGTATTCTTGTAACGCCCTGCTGACCCTGTATATCTAAGCAATATGTATCGTGTGATTCTCAGTAACTAATACATGACACGGCGGCGAGCTCGCTAATTAACTAAAATAATATCGTCATTTATACGCGTCCGCCCACCGCGCCCCCAACACCCGCGCACACCTACCGTGTGGGGATTTAGGAGACGCTCCGATTATTTTCGTTATTATTAATGATCTACCTATTTTCTTATGCCTAACTAAAGGTGCTACGAGTATATATGTGGCAGGCACATGGACGCGCAACCTGTTACCATGGATTGAGTGCATGATTCTGAACGCCCCCTGCGTAGAAATGTTTCGTCAGTTATCAAAAAAAATAAATTGCTGTTCCATACATTTTGACCGTGTACTTATGTATTTTAGTAGTTGCTGCACTTTTCTATGAAACAGCTGTGTTTCCATTTTTTAAAACCATGTGCTAAATTCATGGTTTCAGTTTGCGCGTTTATGTCCCTGCCACCATGTATATACTCGTATATGCCTAACCTTTTCGCTATTATGTGTTTCGTGTACAAACACACAGTCACACTTTCTACATGTAGTAGTACGTACGTAAGTACCAAGTTACCTACAATTGTACCACATTCCGGGTGGTGTATATGTTTAGGAATGTAGTAAACATTTGAACGAATCTATAAAAAAAAATAACTAAGAATTGCTTTATTATTATCTTGAAAAACATTAAATAGATAGTGGTCGTGTAACACCTTACATATTATATTACTGTTGTATCTCATATTTTCCGTAACAAATCTAAATATTTACACATGGAAAGATGATTTAGTTTTTGTCGGATCCTACTCTTTTCCCGGTGACAATCACTTACACGGCGGCAGGTGAGACACGTGTGTGCTAACCCCAAGCGTCACCGCGCCATCAATCTAGCGCGACATGAAGCGACAGAAACAAGCGACAGACAGCCACACGCCCAGGAAGCGACGAGTCGCACGCGTGCACCCGACCTTGCTGTAATCTCTACATGTTAACTTAATATTTAAGGCAATATAAACGACATATCTCGAGAATTTACTTTGTAGGTAAAACTGGGTTTATATTACATGGTTTAGTGTATATTTTGGTAGTGTTAGATTTAATCAAAAACGGTCACTGATTAGCATTTAGGTAATTTATAAAAGCTGAACCTTACGTTTCCCTAGGGTTGTACCGAAATAGGCGAGTGATAAACGAAACTTTTATTCAATTCTGTCGTGAATGTACAACTAGCAAATTGAATAGAAAAAACAAATCGATAAGTACTTAGAATTTACTTCAAAGAACGCTATATATATTATAAGTAATCATGGTGATCTTAAAAATAACAAAGATTTTTCATTAAAAAAGTAACTTCTGTCAGTTTTGCTATCGCGGTTAGAACGAATAAGAAAATCTTGAAGAACCTTAGCTTCTTAGAATTCTGTTAAAATCGCGACGAACTCGAGTTTAGTGACGTTTACAAAATATTATCGAGATTCTTATCAGAATTTAAATCAGCAACTTCGTTTGATCTTTGTTATAGCTTCGTTTATTTAGAAGAAGCTTCTAGAATAATTCTACTGTCTTTTTAATGTTCACTTTGTCATTAACGAAGACATCGCGTAGTGCTAACAATATGGAAATTAATCAAAAACATAGAATATTATGCGCGTCGTGCCACTAATTGTAGTAGTTAATTGGAATGCTTTCGGCTATTGGACTAGACAACTATTACGTAGGTACATAGTTGTATATCTTGAAGTAAGTATCTACCTACTAGATATATAGGGGAGAACGGGGTAGAGCCCTGTAGCTAAGGCTTTAGGGTTATAGCACATTCATTTAAAGTATAATTGTATTAGAAGAAAGAAAGAAAATTCATATATTTAGCACAGATTAAAAGACACACAATACACAGCAATATTAAAGTAACGTTTATATGTAATTAGCTAGTCTCATAAGGTATATGTACAACGACATCAACATCATTTGGATAGTTATGATATTAAACAAAAAAGAACATCAGAAAGAAAACCTCTACTTACCACGGTTTTGCGTCGACACCTGTTCGATAAAATATACTGTACAATAGTCCACAAAATCGTACTCCTAGGGCTTTGCGAGCCTAAATTTTGTTGTATCTGAATGCGTTGACTGGAACTTGCAATATAATTTTTGATGATCGATTTGAGCAGCCTTCAAATACTCATGCCCACTATCTCTTCATATACGGCTTGAACTGCTTTTCTTCATGGGATCCGGATCTGACAAGAAGTAAACCTATTTTTTTTAAAATAGTAATATTGTTTTTTTCGCAACGGTTACGTTCAAACAAAAGGTACATACCTACCTAGGTTATATTTTAAGGGTAAAAATATGAGCTGTGTTTACCCCCGAACGGTTTTACCCCAAGGCTCTAGATGGTCATACATTACGCTTACTTCTACTTTCGTAAATCAATATCGGCTATAAATCTCGTAAATGGTGAGTAAATACACTAATTTCAACATTTAAATGGAAACTAACCTGAAATCACAAAACTTAATTGTGTTCTTCCATCAAATTGAATATTAAAAATATCTAAAACGATGAATTCTCCAAAAGTTTCCCTTACTGCTACAGCTATAGTCTTGGTAAGCAAGTTTCTACTTAGAACAATACTGCTTTGTAATTTAGGTACCGTTCAACGGATATATTTAAGTATAACCACACCACTTCCACTTTATAACCACTTACTACCGTCATATCTCACCAACGCCCCCCACAGTTCCTCTAACTCGCCACTTCGCCGAAAACGGCAGTAACGAGGTTTCCCTGTAAGTGTCGCTACAAAAGACCTGGAGGTGTCGAGACAAAGGGGCGACAGCTGACGAGCGCATTGTACTGACCGCCCCGTTTCCCCCTTTCACCCCCTGGTACTCGTAATACCCCGTGCCCTTCACCCAGAACGAATGTGAAAAATTACAAAGATACCCCATTTTAGCTGACGACTGGACTGAGAAGTGTGTCAAGTTTGGTCAGTTGAGGAGATAAATTGAGATGAATAGAAATAGTGCTCTCATTGAAATGTTCTGGGGCTTTCGTGTAGATGTAGAGAGGTTTTACAAATCAATTGTGTGAATTAAACAATAGTTTTTTGTTAGAAAAATATCCTTAAAATGGCCAGCGTAGTGATGTCTATATTCAACAATCGAAAAGGTGAATAGGTACTGCATTTCTGTTGTAGGTAGCATATATATAGTACTTACCTACCTATTAGCAGGCTATAAAAAATCTGGGATTCAGGCCTCCTCTCTGTGAGAGGAAGTGGGCTGCAATACATCACGCGGGCCCACTGCGGGTTGGTACATATTTCAAGCCTCCTCTCTGTGAGAGGGAGCGGGCTGCAATACATCACGCGGGCCCAGTGCGGGTTGGTACATATTTCAGGCCTCCTCTCTGTGAGAGGGAGCGGGCTGCAATACATCACGCGGGCCCAGTGCGGGTTGGTACATATTCCAAGCCTCCTCTCTGTGAGAGGGAGCGGGCTGCAATACATCACGCAGGCCCAGTGCGGGTTGGTACATATTTCAAGCCTCCTCTCTGTGAGAGGGAGCGGGCTGCAATACATCACGCGGGCCCAGTGCAGGTTGGTACACATTTCAGGCCTCCTCTCTGTGAGAGGGAGCGGGCTGCAATACATCACGCGGGCCCATTGCGGGTTGGTACATATTTCAGGCCTCCTCTCTGTGAGAGGGAGTGGGCTGCAATACATCACGCGGGCCCAGTGCGGGTTGGTACATATTTCAGGCCTCCTCTCTGTGAGTGGGAGTGGGCTGCAATACATCACGCGGGCCCAGTGCGGGTTGGTACATATTTCCCGCTCATTGAACGGAAAACAAAGCACACATATGTACTTTTCCCACATAGCAACTATATCACAACGAAACAGCTGTAACCTTGAATCATTAACGAAGACGAATCGCAACCGTCTGCAAACTCGCTGAAAACGGCTGAAACTCATAAACGTTTACACAAACAAAGGGTCGGTTACCACGATAATTTTCTTTTTTACAACCACTGTTGTTGGCCTGTATTTTTTCAACAAAACATTGCGACCTTTTCAAAGTTTAAGCAGAACAATAAAAAGTCGGTTTCGCCATTTCCGCCGCACGTTTTTGGCGCACGTTGTTTTAAAAAAAGAATAATGTTTTTCACGTCTGATCTTCTGTTGTTCTGTCAGTCTCACTCATGCTTTCAAATAGAGAAGTTGTGCTTTGTTCGGTGCTTGTCAAACAAGCGTTTGTGCTATTGATATGAGTCGTACGTTGTTTTCTTTGCGGACGTCAACTTTATTTTTAGTCACAAGTCATTATGCATATTATGCGGCAAATGTAAAACACATTGGGCAAGATTTTGGCACAAAATTGGAAGCCTATTATGCCAAGAAATATCGGGAATGTACTATATAATAAAAAAAACCTTTTCTCGAGCCTGAGCACACCGTTTATAAGCTTAGTCGCAGGTAGGTACTAGTGAATAAGGAAACAATAAAAGCGACTAACACATAAACATTTCTAGAACATTAAACCGTTCATATTTTTTAGTTTTCTTTAAAGAAAAGCTGTATCAAAAAGACTGAGCACACAACAGTTGCTCGCTGCGGATATTACTAAAACAAAACTACACATTCTCTTTGGCTTAGTCTTAGCACAACTTTGGGCTACACTGTATATCAAAGACGATGCTTGCTCTTTTGAAACCGACCGAAGCGAACAAACTGTGTTAGGAATTAAGGATTTTAACTCACGAGTACAATTGCCAATCGCAGCTTTGTAGCTTTTACTGAATGTCTAACTATGTTTTTAAGTTTAACTAGGATGTAGTTTTGTAAACTAACTCTTTTTTGACGCAAACTATTTTTTAACTAAATGCATTAAACGGTTCAGAAGTATTTTTTGAGTCCAAGGGAATCCATTGGTTCCAAGATTTAAGAACGATTTCTTATTAATCATGATTACAGTACTTATGCTTTAAAATTACGAATCCTAGATGTAAAAAAAAACTCTGTTGTAAGTGCCACTGAAGGGTTCTTTTCCCATACAAAATAAGAGACAGCACATTGATAGTCTCAGACTATTAACCGACGACGGTGTCTCAGGTATGTTTTCGTACACTTTAGGACCACAGAAAAGGTTATAAATCCAAGATTACCGGCAATTCCCTTCCCTAATTCCTAAATCAGCTTGCAAAAGTCAAAGCTAAAACTACCATAAAATGTTATCCGAACCCCTTTGTTAGTTTGCATCGCGGTTACATGGCGTAACTTTCCCAATTTAAATCCCCAGTGCAAACCGGACTTTACGGCTATTTACTTAGAGTTTAGTTTGCCGTACCTGTTTACAGAGGAAAGGCTAGTTTGAGAATAAGTTATGTACTGTACACAGGACCCAATAGTATTGTTTTTAATAAAGGAAGCTGGTGGTTGTTGGTATTGTTGAGGCTTGAGGCTGTTCACCGCTGTTGTGGGTACACTGAAATATTATAATTATGCAATTAAATATGAGGTAACATTACATATATCTTAAAACCTGCATACAAAATAACTAAACCTTCAACTTTTAACACACAGAAGATACAAATGACGCGAGGACCACCCTGCACATTAAAAGTTTCCATGAACACCATACCAGCTACTGATAAGCATCTAAACACAAAAAAAACAATTATTTCCATTTTATCAATTCCCTTAGTTTAATCGTATTATAATAAAAACAGATTAAATCGTAACATTCCCTTTCTGCAGAAACAATCAAAAAGTTTTCAAAAATCAATTTAGTTGTTAATTTAAATAGACACACAACACACATGTTGTCTGTTAGCGTCGATCACGCAACATGTCGTGTCTTCCGACACTGTCCATCGCCACCACCGAGACACAGAACAGATAAAACAGAAGGTCGCCTCCATACAACAACCGAAGCGTGCAAGCATAGACACGCGTCTACGTACAGCGCTCGTTTAGATAAATATGACATACTCGCGCGACCAATCAAGTCACGTTTGTACGTAATAATCCATACAAACAATCGCGTCGATCGTGTACTCGCGCGGCGATCGCTTTTGCTTAGGCTGCGGATACATTCGGTTGAGATCGCCTTACTTGTCTATTTGTGCGTGCGCCGGTTTTCGTTGGTTGTTTGGAGCTAGCCTTCTGTATCTAACTATTTCGTGACCGAGCTATCCGTGTAACGACTATATTATCGCGAATATTGGCAAATGGGGGCAATGGGGGATATCACACTAGATGACCTTGTGTCGATGGGGGAACAACACGATATTTGATGGGGGGAGGCGGTGCCATCGCCGGTCTAATGGTGTTGGTGCCGCTAGGACTGCAGTGGGATTTGTGAAAGTGGTTAGAGTTGAAAAGATTTGTTTTTAGTTTTAAACTGTAAAGTAAAACTAAGAACTTATATGAATTTTCAAGAATTGGTTACTTCTGCACTTTGAAGACATATTATTAGACATTATTATCTTTGCCTGCTGGTCAATATAACAATAATAGTCGTAATAAATTGTAAGACTTATTGAACCGTTACTTTTTCATCTTCGGAGTGGAATATGGTCAGCAATCGACTTTTAGACGATCATGATGCTCAGCCTTCTTTAGGTAGTGACTGTGCAGTCAGCTCCCCTCCAACGCTGCCTGCTGACTAGCGACCCTTCAACCACAGCATAAACTAATTTCGTATAAGTAAGTACGTACCTAAGTTGTGCCATTTCATATGAAGAACAGAGTCCTTGAGACATCTTGAATTAGCAAAACATATAGTTCAGTAGTTCGTACTAATACTCCGAGATACAAGATTAGACGAATAACAAAAATATTAGGTATCAATCAAAATCAAAAGTCATTTATTCAAATTAGGCTGAGAATCAGCACTTTTCGAACTTCAAAATTACAAAAGACAGACCCCCAAAAACGCCCGCCCTTCACCACTTCCTAGTGCTATCGCTGGGAAGAAGAAGTGGCGTAACAAACTCCCCAGCAGCACAGCTATCTGTTCAGTTAGAAAATATTTGATTTTATACAATAATAGGTACCTATGTTAAGTAATTAACATTACAAGACACAGAGCATAAAATTAAATTATTTGCCATATGTCAGCAAGCCACGCCAATATACCAACAAATATAATAAAAACTATATGTACTCAAGTTAAAAAATAATTCATTTAAATTAAAATATAAATAAAAACTTACTACCTAAATAAAAGCCTTCAGCCATAAAGGGCGTGACAGCTTACATATTTATGCATTGCTGGGTTCTGTTCACATAGCTGTCACTTGAAGTCACAAATTATAAATTATGACCATCGAAGTAAACTAAATAAATAAGTTAATACTAATAACAATAACCTGTCAGTAAGCTAATTCTGGAGAAAGAACATAAACATTGTCTGGAGTTAATTTGGGCGACCAACTATTCCTATCGTGTAAGTAGTCGTTGATGGAATAGTACGCCTTTGAACAAAGGTTGGATTTTACTTGAGCTTTAAACGCATTAAAAGGCAAGTCTAGCAAATGTTATACCAAGCCCAACAAATGAGTTATGAACCTTAAGAAGCCAAAGGGGGCACCTAGTTTGTCCTTTTTTCTAGTTCTAACACTGTGAATATCACTGTTTTTAGTGTACAAGTGTAAATGTTGCCTAATATATGTGTATAAAATGTTAGCGAAGATGAATTGTGATGCAACCGTGAGAATACCAATATCTTCAAAAAAATATCTTAGAGAAACTCTGGCACCTAGCTGGAAAATTGCTCGAACAGCTCGTTTTTGAAGGTCAAATATATTTTGTATATCAACGGCTTTGCCCCACAGCAGAATACCGTAGGACATAACGCTGTGAAAATAACTAAAATAGACTAAACAAGCTTTAACAACGTCAGTGTATTGTCTTACTTTCCTGACGACGTAGGCAATTGAACTGAGCCTTCCTGCTAGACTTGATATATGAGGTCGCCACTGAAGTTTGGCATCTACTGTTAATCCTAGAATAATTGCCGAGCCTACAGTGTCAAGCACCTCTTTATCTAAAACGATGTTGGGTCCTAGATTTCTAACATTCGATAAGGCGAACTTTACACATTTCGTTTTCTTGGCATTGAAAACTAGGTTACTTGACGTAAACCAATCTGTAACTATTGAGAATGCACTGTCTATGTCGTCAAAATACTTTCTATTCCTGTCTACTTTAAAAATAAGAAAGGTATCACCTGCAAACAGTACAATGTCACAGATGCCCTTCAAATGGAATGGTAAATCATTGATATATTCTAAGAACAAGAATGGACCTAGTATTGAGCCTTGCGGAGCACCTAACTGAACTGGTAGCCCGGAAGATGTCACACCATTACCATCTATACATTTCATCCAATAGGGTAATATAATATAGTATATTACTAATTATATTGAGTAATATAATATATTACTTAAAAGTTTAATGGAATTGCCCCAATAATCACCGGTGTTTTAGACTTAAGTGTATTAAAAACATTATCTACATCACGAGGGGTTACATGTTCGAAACTAAATAAATAATAATACTTTTGTTACTTGATTTGAACCTATTGAGAGAATCCTCCATTACCGATTCGAAACTAATAAATTCCCTAGAGGGGGGTCGATAAACGGAAATTATAAATTATCGCTCAAGTTCAACACAAGGCAACTCTATAGAGCGCTTGATTGACAGATTAACTAAATCTAAACGATGTTTACATTTCAACTTGTTTGAAACAAGAACTAAAGAGCCACCGCGATTAGCTCTTTTTCTCATAAATGCACTCTGTACGGTAAAGTTTTCATCATTGATAAACACTACTTCATGTTCCTTCAATCAGTCTTCAGTCAAAAATAACACCTGAACGTCATAGTTCTCCATAAATAAACCTAATTCTAGCCCTTTGCCGGACAGACCCTGCATATTTTGATGTACAACATTCAACATATGCGGCTGACCCGTTGTCGCACCTAATAGTTTATACTACAAGGTGTATCAAAAGTAGTGTTAGTATCAGTACTAATAGTAATTTATGGTAGGTACATTACAAGTACCGGTGTCACTGAGTACTCGTATATTGTATGCTAAAAGATTAGCAATTTGTCTCCTACAACTAAAGTTGTCAAAAAATAAAAGGCCCGTTTTGACATTTGAGAATGCGTCCTTGACACCTGTCAGTTTCATATAAACGAATACGTGTTTTGCGAATTTGATCTTTATTAATTACTAGAACTGTCAATGTCAAGACGGGCCTTTTATTTTTTGACAACTTTAGGTGGCAAATACATAGTATAATTTGTCAGTTTGTAATGTCGTGTAGCGACAAGTAACTAACTTTAGATTAAGAAAGTAAAGAAAGGGAAATTGAAGTTAATTAAAGTTTTATTTATAAGGTATATAAACGATGAAGATGGACTGATCAGTGGTGTGTAGTGTGTGGGTGAGGAAGGATGAAGATGAGTGATAGGTGGGTTGAGGAGGCTGTAGTGAAGTTACAGATGGAGCTGAAGCGGTAGACCGACGCGTGGCAGGTGCCGGTAACAGGTGGTGGTAATAAACGTATTTTCTTTCTTTTCTTTCTTTCTTTCTTAGGTGCAGGTGAAGGTGAGATCAGGTGCTGGTGCGTGTGCGGCACGGATGATACCCGTAGGGGGCCCACGTGGCAGTAGTAGGACGTAGCACGGCAGCAGGGGAGAGCAGGCACGGCGGGGACGCATTCAGCCCGCCAGATGAGGCGGCCCTCGGATGAGGCGCGGCCCAGTAGATTCAGGAGGGTCTTCTGAGGCGGCCCTCGGATTAGGCGCAGCCCAATAGGTACAGGAGGTTCAGGAGGTTCAGTACTTCAGAGTGCTCCGGTGAGGCGCGCCAGCGGTCCGACTGGTACTGGAGACCGTCACGGAGGACAGAGGACGGAGGGGTAGAGAGAGTCCGTCAGGTACCGGAGTTTTTTAGGAGAGGCACGCTGAGTGTTCCCGGGATAGGTGGCCCTGGAGTATCAGGCCTATTTAATGTGTTCGCTTTAGAGGCGGAACTGGAACTGATCCTTGCATTGCTTGGATTTATAATGAGAACTCGTAGAATAATACCATGTAGAAAATATGAATTTGAAATATGCTGGTGGCCAGGATTAGTTTAGTAGGAGTATGCATGTATAATCAGCTAAAAAGTTACAGGCCTAAAAGAAAAGTCATGGCGACGTAATATACGTCGTTGTCAGAACTGTCATAATAGAATATATATTAATAAAATACAACTAAATCTATAGTTATTTCGTATTAAAAGTATAGTGTTTATAGGAAAAATGATATCAATCAATGTGGGCGAAATTCCCAGCCCTTGGATGTCACTAAATCGTCGTAGTCTTATGTTAAAGTTGATGGCTGTGTCTGTGTACTGATTGTGGATAAAACGTGGCCTGGTGTCGTGAGGAATAGTCAGATCAGCGCCTAACGGTAACAGAATGCTTGTCTGACCTGGAGGAATGAATGAAGATAACTGTGAGTATATACATTATGTTACAGTAATCAGTAATGAATTGATTACAATCAAAATATAAAATAGCATCACTGTGACGACAAGTCCTATTATAAATGAAAATATTTAAATTAAATATGTTTATTTTGCTCACCAGTTAAATAATAGGAATAAGGCAAGGCACAAAAAATAAATTTACAATTATTAGTCTTATTAAGATGCAACATCAAATGGACACATTCAATTATATCCTTTTTTCTTAGATTTAAACTATCCCCATATTATTATAATAATACAGGGTGGCAGGGACATCGACGCGCAACCGCTTACCATGGATTCAGTACATGATTCTGGACCAAGAATTAAGAAAAAGCCGACGAAAAATTTCAACGCCCCCTGCGTTGAAATTTTTCGTCGGCTTTTTCTTAATTTAAACGTTTTTTTCTGCATTTTTTTTTACAATCATTATTTCTATCTAACCCGATGACATTTTTAATTAAATAAATTGTAAATTCACTTGTTTCACTTAAAACAGCAATGTAAATAAAACTCGAAAGGGCAGCGCGCGGTATCGCGGAAGGTAGCGCGCGCGCGCCACCCGCGGAGCGTTTTGATCGCGTTGTTTGCAATACATTGCGCACTCAAAAATGACAATTTTTTTAACCGTTCATCTCCGAGATGAATGACTTTCGTAATTTTATTTATGGCATCAGGTGTAACCTTTTCACGTCGTTTGCGCGTCGATGTCCCTGCCACCCTGTATAACAGTTGAACTGGGGTTTATTTTTATCAATTTGATATTACTAATTAATTGGCTAATACTGGCACCGAGTAAACAGTTATTAATTACATATTGTTGCGAACACTGATTTAATAAGCTACCAAAACCTTGACCAAATTTATCAGAAAAAATATAAGTAGTGTTAATCAAATTATTCATACTATTGCTATCATCACCAACTACTGGCTGAGCCACTGAGGGTGTGGGTGTAATAAGCTAGGGTCCCTGGGAGCAGGTACAACTAAAAGAGAGGTTATTTGTCAAAGACTCATACCTCGCCGCATTATACTTGACCGGGTCTGCCAACTCATTAGCCTCCTGCATGCGCTTGCTCAGGTCTTGTTGAGAAGCCTCATATTTACTAAAGATATCCTTTAGAGCGTATTCCCTAACAAACAATTCATCCTGAAGGTGCCGAGTGTCTGTGTCATACATTGCATTACACAATTCTAATTCACTGTTACAGTTTTTTTTTAATTCTTGTACAAAATTTACTTTTTTTTTGCCAAAGTTTTGTATTTAATTTGTTTACTTTTTGGCATTTTAAAGATTTTTAAATTTTTCTAATTCATTATCATCTGCCTAGCCTTTTCCCAACTATGTTGGGGTCGGCTTCCAGTCTAACCGGATGCAGCTGAATACCAGCATTTTACATGGAGCGACTGCCTATCTGTTTTTCTAATTAATCTATTAATTTTAATATATATATTTTTTTTTTATTGTGACTAGTAAACAATTTATTTTTAATTATAGTATCATCAGTTAAATCTATTGTTGCAACTGTCTCAACACATATGGGACCGGACCCGCTACCAACCAACTCATCATAAAGACTGCAGGTGATCGCAGACTCTTCACGGGCTGTGAGAGTTTCCAAACCGGTTAGTGTGTTGTGGGCCTTGCTTAATTCCCGTTCTAGTTCAGATATGCGTCTCAAAGCCAGGTCGTGGGTGTCGCTACAATCCTGGAAATTTGACACTACTTGACGGAGGTGTTGATGCTGGTCAAATATGTCCATATGCTGTACGTGTAGTTCAGTCAGCTGGTTCTTAAGCTTAGTGTTCTTGTCATTAATGATCTTTATTTCCACCTCGCTGTCTTCTCTTTCACGGAGCAGCTGTTTACATGTAGCTTTAGAAACCTCGAGCTTCGTCAAGGTAGATCTTAGTTTTGCTTCCATCTCCTTGATTGTAGCATTGCGGGTCATCATTTTCTTTGAAATGTCAGTCACCTGGAATGTGTGAAGTTATGCAGCTAAATAACAGTGTGAGAAAAGATGTTCCAATATTTAGATTAGTAGGAGGTGGAAGAAAAAATAAAATTAAAGCACTTAAATAAAACAAAATACTCCCCGGGATCGATGAAAGTTTGAAATCCTTCACCGTTGGTACGTTGAGTTGACATCCGGTTCTGAATCCTCTGTTTTTACGAAGTTTTCGCGACAAAAAACACTTGATACTCGTAATCACTGTTTAGAATAGTTAGTACCTAGGTTTGGCTATATTACACTAATTTAACATATTTATAACACTTTTATTAATTTACTGTATTAGCTTTAGCTCCTCGTGTAAAGTATTAACAGGTAAATGGGGGCGGGTGACTTACAAGTTGTTGACAAAACCTTCGTTTTCTCAGAATGATCTATCTCTTCGAAACTTTCTTTAACAGTAGTTAATTAGATTAATTTACTCACTTTGTAAGTACATTATAGTCCTTCACTACGTAAATAATTAGGATACACAACAAAGAAAATGTTATAATACCATCTTGTGTCTATGGCTCTATGATACCTTCTTTAAATGGTAAGAACATATATATTTTAGTTTTGTAGTAACTGTTTGCTGCCTTGGATTTTTATGAAAAAGCATATGCCAATGGGCATTCACAAGCTGATATATAAATAATAGCAAACCCATTCTGGTATGAATCATAATAATCTCCACGCCGACAGCAGCCAACACCAACAAACTCAATCAAAGACTGTTTATCACAGAATCCAGTTCAATTATAACAATAAAACGAATTACGGAATATGAATTAATGTTGATACAATTAGCTTACGAGTTTACATCCCCCGCACCTCCAACCCGCGTCACCCCCTGCCCAAACCCCCCGCCCCCCGCAGCAAGTTAATTAGTGAAAACTTTATGTTTTTAATAGGTTCCCGGCGTTCCATTATGATGTTAATAAATAAGAATAGAATGAGAATAGAATGAAATGGAACAATGTCATAGAATGGGATGGATCTTCCACCTTTCAATTACTGATTGCTTTATGCCCGTGATCATGTTGCCGTGTTCCTTGTTTTGTATTTGTTTAACAAATTGTTTGATTGATGTTTTGTTTAATTGTGCTACACTGAAAGTGACGGGTTAGTTGTTTTGCATTCTAAGGAAACAGCGATGATTAAAGATTTCGTCCTCAGGGCAATCGCAAATATAACTCCTGATATTTTATATATTACAAACCGCAATACAGGATTTTAAAGTATAGGGCCGCAACAACAGAATCAGGACACAAAGAGCAATTTGGAACTCGATCAAAACCAACTTCACCACCAACCCAAAAAATATTTTCATACAATATGTTTTAAAACAATATCCCTCGCTGTACGCTAAAACCACTCACTTCCCTGTTCATCCTACTCGGGAAATGGGGCGTAATGATTTAATTAAGCTTCGGCGGAGGATTTACGAACCATTATCCGTTGAAACACATCAGTCCTGACATGCGACGAACGAAGGGTTACATAAAATAACATCTACCAACGCACGCGTAAACAGCGATTAAATATTGTAATATTGAAACAATACAGACGTAATCATAATTTAAAATTATTATTACGTCTGTATTAAAATTATAAACGAACAATAATATTATAATGTGATTTATTTAATGGATTAATTATATCTGTAATTTATATAACTGAACAATTAATGAATTCACAAAGTTAATTTGTTTCAAGTTGCAGTATTATTGATCTAGTGTAGTGGAGCAGTAAATTAATTTTAGTTAATATCTATAGGTTACCTTAAGCTCTACATCAGATACAAGTTGATTATCGTTATCGATGATGCCAAATTTGCGTTCGTCATATTGTGGTGGGTATTGCTATTTTTATGTTATCTGTGTGAGTCTCGTTCCGTGTCTGTCTGACAACTCAATGTTCTAAACTTCGCAACGGATTTTGATGTAGTGTTAACCATCATTTATAGAATTTATTCCGAATTTGTATAATACATTAATATTAAACTTACATACTTAATAAATATTGAAGAAATCTCGATGTTTTGTCAAATCATCATACCCGTGCGAATCAGCGGCGAGTCGCTAGTACATAATACATTTCTAAAAGTATTGCTATTGAATGACCGAGTACATAGTTATTATGTCCTGAGATCTGACACCAGACTAAGAAGACTTCTCAGATTGTCTGAGATCCTCAGATGAGGTCAGTCAGATGGTCAGTTCCTTGTGTAATTTACAAAAACATCTACATATGAGTGACGTCATATCCGGCGGAAGGGACCCCGTCTTTATCAGCCGTTGACCTCTCTATTGCGAGGGTCAACAAGGAAAGAGATTACTTTATGGTGGAAGATGGGATAAATACGCGGCCTGATAAGGGACATCGACAGACCGATTTGGGGCTTATATGTCTTAGGGAAAGTCGAGAATAGTACGTATTCTACAACTGGGCAGCTTTTTATTCGAAGGAAAAGCAAGACACGCAATTATAGAATATAAAAAAAAAGATGCTAAGTTATAAGGCTCACGTACACTGTGTGATCGACTGGAGAGTGTGAAGTAATGACCATACAGGAATCAAACCTACAGCGAAAGAGCAATTTTTCCATTAAACATGCTACACCTAAACCTCAACCTGGCTGCACATCAACTTTTCAGTAGCTCAGATTGGCGCAGTATGACGTCACAAACACATTATTTAAGCATGAAAGCCTTCAAACAAGATTTTGTTGGTCTTTTTATTTCGCTGAAACTACTTAAAGTGTAGAGTTTTCTCGGAGCTGCCATAACGGAGGCTTGTTTACTAGCCGGATTGTTTCTAATCTAGGTAAGCTCAGGCGGAGTTAGTTCTCCGATGTGGGGTCGGTTGCCCAGCGCTGGGATTACGGCAAAGCAGCCGGGATATAGTGTCCCACAAACTTAATTCTGTCCGTGGTCAAGCGTTGAATTCTAGTTGAGCTTGTGTTTACTTTGTCCCGCATACGGAGCGAGCAAATAAAAATATATAGCGCACGAGGATACACACTAACTGTCTGGTTTACGATGTCCACGAGGTGGAACTCGAGGATGTGCGGGTTTATAGCCACTTCTTATACCTCAGGTCGTGGGTATGTACCACTGTGACTTTCTTAGCCCAGTCTTAGAGACGTCAAGCAGACGATGTTTAAAACATACCTATCATTTAAATGCATTCGGCTGAGAATTTACATGAAGATTAGAACTGACGCCAGTAGTAAATGCATCCTTTGGGACAGCAGAGAAACCGAGAGAATTCGTGGGTGAAAGATGTTTAAAATTAAACAGATGTATCTTGTTGTACCTGAATAAGCAGAGGACTAAATAGTAAGCGATTACTAGGGAATGCTTACTATTTGCGAATTGAGAAGGAAGCCACTTCAGTCTGATTGGAAATTCAAGTGGATTGCAAGCGTTGTTATAATAGAACCAATGCGTGATTGCATTGACTCTATCAAACCAAGCTTTTGTTTTAAAAATAATTGTGCCGGCCACGCTGTAACGACGCATTGATTAACCGGCGCTCATCACACTGACATTTAATTAAAGTTTATCTGCTGTAACGTTACACATGCTGACAGTGAAACCAAAGATGTGCGCCGCGCCATGGCGACAGGATTCATTATGAATGCATAAAATATATTTTAAAATTAAGTATGGGGTTTCATCCATTCCATTATTCTTTTTGAAGTTTTCTGAAAGCTACAATGACATTATATTTGATTCACAAAATGCGCATCCCGACTACAATTTTTTCACATGAGATTCATCCACGAAGCATCCTGACGAACTGTACCCCAACAACAATATAGAAACTGAACTCAAGCTATAACAGCGCGCACTTCCCGAACTCATCAAACAGACAGTAGCAACAAAACACAATGACACAATAACTTGTTCCTCATACCGTCATACGGCTCACGACAATTTAACGCCGACCAACTAATTAGCCCGTGACTCATTTACCGAGCAATCACTTCGAGTCCCCTGGCAGTTGAGCACACAGCCACAGAGTAGAGTAGGTACAGAAGACCGACTCCATACAACGAACGAAAATACGCGCACGCACACGGAGGCGCAAACGTCGGAAATCTGAGCTGAACACCAGTCGCGAGTGTGCTTGTACTTGCTGTTTATGAAAAGTTTTTATGTGTGCTAGCGATTTCGCTCGTTGTATGGAACTGGCCTTCTGTACCTATGTATTCCGTGACACTGACGTCACCGACGACTTTCTATTCGGCGCAACTGAGCCGGACAGGTGTTATTGTTGAGTGTTTGTGCTTCGGTAGACGACATTACTTCGGAAATGAGTGCGACGAATCTGACTATTATAGGACATAGTAGGAAGTTAAAATTTGGGAAAAATTGTTTAATTATGTGACTATTATTAGATATATGTTTAACCGGAAACGGTATATGAAATAACTAACCGCTCGTTGTTTAATTGGCAGATTAATTACAGTTACGTATTCTCTGTTTGCAAAATTGTTATTTAAACAACTCACACAAAATGAAAGTCCTTTTCCCATTTGCTTTATCGCCAATCACTACCACACAACATCAGATACGTGATGACTACTCACGTGCACCTTCCCCGAAGTTACGACAATTCTCGCAAACCTCCTCGGCCATAGCGCGTCGTTCTTGATTACAGCTCGACTTCGCACGAGGAAGCTCTTCATTCATAAATATTTGAGTGAGCGAGACAAAAGGTCAGCGGTACCAGCAACGTATTGGCACACAGCCCTTTGATCTATGGCGATGTACCGCCGTGTTTGTGCTCAAATATTTATGATATTTCTCGAGGTTTCAGAAAAGTCCATAATGGATGTGTTTGTCCACTTTGCGAGATGAGCTTGATTGAAATATTGTTTAGTTTGTTATCGCTGCGTCAGAGGCCGACAGATCTTATCGTAACTGTTTCTGGTGCAAAAACACGTAGAAAATCGTATATTTAGGCGATTTCACGCGTTCGCGGTCGTAGGACAGAAATTTGCCGCGTCATTCACGTAAAATGGAACTCTGCCGTACATATGGATTAAATTCCGGTTTCTTATAGAACAGCAAAAAAACCTTGACTGCCGCCCGGTTAAACCTAATTCTCATGGAATTGGCTTAAGAAGTTACTTACACTTTATGTAAAAAAGGTTGTATAACAATAAATTCTTTAGGTAGGAAAATATTTTGATAGTTTTCTTAAACTATTTATTTTCGTGACTCGTTCGTAGTTTGAGCACATTAGCACTCAGCGCGAGTTAGTTATTCCTCTCTTGGAACACTAATTCATCAGTAGATATGCTAAACTTCAGCCCGTTGTAACAAAGGACCTTCACTTAGCAGCGGACGGCGCTCGTAAATAATGTAATCAACACTTTGGAACTGTTTCATAAAATAAAGCTTTCTTTATCGTACTTCTTTAGTTTCAACGAGTTAGCTCGATCATCGAACTGCGACATTCGTAGCTGAGATTTATTAAGTAAGTTTTTTTGAATGCTATTTATTCTATTCGGTAATCACAAAATTGTTGTATGCAGAAATACAATATAAATCAACTAGTAGGAATAATATAACTATCTTGGATGAAAACCTACGACTTGCTTACTTTACTCTTTATTTCCCTTTTATCAAATGGTAATAAAGAGTCAAAACACAGTACTTATAACTTTGTAGTCTATGGTATTTGTAAACAGTACAAGGCATAGGATTCGAACTTACCACATACAAAAGCTCGACGCCGTTACGTAGGTATAAATGCCACAAATGAGATGTCGCAATACAACGTGGAACACGACACTGTATCTCTTTCATTTCGTATCAAAGGCTCAATAATCTAGGACCAGAATATAGATATAGTTGTCACGACCACGTGTTCCCGCCGAGCATGTACCTACTTCCTCATCAGTATTCCCTCGGCGGCGCCATCAACAAGCGGCAACAACACAAACGTCACAAAGTTCCTGCTGGCAAGTTGCTCCACTCACGCCGCGTTATTACTTACCGAAGTAGTTTTAATGCTTCCTCTACAATAAGCCCGCAACAGTGTCTCCCAGGGTTGGCTGAGAAGACTACATTAATAACACAATTTACCTTTTTAAAAGACTTTTCTTTAAAGTTTCTTTGCTCAAGCACAGTGAATACAGTATTTTCGTTGGGATGGACCATCCATAGAAATATGGTTTCTGCAAAAGGGCTCAGGTGTATTGTGTAAATCATGAAATGACACATAAGTAAGATTTGTATAGGTAGCAGATCAGGGATTTAAACTACAACAAATGTATTTCTGGTCACAATTACACTTTTAAGAAACAGATTGGTCCTGCTCCTATTAATTAATTAAATATCTTTATTTCAGACCTATATCAGTCCATACGTTGTTAGTGGTTAGTAACAGGTTGTGCTTATATGCTATGTTAGTGTTATTATTTATTATTATTATTTTATTATTTATGTACACACAGTAAAACACAAAAGGATAATACATTTAAAATATGAGTACAAAGGTACTGCTTATTTCTTTAGAAATTTCTTCCAGCAGACCTGCGAAAGGAGAAGTAAAAAAGAAATGTAGCCAATAGTGTGTGAGAACAAGAAGAGAAAAATATTAATGTGTGAAGTCTAAAACTAAAATATAAATATATACCTACACATATAATGCAAAAAATAAATAAATACATAAGTATACTTAAATAAATACATAATCCAAAAATATATAAACGTATATATATAAATATATATATATAAATACTCACGGTAAAGAGGAAAGGTAATGCTCTTTTAATCGACGTTTAAATTGAGAAATAGTTTGCAAATCACGAATGTTAGGCGGAAGTGAGTTCCACAATCTTACAGCATGGACAGAGAAGGAATAAGAGTAGTAGCTCGTTTTATGAGGATGAGATTTAAGTATAGATCTTAGGTGAGATCTACATGGTGCACCGCTAGAGCGAGCGTAAGAAAAACGCTCACGCAGGTAGGAAGGATAAGACGGGTTGTGTAAGATGTTGAAGAGTAGACATAAAATCCGAGTGTTCCTACGAAGGCGGATTGGGAGCCACTTGAGTTCCTTGCGAAGGTGTGAAACATGGTCATACTTTCGAAGACCGAAAACAAAGCGAATGCACAGGTTTTGCAAGCGCTCAAGCTTGTTTAATAGCTCCTCAGTAGCATCCAGGTAGCAGGCGTCGGCATAATCTATGATCGGCTGAATAAGTGTTTGTGCCAAAGAAATTTTAGTCTTCAAGGGCAGAAGACCCTGAAGGCATCTCAGCGAATGAAAAGAGAAATGTACCTTTCGGCTGACCTCGTTGACCTGAGCACGCCACGAAAGATTGGAGTCAATAACTACACCCAGATCTTTAGCGGTTTCAGTATACTCAATGCGAACACCGTCGAGATATAAAGGCATGAGAGATGTAACATCAGCCACATTGCGAACGAATCTACTGCCGATGATCATAGCCTGGGATTTACTTGGGTTAATTTGCAAACCAAATGACTTAGCCCAAACGCTGACGCAAGCCAGGTCATGATTCACTGCAGCAATTGCAGAACCCGCGTTAGCTACAGTGAAATCTCGATAAAGCTGCAAGTCATCTGCATAGAGATGGAAACTAGAGGAGATTACTGTGGTAACAGAGTTAATGAAAATTGTAAAAAGAAGAGGAGAGAGAACGCTACCCTGAGGAACACCCTCCGTGAGACTACACCAATCAGATAAGGACTCCCCCAGGCGAACACACTGAGACCGTCCTCGAAGGTAAGAACTGAACCAGGCTAAAGTGGAAGAAGAGAAATTGATAGATTTGAGGAAACCTAGTAAAATGTCAAAATCCACTGAGTTGAAGGCGCTACTAAAGTCGAGCAGTACAAGAACAGTAAGTAACTTATTCTCCATTGCCCAGCGGATGTCGTCAGTCACCTTCAAAAGCGCGGTTACAGTACTGTGACCCGAGCGAAAACCGGATTGAAAAGGAGATATTATCGAGTTCGACGCCAAGAAAAATGATAATTGTCTATGAACTATGTGCTCAAAAACTTTAGAGAGAAATGGGAGAATAGAAATGGGTCTAAAGTGGGTTAATGAAATAGGATTGTTAGTTTTAGGCAAAGGTATTATGTGAGCCTGTTTCCAAACTGACGGAAAGGAGCAAGAGGAAAATGAGTGATTGAAGATGTGAGTGAGAACAGGAAGTAATGAGGAAAGGATAAGAGTTATCATTCTTGAACACAACTTATCATTACCAACTGCTGAAGACGTGATCGCAAGTATAGACTTCTTAACGTCATCCTCAGTAACATCTTTAAGTTCGAAGTGAGAATATTGTGGTAACGGCAAACTAGCAAGACTCTCCAGTGTCGCAGCCTTGACAGACGGATCAAGAGAAAAGGGAAGGAGAGAGAAATGCTTATTGAGATCATTGAGGTTCACATCCTTACACTGGTCGGCAGGTGACTTGCCTATACCTACAGATTTAAGAAATTTCCATACATCGGAAGAACTGCGGTTATTGAGTTGGTCGTGGAAATAGCGTCTCTTAGCATCTTGACACAGATGACTGCAGCGATTGCGTAACGATTTGTAGTAAGAGAGGTTCAGCTCTGAAGGTCTGCGCTTATATCTGCTCTTAGCTTTATCCCTGCGAGCCATACGCTCCTTAATTTGTAGCGTTATCCATGGTGCAGGGTTATGTCTAACTTTGACACGTCGGATAGGGGCATGCTGATCATATAATTCGAGAACGGTTGCGTTAAAACAATTCACCTTATCGTCGATGTCATCGAACTCAACCAGAGAGGTCCAGTCGAGATCGCCGGCATCACGCTGCAAAGCTTTCAGATCTATGCCCTTGTAGTTACGGAGATATAAAAGCTGGGGCTTACGCTTGGGAACACGGATACGATACGAAAGGTAAATTAGATCGTGATAAGAAAATGTAGCCGTAAGTTGACCATGGTAAGAAACATTTCTAGGAGAGGACACAATCATAAGATCTAGAAACGAGGGTGTACTATTAGGAAAATAGTGAGTTGCAGAAAGAGGCAAAACTTGAAGATTAAAAGAAGATAGGAGTGAAAGGAGTTTAAGGGATCGAGTGTCATTTTTAATCAAGCAGGTATTAAAATCACCCATTAAAATAACGTGCTCATACATGGGGCAAAGATCACTGAGTGTGGAGTCGAGAGAATTGAAGTAGTCTATGTGAAGATTAGGACTGTAGAGCACTGCAAGCAAAACTTTTGTGTGATGAACAGTAATCTCCACAAACAAGTATTCAGCCGACTCAGAATACCGTGAAGGAGATGAACTGACCACCCTGTAGGGTAAATCAGCACGCAGGTACATGGCAACACCTCCTCCTCCTTTGCCGGTCCTATCGTTGCGTATCAAGACGAAGCCGGGGAGTGAGTACTGAGTAGAGAGGAGTGATGGCTTCAAAAATGATTCCGATATTAAGAGCGCATCCAGATGAGCACTGCTAAAGGATGCCAGAAGGTCAGGATAGTGACCAGGAACACTCTGAGCATTGATGTGAGCTATATGAAAATTCTTAAGGTCATTGGAGAAAAGAGAAGAGATTTTATCATGTAAGGTAAGTGGTAAGGAAGAGTCACTGTCCGCACTAACAAAACTAGTAGAAGAAGAGCACGAGAAGAAGCTGTCGTTAAGGTCAGCTACATCATCCATGAGCATAAATTATAATATAAATGTAAAATAAAAATAATATAAATATCTAAAATACAAGAGTAATGTTTAAAATAACTTAACTAGGTACTAAAACACAAAAAAAAAAAAAAAAATATATAAAGATTTTCCTTTGAGAAAAACCTCCCCCACTCGCTGGTATATTGGCAGGAATTTTACAATATTATGTAACAAAGATGCACAACAACAGTAGTGAAGTAGCAATAAAAACAAAAGAAATAAACAAAACGAAAACATCGAAATGCACGTATAATGGAACGCAACGCAATGACGGCTGAGTAGGAACATGACACTGACATCTGTCCACATCAGCCACATTACCATCTGTCACATTGTCAAAACAAGTTCCAAGCCGTCAAATGAACGTAATGTACATACCGGCAATAATAAAAATAAAAAGTGAAATGATAAGCGGTGATACAAATAAAAATTACATATTTAACTACCGGCCCAAGTTGATTGTGATTAAACAAAGCGCCCAAGTTGAGAAGTAGTGAATTTGGGAGAAAAATGGAGTGACAAAACAATAACAATGAATGTGCTACTTGCGCAGACGCGTCCTCCTCGTTTTCTTAGCGGCAGTAGCCAAGGTTGCGGGACTAGGAGATCCAGGATCTTCAGATTGCGCAGAATCCTCAGTGTTGGCTGGACAAGACGGGAATTTGGCTATCAGATCTTGAAGTTCGCCTGCCGTTTCGATTTTCCGGCGGGATTTGTCTGGGCAAATAACAACAATCTTGCCTTCCATGGACCAGCAATTTGGTATACCGAAATGCTTACGAGCAGCTGCAAACACACGATGCCGAACTTGTGTTAAGAACTCGGAGATGGTGATACCGGTACCCTTGAGAGCTTTCTTGCTATCCCATACCAGTTGTCGGTGCTCCATTTTGAAGAATCGTACCAGTATGGGTCGGGCTTTCTGCTGTGAGAATCCAAGTCTATGACAAACATGGATAATATTCTTGTCCTTACATACCTCTGTCAATTTAATTTGGTTGGATATGATGTTGTGGACCACATCAAGCAACTTTTCACTATCCTTCTCTGGAACACCATGGAACAGCAAGACCTTTCTTCGCATGATGGTCTCATGCCTATCGAATCCAGCAGCTAGCAGCTCAATTTGAGTTTTTAACTTTGAGAGTGCTTGACAGACAAACTGCTTAAACTCAGAGAACTCACGTGCAATGGACAGAATGTCTGGTGTCGCTGATGTGGTACCAGTGGTAGCCTGCTGCAATTTCGCTTCATATTCCTGCATTCGGGAGCCAAACAGCTGCTCGAGGTCCTCCAAGCTGGCAGCAAGTTTAGTGTCCATATTCAGTGTGTTGTGAAAGTGAACCAGGTACAAGTGTTACAGACTTGATAACAATAGATAGCGGGTGTGGGGGGGTCTAATGTAAAATGAACTGATTTATTTCATTTCTCAAATAGATAAAATACTTTTAAATTAATTTTACCAGGAGCTCACAAAAAAATGTATGTTACTCCTATGTCTACCCGCAAAGGAAAAAAAAAGCGCAAAGGAAAAAAAAAGCGTTAGAGCGTTAAAGTGTTATTAGTATTACTTAATTCAATTTAATTTAACATAAACCTATACTTATTTTGACCCAGTGTCTTTGAATGGGGCAGTCGACTCTGCCAACAATCATTTTCAGGATGCTGTTCCGAGTGTTACGCAAGCATTGCAGTAAGGAAGCCGCTGTCTTACACATGATGGCGTGAAAGCCATCCGTATGAGTTGCAGCAAACATTCCCGATGCACTGCAACGTCGCGGCAACCGCAACAGCATCCTGAAAGCATTGTTTTATTGTACGCGCAGAACGTTGTAGGCTCGGCTCGTATATGACACCCACAGGCCACTCGTGTAGAAGGACTGACAAAACATACTAAGTTTGACGTGTGCCGTGCAGCGAGCAAACCTACGGGCGAGCATATTGCTCCTCACCGCCAACGCCCTGCGCTCGCGCTCTATGTCGCCATCATCACGTAGGACACTGGTGACAACATGACTAAGGTATTTTAAACTATTCACCACGTTGAATACTACGCCGTTGAGATATACTGGAGGTACACGACGGGGCTGCTGTTTAGCTACCGTAAACACTAACACCTCACTCTTTTTTGAGTTGTGTTTAAGGCCGTGCACCTCCGCGTACGTCCCGCATATCGTGAGTAGCTTCCTCAGGCCGCTCATCGATGGACTGAGTAACACCATGTCGTCCGCGTAACTTATGTTATTGACACATATATCGTCTATATGACAGCTGACATGTGTGCTGCTCAGCCGCTCGATAAGTTCATTAACATATAAATTAAATAACAAGGGGAGCTTAACCCCCCCTGTCTCACTCCACATTCCATTTGATAACCATCCGACAGAGTACTGACCCACCTCACTCGATTTGTCTGGTGAGCATACCAGTATCGGAGAAGGGCTGTGTACTCCACCGGCACACCCGTGCCCCTCACCTTGTCCCACAGTACATTATAGAAGACAAGATCGAAAGCTTTCGACAAATCAAGGAAACACGCGTATACGTCCTCCTCGCGGTGTAGTACTTGACGGTGTGCATCAGGCTGAATATTACACTCTCCGTGGACACGCCCGCCTTGAATCCGAACTGGGCGTCATGCACTTTAGCATATGACAATCTCGAGTTTTGACAAAATCAAAGTGGTTGCTAATTTAATGAGATAATTTATCATTTTTGTGCCATAAATTCTACATTCTGTGAGTACCTTAGCTCAGATATTGATTATTTTTCAAAACGTTAGAAAAAATCTTCTACGGTTGCAATATTTATAAATATCTGAGCATCATGTATATTAATTAATCTGTTAATACATTTAATAAGTTATAAGATAAGATAATATATTTATTTGTTTTTTTTTTGTACTTATTGTAATAAAGTAAGGGGGAGCGCACAACAACCAGACTCCCCAAACGTCAACCTCACCTGCACGCGATGCACCCTGGTGCTTACCAACGAGGCTCTGACGACCGACAAATGGCGGGATGTCCATTTAATTCCGCGCGGTGGCGGGTAAACCACCATCAAAAGCATTCCCAAGGAGGGTTGGTGTAAGGCTGGCGGCCGACTGTTAAACTTTGCCAAAACCTAAAGCAACATGAATAGAAAAGATATGATGCGCGATAGGGCTAGGGCGTACCCCACAGGCGACTCGCAGGGTCAGCACCCGGCTTCTGTGGGAAATGGACAAGGGTTGTCGCACCAGAACGGGCGGGTGCGACGTAAGACGCAAGCTCGGAGTGTGAGAGAAGTAAGATGGAATGTGTGCGAGCTGGAATGTAGGTACGATGACTGGAAGAGGAAGGGAACTAGTTGATGTTTTAAAAAGGCGACGACTGAACATTGCGTGTCTGCAAGAGACGAAGTGGAAGGGTGCGAAGGCTAGAGAGATAGGAGAAGGATATAAGTTTTATTACTGTGGAAGCGATGGTAAACGAAATGGTGTGGGTATAGTTTTGGATAGTCAGTTATAATAATGTGTAGTGGATGTTAAAAGAGTGAGTGATAGAGTGATAGCCGTTAAAGTGATTGTGAGAGTTTGGTGGTTAATATAGTTAGTGTGTACGCACCCCAGTCAGGGTGTGAGGATAGTATAAAAGAAAAGTTCTGGAAGGACTTCGATTGTGCGATGATGGATGTGCATGATAGTGAAGAAGTGTACGTGGGGGGTGATTTTAACGGACATGTGGGAAAACAGAAGGATGGTTATGAAAGAGTGCATGGCGGTTGGGGATACGGAGACCGTAACACTGATGGCGAGGCACTGCTGCAATCTGCCACGGCCTTCGACCTGGCAATAACAAATACGTGGTTTGAAAAACGAAATGAGCATCTGATAAGCTATAAAAGTGGCCGCCAGGCGACACAAATCGACTACTTCCTAGTAAGACGAAACCGCCTTCAAAGTGTGAAAAACTGTAAAGTGCTCCCAGATGAAGACTTAGTCTCACAATATAGACTGATGATAATGGAGGTAAAACTCAGTGTCTCGTCCAGTAAGAACAAGGGATGGCCCCCGCCCAAAACCAGATGGCGTATAATAGAAAAACAGGAATGTGCCAGTATGATAAAGAGTCAAGTGGTAGATAAGATGATTGAAATGAAGGATATGGAAGGAAAATCTGTGAATGAATGTTAGAAAGAGATGGCGGATTGTATAAGGAGCGTAGCAAAAGATGTGTTTGGAGAATCGAAAGGGAAAGGTATGATAGAAAAATATACATGGTGGTGGAATGAAGATGTGCAAAAGATGTTTAAAGAAAAGAAAATTGCGTTTAAATAATGGCAGGGTGTAGAAAACTGGAATGATGGTTTGAAGGAAGATAAGAAGAAGATGTATAAAGAATGGAAGAGAAAGGCAAAAAAGGCGGTAGCAGTTTCGAAGGCTAAGGCGCAGGAGAAGTTGTATGAGTCACTGGACAGCCCTAGAGGCCAGAAAGAACTCTACCGGACTACAAAAGCAAGAGAAAGGAGAACGAGAGATATAATTAACATTAAATATATGAAAGACGACGCCAGTAAGGTTCTGTACAAAGATGACGAAATAAAAGAACGATGGAAGTTTTATTTTGAAAAACTAATGAACGAAGAGAATAAATGGAATGGTGTGCTCAACCTACCTACCTACCTCTGTACAAGTAAATATGGGTTTGGTGAGGGAAATTAGCATGGATGAAGTAAGAAAGACAGTTCAAGGTATGAAAAATAGGAAGGCTGATGATATACCAGTAGAAGTATGGAAGTGTTTAAAAGAAGATGGATGTATGTGGCTGACTTTATTCTTCAATAAGTTGTTGCACGAAGGAGGGATCCCACAAGAATGGTGCAATAGTTCACTAGTGCCCATTCAAGAATAAATGTGATGTACAGGACTGCAACAACTATCAAGGGATAAAGCTCATGTCACATAGTGTGAAGGTATAGGAGAAAGTGATAGAGAAAAGATTGCGAGAGGAGAGTGAGATTACCCCAAACCAGTTTGGGTTTATGCCAGGTCGAGGAACAATGGACGCCACTTTTGCACTCCGCCAATTGTGCGAGAAGTACAGACGTGCAAATAACAACTTGCACATGGTGTTCATTGATCTGGAGAAAGCGTAGGTTACCTCGTGATGTGCCGTGGTGGGCCTTGAAAGAGAAAGGTTTGCCTGGGAAGTATGTAGAGTTAATTCGTGCTATGTACAGTCAATCTCGTGCCTACGTCCGGTCGACTGCTGGCTATACCGACGAGTTCAGTGTGGCTGTAGGCTTGCACCAGGGATCGGCTTTAAGTCCTTACCTCTTCCTGTTGATTATGGACGCTCTTACGTCGGACTTCCAGGAGGAGGCACCCTGGTGCATGTTGTTTGCCGATGACATTGTTCTCGTCGGTGAAGATGTACCTGAGATCCAGAGCAGATTGGAGAAATGGCAACAGAAGCTGGAGAATGTTGGCTTGAAAATCAGCAGAACCAAAACGGAATATATGTTCTGCGATTTCGGCGGTCGCTCCAGTTCTGGAGCCATAGCGCTTGATGGCGCACTTCTCCTAGTCTGCTCCGACTTTCGGTATCTCGGTTCACTTGTGCAAAGCGATGCCGAAGTAGATCGGACAGTTAAGCACAGAATTAACATTGGATGGATGAAATGGCGGCAGGTCACGGGAACAATCTGCGACTCCCGCATTCCCCTTAAACTTAAGGGGAAGATATATAAAACCATGATCCGACCTGCTGTCTTGTATGGATCAGAATGTTGGGCCACAAAAGGGATGAATGAAAGACAATTGCATGCAGCTGAGATGAGAATGCTAAGAGGGATGTGTGGTGTTACACGAATGGATAGAATAAGAAATGAGTACATAAGAGGAAGTCTGAAAGTGGCACCGGTAACTGAAAAGTTGTGTGGAAATCGTTTGTCGTGGTATGGGCATGTGTTACGGAGAAATGAGGAAAATGTCGTGAGGAGAGTTTTGATTATGAATGTCGATGGCTATAAGAGTAGGGGAAGACCAAAGAAACGATGGATGAAATGTGTGAATGATGATATGGTTAGAAAGGGGGTGACTACCGAGATGACGACTAATAGAGAAGTATGGAAGAAAAAGACATGTTGCGCTGACCCCAAATAAATTGGGATAAGGGCAGGAGAATGATGACTTATTGTAATAAAGTAATTTTATTCTATCTACTTCGTCTTCACATATAAATATAATTTATGAATGCAAACTATTGTAGAACCTTTTAAAAGATTAGCTATGGAGTTTCTTACCCATTCTTTTCCATACAAAACTATCTTTTGAAAGGGCAACTAGAATCAATTCTAGTCTCTTGTAAATTTTGACGTTCAAAAGTACCTTTTCATGGCCTACTACAAATAAAATATTTGCCTTTGATACATTGTATTGTAATTGTCACCGAAGCTGCCATTTGACTGTTTATCATGACGGACCGAAAGACCAAATTTTCAGTTGATTCATTTCCAGACGGCGGAAGCCCTGTACACATAACATATTCAATTAGGGCCCGCGGAGTGATGCATTGCGTACCGCCCCTATTTGTTGAGGCTCAAACGTACTTGGTAATTACTCGTCATCGCGACTTGTTCCCAAGTGTCTTCGTAATTATCATACGAGTGTACGAGTGCCGTTTGTCTTTTGTTTTGTGTTGATTTTATATACGATGGCTCGGAGAGGAGGTCGCGTGGAATTACGGAGCTTGAGATTAATGTTTAATTATATATTTTAATTAATGCGGATTATTTACAGTTTTGTACCGTACAGATTTATAATGACGTTTTATTTAACGTATTTAAGTTACTTGAACTTTCCAAGTTACTTTCAAATGCGAGCTTTAACTTTATTGATTCTTAGTATAATAAATAATAAATTACCAAGTACTTACATTGTTGAAGATTTAGAGCAAAGAAAACGCTACTACATCGCCGTAAATAACAACATTTGAGTTTGTATAACTATTCAATTAACTATTTGCAAAGCAATATATTCTAAATACTCGCAGTAATATAAGTAATTAATTATACATGAGGAGCGATTGACTCAGCCCTCGCGGCCTCGGGGAGTTTGTAAACATGTTAAACACTCAATTCCCATTAGACAGCGCGAATCCAGTTACAATTATAATACAGTTACGATAACTAGCTACTTGTGAGGGAATATCATGCAAGGAATGGGTGCGACGTAAAGACGGGATTTTTATTGTATTATTAGTTGTGTCATGGGCTTGTATGATGTCCAGCGCTGCACAAAGCTTAAGTTATATTGAACGCTTTTTAACAACGCGATCTGACTTGCTTGAACAATTTATTTATAAACAAACATTTCTAAAGACTGCTGCGTAAACTCTTAACAGGTAAGTAGCAGATGAGTTCCACTGTATACGTAATCCACTGTCACATAATATCAGTTCCATAGCCCCTCAATTTCAACTACATACATGCTAAGAAGAACAACACAAATATTTTCCCTCTACAAGGAAAATACTAAAAATCTAATTGACGTCAACTCGAATCGCGGTCCAATGACAAATACAGCGACAGAGGACAGACGAATGGTTGCGATCGAGAACATATCGCCAACAGTGTCGCCAGTGTCGGCGGTGTCGGCGGTGTCGTGACACTAGGGCTGACGGCCATGCAAACACTACTTGGAAATGTAGGTATTCCATATATGTATAAAAGTTGGAGAAGTTTAGTATACGGGGTGTCAAAAGACCCATAACATAGCGATATCTACGCATTCTGTACCTACATCAAACCAAGTAGCATTGAGTAAAAACATATTGCTGGGAAACGACTTTTATTTTTGGTGTCGCTGTTTACTGCAGCGTGCAATGTAAATCACGTAAAATCATGTGCTTATGGGTGCGTGCAGCGGCACAGGAGTTGTGGGGGAATTTAAAGTTAAGTTAGCTAGTGATTTTAAAAAAAGAAAGAAAAAAAGTTACTTTCAATATCTCCGTAACCAGATGTTTCCAGTTATGGTTCAGTACAAAATAAATACAGTGACAGGGAGTACAAGCGACTCGGCTTCGTCAAGCGCCTTTTTACACCCGTTATAATGTTCCGCAAACGATGGGACACTTAATATCGTGGCCTGCGCGTGTGGTGTGATATTTGCGCGCCCCACGTGGCAGAATGTAATGAGACCATTTATTAATTTAAGACCATGTAATGTACCATATTCGGACAAATAAATGAATTTGAGTTTGAATCCGTATGTCCTGTCAGCTGCACGTTACAGGAACTGATGGACGCTGGTGATGGCGCCAAACAAGTGGTCGAATTCTGGGCCGAGTCCATTTAGATTGATCTATCGAATTATCGAATATTATCGAATTTTAATATGAATGATGTAACTAATACTTTGTAACCATATTTTGATTTAAAAGAGTGTCCATGGAGTTTCTTGCCCGTTCTTCTCCATAGGTACCTACTACGCTTAGGAATGGGCAACTAGCTTCATTTCTCTGACTGACCGACCCCTTGACAATTCAAAAGTGCCTGTAATTGGTTTAATTGAAATAAATACTTTGAGTTTGAGTTTGAGTGAGTTCGACACGCTAAGAAGAAACACCCGTTATAAAAATTATTATTGAATTTTTTTTTTGTTTCGGAAAAAAATTGTACTTTTTACAATTGAATATTGAATACTTGTTTGATTATTTGATCTGGGCTTAATAATTAATACCGTTTGTGGTGCCATCAATCAAATATACAAGCTAAAACATATTATAGATATCATGAATTTCATTGCCATTTTCTTTGATAATAAAGTTTATATGTATAGGCTAAAATAATTGGATATTATAGTGTTACCTACCGTGTGTACTTAGGCCACTAATATTGGTCTTATAATATATTAGGTACTTAGTGTATCTAAAACATAAACACAGGCACATATCCCGCGGCAAGGTTCCCTAAATATACAAGAGAATAAACTCATTAACATCAACGAAATGTGGTGTATGTAGTTCACGCGCCGATGTGTTATGTATGGGGCCCGGGGCACAGGGGGCTTGTTTACAGCACTTGAACTAAATCTGCTGTTTAATCGACTACCACCTACTGAGCCGAGTGTAGGTATATGTTCGTGTGAGTAGGTACTTTTATGGATACCTTGTGAAGTACCGAGTTAATGGGTCGTTCTTTGCGCAATCGCGTGTTAAGGTTTTGGTGATGTGTAAATATTACAGATTTTTAGTAAACTAAGCTAGATACATTTCTATTGGTTTTGATTTGTTAGCAGGCCAACCCGAAAATAACCATAAGAAATAAATGTCCACCATCATTTAGAGAATTCATTCCGCAAGATTTATGTGTATGAAACATTAACGTTAAATTTACTTAAAATAAAGGAATTTCGATATTTTGTGGCATCGCAAAAACCGTGCAAATTAAGGACGGCTCGCGTAATTTAGTTTTTGTTGATGACGTATCAAAGACACAACTGTAGGGCTCTTAACGTTGTCAATCTTTCTACTTCAATAGTTCGTTTTCTCCTCGTACCAACCCTGACCTCAACTCTAACATCTGCAAATTGATTGTGGTATTAGGAGCATAAGACAACGCGGCCGGATACACTGGCGGCTACAGCTGATATAAAAACATCATCTATCTAACAGATAACATCCTGATATATTGCCGGAACAATGAGGGATGCTGAGCGGAGATTGACTGGGATTGATAGGCGCAGATAACTGAAGCTCCGTAGTGTTAAAATAGGAAGTGTTCAAAGTAATGGCGTGCTACGGCGTAGCGGCCACTACTCACTGCTACGCTTGCTACGGTGGACTAGTAGATTACGTAGCGGACAGTGGATTTTGTTGTACAGACGCCAGCAGGTCAAGCTACCCGAAACTGTCAAATTTTCCCAATCAACCTTGAACCTAATGCTTGAGTGATAAAGTTGAAAATCTATTAAAGAAATTTGACAGATTGTAGTAGCTTGATGTGCTGGCGTCTGTACTTAGACTGACTTGATTATGAAACGTTAGATGAGAACTATTAATGATAATTAATTAATATGAAAATTACTTTTTTATCTAAATACTATTACGATACAAAAAATCTATCAAGTTACTAGTCATTACTAGTTATTTAGATAAAAGGTATGTATCGTATTTTTTTAAAATGTTTTATTAATATTATTAATTTCATTATTTCGGATACATCAAATTTATTTCAAATATACCTAAAATCCTCCTCCTCTCCCTCTATTCCGTCAGGATCCAAACTCTGGCTCAGCACTGGGTCAACATCGTTTTAAGCCATTAACACTAGTTACTATCTCAGCAAAAGACCTATTTTCATATTCATAAACGCTCCATAAATTTACCATAACTAAAACGTTCTATTCTCTATCGTCGACTCATTTTTAATTACAAAAGTTACTTCAATAGTTAAGATTTCTAAAACGTTTTATAAATCTCTATTATTCTTTGTGTTTAACCAGAAAGTACAAGGCGATCTAAGAATAAGAATTTAAATTTTAATTAAAATCAATCCTTGTCAATGTCAAACCGGTCAATATTAACAACAGGCTTAGCACTGAAGTAAGAAATATGAATCTAATTTGGTCCTTAGTCAACAAGGACTGTGAGCCTTTGATCCGAAACTACGAGTACATGGAGCCAGACCCGTATGGCGCCGCAGCGCTGTCGCTCGCTAGACGGCGCTCTGACAAAGCGCTGCAGCGGGGCGGACAAACACTGCGCTCGCTGAATTATAAAGTTGTAGTAGGTACCGAGAGTTGGTTCGGTCCCGGGATACTCGGTATTGCAATATTTAGGCAACGGTGAACTGTTTATTGTTGTTTTCTGTCTGTGTGTTTTATTATTGATGGCAGCGAAATGAAATAATTTTACCGGTGTGCAATGGAGCTAGTTTTACGGTTTATTTTACGGTTTGCAAATTTTGCGATGTTCAGTTTTTGAACTTTCTGGCTCATAGCGTGTCTTTATGTATTTTTCTCATTTGATTTAACTAAGGTTAAGAATTCATTTGTAACTAAATATGAGGGTAGAAGTAACAGCCGCAATATGATACCAATTCTAAATCTCAACAAAGGGGTTCGGCCCTGGGCACGCCACAATTGAGGCGATAAGTCCCCTCTTTGAGGAGGGTCCTCACCAGACACGGTTGTTTCGGGAGGTTCCTGTTCAGGATAAGGCGGGAGGAAACGCCAGGGTGTCACCACTGTGTGGATCGCCCGGAGGACACGGTGGAGCATACGGTGGAGGTCTGCCCGGCTTGGGCGGAGCAGCGCCGCGTCCTCGTGGCGTCGATCGGCGGCGGCGATCTCTCGCACCCGGTCCTGATCCAGGCCATGGTACGGAGCGAGAGTGCTTGGGAAGCCTAACGGCTTCCCATGCACTCTGGAAGGAGGTGACCCTCCTTCTGCGAAGTAGTAATGCTCGCAAAGGAGGAGGCGGAGCGCGTGAGGGAGAGGCAATCTCTACGCCCTCACGCCCCTAGTCGCCGCAGGAGACGCACTGGACGTCGGGAGTCAACAGCCGACTCCCGGCTACCGTAGGCACAGGCTTGCGGGGCTTGCGGGCGGCGAGCAATGGGCAGCTCGCCGCCCGGTAAGGACCAGGCCCAGGTCGACGGCGCGTTGTGTTCCACGCGCACCTCAAAGAGATGTCAACACGAACTGACGGGGTCCGCTAGGGCCGATGCCTGCCAGGGCCGCGGGTTGTTCGAAAGAGATACCATGGCCCCTGGCATAGGCAACTGAAGGAACACGGGCGAGTTTTAGTCAGTAAAAGTCTGACTCGCCCTCCCGCTCCGCCCGGAGTGGAAGAAGTCATATGATGATATCCCACCCAAAAAAAGGGGGTTCGGCCCCACTCAGAATTATATCTAACCCGTTATAACCACGTAATTCAAAAACTTATAGCATTTTATTACTTCGAATCTCGCACTTAACATGAATTACCTACAGAATAACTTTCCCAACTTTGCCGATTAAACGTGTCCCGATAAACAGTTCAATAACTCCCGATTCCCGACTACTTTGACTGCAGTCCCGATATCGAATGAACCGGTAATTGCCCCGGCTCGGTTCATAGGCACTAGAGCGTCACTGTGATGACTGAGCACGGAATTCTTACTGAAGATCATTTTTGGGTACCTATAGTACATACCATCTCTAGCTATTGAAGATAATTTTGTATTACTTCTAAAATTCTATTCTTAGAGATATTTTCTTAGTAACTGTTTTAAATAGGATATTTCTTTATTGCTAAAATAACTCAAAACACATTTAACAAAAAAATGGGCTTTACTTTCTTAAAGTTTAATGGGCGACAAAGGCTACAAAACGTTTTATTTTTAGATAGAAACTTTAGAACTGTACTCGTTCATAAATTCAGCTCTTTCTCAATGTTTCAATATACGCAGGCCTGAATAAAATGCCTTATTTTAATCACGAATCACAATGATTGATAGCTAAACAATAACTTCAGTAGGTATTGGAAAAAAGGGAAGCCTCTCTAGTCCACTCACCATTCTGCCACACATAACCATTACCCCTCCCTCTTTCCGGTACATGGCTGTGCTTCAGACCCCCCCCCCCCCCCTGGTGCAGCCGAGCGTCACTTCCCTGACCTTGGCTCAGTTGCACCCCTCACTGGAGTGCCGGTCTTCAGCGCTCAAGGACGCTCTTAAGATCATGTGTGAAATGCTGACCGAGTGGGAAGGAATAGGGGCAAGGTTTTCTAAGCTACTTTTAATGGAATATAATTATGTCGATCTAAGTATAGTTGACCTCATCGATTTCTACTTAATTGATACTTCACTAAGGTTCAAACTACGCTAGCACTACTAACTATCTGACTGTCACATAGACCCTGGCATTTTAAGACGTGCATGTGACACACCTTAGGGTGAACAAGCAGCGACGAGGTCGATTATACCTACCTAATTGTAGTGTTTATGTGTGGAAGAATGGAAGCTATGTGGTCGAGGTCGTAAATTCGTAGCTCGACCTTTGAACGATATTTGTGGTTCGACACTCAAGGGATATGGTCGGGGGTATGCATGAGATAAACTCAAAATCACATTATTGCTGCTCCGCCTTTATTCGACTTACTTATAATTGAGTGGGGTATTTTGAAAATTATAGGTTAACGATGTGAATTTTATGTTCAATATCTTTCAATTATGAATATATTTTAAGGGTCAAAAGTAGTAACAAATTGTCTTTCCTCATAACATTCAATCAGCTCAACATAAAATCTCACTCTTAAAGCACTCATTATTTCACAGAGTTACCCTGCACAAGTCTAAACCTACATTTCAAGCTGCAGTTCGTTCAATTTGCACTTTATACAAGCTAATAAACAGCTCTTGTTTGAGCTGGAAACACACTGCCGAGCGGCCGGTGCGGGCACGCGTACAGTGTACACACGGCAAAGTGAATGTGTTGTGCTTGTACATAGCGAAGTTTTAAGCACTAAGTGGCGAAGTTAGCAGACTATTGTAGTGCTTTATTGATTTATTTGTAGACTAATAACTGTTGTGAGCGAGTTCCATGACAAACAAGGCCGTGATGCGAATTATTTATAAATTTATAAGATAATTTACCTGGGTGGCCCTGTTCCACAAAGCGACCAATTAAATTAAATAATCATATGGATTTTTACTTCTTCCTGTATGTTTTAAATATCCCCACGCTACTACTTCCCGAGAACTAGTAGTGTCGATTACGATCTTCTTCTTCTTCAATAAGTACCTAGGTATAATGTCTGTATTCGCAAGAATTAATTTCAAATTGTTCAACTGTTAAATCGCATTCAATTTCTATACCCGATCCCACTACACTCTTACCGGTTCACAGTTAACCGGCTCATCTGATCGAGATATCAATAAAAACAATTCGAGTTGAACGCGATAAAGATCCATAGAAATCTGGAGGTACCTGATTAACTTAATTAAAATTCCGAATCCGAATGTAAATCGAAATTCAACATCCGTAAGTAATTTGATATTGATCCCGACTATAATTCACGGCATTTAAGTGAATAAAATTAGTATTAAATGAATTAAATGATTGTAGGCTAACACATCGGCTGAGCGGTAATTGAGCCCATTAGTTAATGAGTAAACGTTAAACCTCTTTGATAGTGCCGGCATTGTAATTAACCAAACTGTTCAACGTTTATTAAGTGGTTAATTAATGTTTCATTGGTGTTTTATAATTAGATTTGGTACTTTTTGATTTGGTGAATTAGTTTATTTAGTAATCTGCCCTTCGTGACTGCTACTAATATGTTGTTGATGTACATTAGCAGATACGAATGATAGATTCGTTGCGATTGGCAAAATAAGTAATTTTATTTACGGGTAATTTAGATTGATTGTCATAATTCCATGCTATCCGAGGCATGTGGGCTTCACACCAGCAACTTCGGAAAGTTGCTGGTGTGAAGCCCCCGGGCTGCTACTGAGAATTTCCAATGGAAAACAAAAATAAACAATTCCGATGAGTGACGCCTTGCCCGACCCGGTAATCGAACCCAGGATCTCACGATAACAGTCGCAGTTGCTACCACCAGATCAACGGTGTAGTCCCAATTGACCTATAACCTGGTTGGTTGGTTGGTATTACTGTCCAACGCAACTGTCTCCAAAATCAATTAGCTAGACTTTCAAATTACACATGCCGTACCTATCTACGCTTACATTTACTTCCACCCAAGACAACCAGCTTGTGGTAAACAAGAAACCTGTAAGTACCTACTAACAATGGTCTGAAATGACTAGCGCACACAGCTCAAGGTCCTTCTGAAATAAAACATTACTGTGGGACTGTTATAAACGTAATAATTAATTATAAAACAGATTTCATAAAACATCTGTTTTATAATTAATTCTATTATCAATCCCAATAGGATGAAACCGGAGCGTTAATCACAAAATTGTGCATTAATTCACGTCCGTCACCCAAAGCGACACCTCTGCTGATCCCACCGCAATCAAACGTGCAACCGACGTTATTGACGGAACAAATGACGCGAACAACTATTAATAGATAAATAATAGCAAACAGCATTCAATATTTACAAGCTAGACAAATAAATATAATTACATAAAACGTTTGATATTTATACAAACGATACAATTATCGAAGCACTATGCTACCCTATTTATACTGTATTCAATATTAATTGTGTCGATAAAAATGAGAGTGATATTGTGTATTGTTCTGTAGATGACCTAAATGGCTCATTGACGGAGAACGCCAGCTGTGTCCAGGGTTCGATCGATTCGGGATCGAGACAAGTATTTTATGGCCTATAGACGGTGAAGATCGCATAACATAGTCCTTTTGGGCGGCTAGTAAATATAGCTCGTTATTACTGAGCAGTACAGCTAGCTATATTGGTTTTTGTTTTGTATTTTCTCGTGTTCAGTCGGTGGTGGTGTAACTTTTCTTAACTCACTCATCGAAACCTCTCAGGAATTATTAACTTTCTGTAACTCTGTAACTTTTTTGCAATGGGGGCATTGACTAAAATATTTACAAAAGGTGGTGTTTGATACTCCTCACAATAAGTCGCTATCTGCTGGCATGGGCCCTTTATGTAAATGTGCGTGTTAAGGCTCTGGCTGGGCCTGGCGGGTTGGTCCAGCGTGCCGCAAGTTATAAGCGAGTGGCATTAGGAAACTCAAGTGTAGATCTCAGGTGTGGAGGGAGTGGTCGTCACTTAGGTATAGTGTAGATCTCAGTTGTAGAAGGAGTGGTCGTCACTCAGGTAAAGTGTAGATCTCGGGAGTAGAGGGAGTGGTCGTCACTTAGGTATCGCTAAACGTAAGTGACGAAGATTCACTTCCCAGTCGTACTATAAGATGGCCCTATACAGGGCGGCAGGGACATCGACGCGCAAACGTCGTGAAAAGGTTACACCTGATACCATAAATAAAATTACGAAAGTCATTCATCTCGGATCTGACCGGTTAAAAAAATTGTCATTTTTGAGTGCGCAATGTATTGCAAACAACGCGATCAAAACGCACCGCGCGCCCGCGCGCGCTGCCTACCGCGATACCGCGCGCTGCCCTTTCGAGTTTTATTTACATGGCTGTTTGAAGCGAAACAAGTGAAGTTACTATTTTTTAATTAAAAATCTCATTGGGTTAGATAGAAATAACGATTTTATAGTTTATAATAAAAAAAAAAATGCAGAACAAAAACGTATAAATTAAGAAAAGCCGACGAAAAATTTCAACGCAGGGGGGTCCAGAATCATGTACTGAATCCATGGAAAAAGGTTGCGCGTCGATGTCCCTGCCACCCTGTATGTTAAAGTACCGTCCTAGATCACCTTTTTTTTTTTTCTGGTGGGAAATCATCAAATGAAGGGGTCATTTCCCGCTTGGGTGGAGCGGAAGGGAGTGTCAGACTCTTACTGACTAAAACCCACCCATGTTCCTTCCTTCGTCCTTTATGTTCCGGGGTAGCGGTAACCTTTTCGGAAAATCCCGCTGAGGGCTTCTTAGGCCTTGGGTTACCGATGACCGTGGGTGGTGCATTCGATTTGCAGTCAGCAGCGTGCGGACCCTCCTATCCAGGGTAGGAAAAAAAAATGGTTACGAAAACGTTCGTGGGCTACGGACTAAAACATCTGTGTTCTATAGGAATGTTTGTATTAACTCGTATGATGTCGTTTGCCTTTTTTTTTTTTTTTGTTTGGTGGGAAATCATCAAATGACCCCTCTGGGTGGAGCGGAAGGGAGTGTCAGACTCTTACTGACTAAAACCCACTCATGTTCCTTCCTTCGCCCTTTATGTTCTGGGATAGCGGTAACCCTTTCGGACAATCCCGCTGACCCGGCAGGCTTCGGCCCTAAGGGGCCCCTCAAATTATGCTGACATCTTTTTGAGGCGCGCGTGGAACACTTACGCGCCGTCCGGCACGGGCCTGGTCCTGATCGGGTGGTGAGCTACCCATTGCTCTCCGCCCGCAGGCCCGCGCCTACGGTGGCCGGGAGTCGTCACGCGGCTCCCGACGCCCGGAGCGTCTCCCGCGGCGGCTGGGACGGAAGGCTCTCTCCCTCATGTCCTAGATCACCTTCATGTTGTGTTTTTATTGTGAATTTACTAATATCTAATGCTATAAGCTATAAGTTTTCCTTTCTTCAGAAATACAAATGTTAATTGAAACCTGCCTCAATTGTGTTACAACGTACAGCCATATCAACTTTCAACTTGGTCCTTCCGCCCTCAGAACGGGGTGTAAGGTCTGATACAGGTCAACTTATCAACTTGACCGCGTCCGCCAGGATGAGACTACCCTCATGTATAAGGGTGTTACTCCCTTCCACTTGACTGCCACTTGAGGAAGTAACAATGTGTTAGAATGCCAAGTCAAATAAACTTATGGTTGAATTGGTATTAGATTATTGTTCAACTATGGACGTTGGGTAGACTCACTGTTTTTGTGCAAAAAGTTAGATTCAACTTGACACTTTTAGAAAGGAACATTTTAATATTCACTAACCTTGCTTTTTCTTCTATTACTCTTCTTTTAACAAGCGATTCCACAATCTACCTAAATCCTGTTTTTGTTACGCCAAATCTCGGACTTCAAACAACCCACATAATTCGTTCCAATAGCCCGCAGCTCGGGCCCCACTGATCTTGATACATTCCCGGGGCGGCCAATATTTCGCGATACACCGAATGATCCGCCAGAGGGCGCCTGTTATCTTACATAACTTCAGATGTAGTTTCAATATACACATCGCACTGGACCCGACCGCGGACCGAACGAATACAATTGAAATATGCGATTTGATGTCGAACTGGAATTGCAAAATTTGAATTTGTTGTAACAGATTTTGGATGAGAAATGTTTTGTTAATAATTTAATACATCATTAAATGTGAAGCGTACAAGGATAAAGCAATAGAATAACAGAGTGAGATATCGCTATAATAAATTATGAGAGCTTAACGCGAAATGGCGATAATTATGTCAATACTTAAACTTGCCTGTAAACCTAAACGGTTCCCGAATTATCAATACAATGTGACCTGTGTGTACGTGTGTTTGTGTGTGTGTGTGTGAAGCTTCACATTTTCAATTTCGGAATACTGCTTGAGATTTCCTAGAAAAGTTATACTCGATTAAACTTTTACTGGCAAGAAAATGAATCCAGGGATTTGAGCAACCTTAAAATACCAGAAATCAAAACATATCAAGTGGAAATACAAAAATATATCCAGGAGTACGCCCGTGAGATGACGTTCTGAGACTGGAATGATTTATCGTGCTCATATTACTTAGTCTTTTTCGCCTTCTCGAGATAAAAGTTGATCCCTGCGGAACAAACACGAGCAGATTAAACAGGGCACAGGTGAGAATAAGTTAGTCGCCCTTCGTCCATGAGCACATTAGACAAACCCTTCCCTTCATATAACTCGCTGCAGGATAAACGAATTGTCTCTGGAATCACCTGAGCTCCCAATGTTTTGTTTCCATCCCAAAATTTGTATAAAACATCGTACATTCCCGATAAATGTCTCTGCAAGTACAAACTAATTCTACCCTACTTTAGAAGCACTGAATTTTCTTTCTCCGTTGGTTTCCCAACATTTTCTAGCACTTACAAATGTTGTCGCTTAGCATAAATAAATGAGGAAAGTTCCAACGATATGTCAATGTAATTTGGGAGTAGTTGCAGACGTCCGAACACCTACAGCATTAAATATCGACGACGCTACATCGGGCGAGCATGAAATATTCAGCGGCGAGCGAGCGACGACAGCGGAGCGCGGCGGCGCCCCGAGCCCCGCGCCCCGCGCCCGCGCCTCACCTCCTCCTGCTCCGTGCGAGCGCATACCGCCGTCACTATTCATTGCTCTCTCGAGCCTTGAATTCTGGAGTAGCGATTCTAAAAAGCAATGTACAGTCAGGTGGCGCGCTACTCGATTCGTCTCCGAATATTTGATGCGAGCGCAGTAAGAGCGCCTGATTGTCACCCGTCAAGTAGCGCCGCCGTATTTCTTACACTTTAGCGAGCGACGTCGCCGCTCCTTGTAAGCGTCGCTGTAGTTTATAGTCCGCAAAGGGTTCTCCTATATTGACAACCTTTTGTGGGAACTGTCTTCACGAGATATACGAAGAGGTTCGACGGCACGCTGAAATAAAGGGGCCGTTATGCGAACGGATCGGCGAAACGAAATCTTGGTCGGAAGCCAAATTTTTTCACTAAGTCTCCATCATCCTGTTACGGCGCGTTGCCTATTACGGTCCTCGCCCGCGACAGGGATTATCATTTTATCCCGCAGGAAAAAGCTTAGCTGAAATGAATTTAAATATCACTTCCGCGTACATCGTACATACAAATTCATTGTCGGTTCATGAACTAGAGACTGAGTCCACGTGTCGTCGCTCCCCAAACTTTTCCCATTATTAAATTGTCGGGAGCTCAAAGGACCTCGACAATCCTTGTCATAAAAAGCCTCGCCAAAAGCGAATTCGAAGTTAAAAAACCCTTGGTGGAATCTTGTTATAGGCAAATCTAATAGAAGATGCTTCGCCAGCGTGCTCGGTGTGCTCACAAACATGATTAGGGGCTGGGGGCTGCCCATGATTGTTGCTATTGGGCTAATTTGGCGTCCATTACTTAAGGGGCAGCGCTTCAGACGTGTAATCGTATTATTCTTTTGTGTTTGCGCAGCCCTGCATGATATGTTAGTGAATGTGGTTAGGGGTTGTTTTATGTCTCACTAGCTAGCGGGGAATTAATTAAAATAACTAATTTATCTTCGAAACCACTCAATGCGCCCTCTCTCCCTGTTTACTTTTTACATCACTTTGCTGCATAAACAGACACGAACAACTCCTCGCATGTTAACATCATAAGTATTATAACATCAACACCTTCTCGTTTGTTTGAACATCACATTTCTCCAAAACAAGTGTGTTGACAAGTGTGAGTGTTGGCGGCGCGGCGGCGCGCGGCGGTGCATTACAAGGAATTAGCATAATCCATAATCCGGCAAGTTAGCTGCATACGAATCTTAATAAATTAAGTCGCGAGCTGAAAGGAGCCTTTCTTATAGGCTGTGAATAATTCGTGGCAGCAGTGGCAGCAGTGGCAGCCGGCGAGCGACTTGGCGACGTGCTCGTGAAATATTACTCGAGTGTTTAAAATTTAACTTAACTCCTGTTATGTTTTGGCTGAGGTTTGAGGTAATGTTACAGGTCGGTAGAATTGCACCTAGCGTGTGCCGGTGGTGGGTTATCGTTACATCACAGCTTACAATAAAGACGTGTTGAGAAAAATTTAACTGTATGGTCTAAAGTCTGCACGCAATAAGATAGCGTGGTGATCATTGTAAGTACTTTTCTGTATCTAAACTAGAAGATATCGTTCTCCCCCAATATTTATGTAGGTACTATAAGGTAAGGGAGCATTTTATTTATGGTAGTAATCGTTAATATAACGAAATAAATCTAGAAAGTTAAGAAAACTTGAATAAAAATAAAATCTGAAGCTCCAGTTTATTTAAAGTTATTAAATGAGTTAATTTCGTCTTCAAAGTAAAAGCGAGGACAACTTTCTTCTAATAAGCTCCTACTAATAAAAATAAATACGTATATTTTTTTAGTTTTCGTTCTTCTAAATAAATTATGTTTAGTGTTGTCTTTTAATTTAGCTTCCTTCAGAGCAGAAATCTTAGGAAATGTCATAGAACAAGGAAGCCTTTGTGAAGTTTCTAATTAAAACTTAACTTAAGCCAGCGAACCTCTTGAAGAAAATATTTATGCCCTCAATTACTGGAAACTAAAACATTAAATAACGAAAACGGTTGTTGTAGTTGCTTACAGAAGAGTTCAAGGTGTGAGTTTGTGGCGGAATTTACAGCGCCATATACGTACTACGCGTCATACTGACGTCACGCAAAATCCTGCATCACGCAAGCAGAGTTTATCGCGCCACTAGCATATACACATACATATACACATACATATACACATACATATACACATACATATACACATACATATACAACGTTCGGACATCTATCGTTGGGCAGTTGCCCACCATACACGATACCCGTCCGGTCGGAGGATCTTCTCTTTTCTATGGAGGATGAGTGAATTTACACCCTGTTCCTCATGCCTGTATAAGTTTATAAGTAAATTATATCATATGAATTTCAAATAAAACTGTAAACAGAGCATTATTTTTGTAATGCAAATTACACACCGATTTTAATGACACATACCAATTGTTAACAACCCACCAGTTTCCCTCAGCCTACAACAGCAGTTTGTATATTTTTCTGTTCTGTTACTCTAGTTCTGCAGTACTTAGTAAATAAGACGCAGTGCTTCAAAGGCATCCCACGGGTCTGTCACTTGTTTAGCCGCGTGACGTCACCGCATCATGGCGCCCGTGAATGCACTGGACTCAATGCGGCGCGGAATATGTGCGACTTAATGGGGATCCAATTACTGAGAGGTTATATTTTAAATGTTGGTGTAGTGAACTGGACTGAATGTTTCAGCTGTAGTTTTGTAATCAGCAAACTATAACAAATAGAGGTGTTTCTGGCGGCCTAACACGCATATTAATGTGTTTATTCCTTTTGGTCATAATAATATGCGTGTTATAAAGCAACTTTCCATTGTTGAAAAAGTAAAATACTATTATGTAATACTATAGTAAAATGTATTTACATTTTTCGTTGTCCAACAATACACCGAAACGTCGTTCGTTGTGTATATTATTATGTCACCGCCAACTAGCTTAATTAGCCATTCAGTCAGCAGCCTAGCCTTTTAACTAAACGGCGCCGATCAACTAGCGGCCTGAATGATATTCAGCCAATGCGTCTAATACAACATTTAACGAACTGAAACAATGGCTGATGCTTAGGCCATTTATATAATAGGGTGCAAATTTGAGGAAAAAATGGAACTAACAACTGTTATTTAAACATTAGGGACGTTAAGATGATCAGTTGAAAAAAAATAGCGGACAGTCATTTTATTTTTCGGCGGCTGTTAAATTAAAACATGAACAGTAATACAAATTAAATTGGTCGGTTATTTAATCCTACAATGTCAGTACAAAAAATACTCAAGTAGTGTAATAAATGAATGGACAGTTAAAATGTTGGAATGCGCGGTTAGGTAAATAGCTCGGCAGTTCATAGGTTAGGTTGGAACAGTGATCAATCACACTCGGGCCGAATAAGTAGCAGTAACGAAGCCAGGCCGCCAGGCCACCCCGACCAAAATGGTTAGGTTAAAACTGTGACCAAACGCGCGTGAGCCGAGCGAGCGTAGCGAGCGGTGCCGCTTATACATTGTTTTTCTATAAATGTTCAAGAACAATTATATAAAAACAATGTATCACGGAATTAAACCATTCTTTACCTGGATTAACACTTACGGTACTTTTAATCTCCGACATCCACGTGGGCGAAGCCGCGGGCAAAAGCTAGTTGTTTATAAAAGTAACAGCATGTAACAGTCAGCGTCAAGTCAACCGCCCGCTGCACGCTGTAACATTAGCACATACGCGCAGAGACACTCGACAATCATGTCACGTGGGTTTTACTCACTGTACAACTATCTGCTCGAACCCGTTATATATTTTTGTAAAGTTAAACGTTAAAAATACAATAGTGTGTGTATGCAAATGACATGGGTAAACCTTGTTTTATCTCCCTTTGTGCGCTATTTCGGAGCCAATGGGATTTTATTTGAATACATCGCGTCTAAAATAAGGATTTTTGATACATTTTTGCTGAAATAAATTCATTATTCTAAGTCTTTGATGTTTTTGGTCGTAGGCTAAGAGCTAGTTCAGTAGTATTTACGTTGCGACTTAAATCGACTTTGGTATCATAGAGTGCTTTAGTCACTAAGTACATGAGTTTTCTTCATAAAATTCAAATTATTCAAGGTAGGCCGTCCTTTTAATTTCTGTACATTGTTATTATCCAACAAACAATATTTAAAAATTATAATAACATCAAAATTCATGATTTAATGACACAGCACAGACAGTACTAAAAAAATGTGTGTCTAGTATTACAGAGAAGAGACTTTTGAGTTTGACATTTGTTAAATAATAATATTACCTGGGGTGTAAGGGTCCTATTAACATCTTAGAAAAGATCCAAGACAACCTCACCTGCCCGTGGTGCACCCTGTTGACTAACAAACGAGGCTCTGGCGCAACGTCCACCAACCCGCACTGGACTAGCGTGGTGGATTATTAATAGTCCAAATCCCCCTTTATAAACTTCCAAACCATGATAGAACCAAATAACCTCAGGCCTCACGTGCCGGCAGCACTGGAGAACCTCGCGACAATGACGGCAGTCAACGGGTTCCCAGGGTGCTAAGAATCCCCGGGCCCTCCAGATCCTCCAACGAAACCAAGCAGCTACGATAATGGACTCCGATACTAACCTGAATATTTTAACTTATAATGTACGCACATTAATGCAAGATGAACGATTACTTGAGTTAGAAAACGCTTTAAAAGAAATACGTTGGGATGTGATAGGGTTATCAGAAGTAAGGAGAATGGGAGAGAACACAGAGGAAAGAGAAAATTATATATTCTACCACTTTGGAGCCACCAGAGGCCTTTATGGTTTTATGGTGGCTAAAAAGTGGAAGAATAATATCATATAATTTCTCGGATACTCGGAGAGGTTAGCGGTTCTCAAACTAAGCATCATAGACCAACATAGTTTAACCACTGTCCAAGCTTACACACCTACATCGTCACACACAGATGATGAACTGGAAGACTTTTATGGCGTACTTAACAAAGTCTGCGAAGAAAACCGTAGCACATGGAACGTCATAACTTGTGACTTTAATGCTAAGATCGGGGTAAGACAAGAACTAGATAGCCCAGAAATTCTCGGTCCACATGGCCTAGGAACCAGAAATGGTCGAGGAAATGCACACTCATCCAGTTTGCATTTGGACAAGGGTTTAGAATAATGAACAGTGTTTTCCCTAAAAAGCGTCAACGTCGATGGACATGGATCTCACCGGATGGAAGAACCAAAAACGAAACTTTGTGCTCGCCTGCAATCGTAATAATATAACAAAAGATGTTAGTATTATAAATAAATTCAAATTTAGTTCAGATCACAGACCAGTTATACGGGCAAAGATTGTTCTTAATGTAAAATTAAACCGCAAATCAGTATTTAAAAACCGAATAAAGAAGCTTAACGAAGAAAATGTTTTAATAAGCAATATGAAGAGATTCAATTTAGAATTAAAAAATTCATTCGAGTTACTGCCGATTGATACAAACCAAAACGCTCAGAGCCAATATAGTAATATAATAGAAAATATTTCAACAGCAACCAAGAAAATTAAATGTGTAAGAAGAAACAATAACAAGTAATAAAACAGTTTCTCAAAATGTTTATCTTTCTCGGCTTTCACGAGGTTCTCATCATGCGGGACGGTTATGTCAACAATCATTGCTCGCCGCTCTGGTCGATCCACCACTACTATATCAGGCTTATTGGCAACAATAGTCCTGTCAGTGATGATGGGTCGATCCCAGTACAATGTGATATTTCCATTTTCGAGAACTGGGTCGGGGACATACCAGTAGTACGGCACCTCCGATTCCACAAGGTTGTATTTCAAAGCAAGTTGCTGATGGATTATCCTAGCTACAAGGTTGTGTCTATGCAAGTACTCTCCGTTAGCTAGACGAGAACACCCGGAGATAATATGCCTGATTGATTCTCCCGGCCGGTGGCATGCCCGACAGATGTCAACCGTGCCGTCTTTCACAATAAATCTCCGGTAATTGTTCGTCATCATAACTTCGTCCATAATTGCACAGACAAAACCTTAGGTTTCTTCAAAGAGGTCACCGAAACGCAGCCAGGCTACGGACGCTAATAGATCTACAAGTACATCGGGTCCATGTAGGGCCCGGTAAAAGCGTCCGTGAAGCTCCTTACTCTGCCATACTTCCATGCGATCATTAGTATTAAGCACTACCGGCTTGCGCCAGTTCTCTTTACCCAAGGAGAGCGGGATGAGGCCCTTGTCCACCTCGACCACATCTCGATGCATCCCCACGTCGCCGCGTCGGTTTCTAGGAAATATTCCCTGAGACTGCATATTTCGTGATTGTGGAGGGTCTTAGCGTTTAAAAAGCCTCGACCTCCACATTTTCGCGGGATATACAGCCACATTACCGATGACCGTGGGTGGTGCATTCGATTTGGAGTCAGCAGCGTACGGACCCTCCTATCCAGGGTAGGAAAAAACAAATGGTTACGAAAACGTTCGTGAGCTACGGACTAAAACATCTGTGTTCTATAGGAATGTTTGTATTAACTCGTTTGATGTCGTTTGCCTTTTTTTTTCTGGTGGTAAATCATCAAATGACCCCTCCCGCTCTGGGTGGAGCGAAAGGGAGTGTCAGACTCTCTCGTCAATAGCCATACATAGGGAACTTGTTGCTGACGTCCGCAACGAATGGTGCTCGTCCGCTGAGGATTTGTGGGTCACCTTAACTTTACACCAATCGAAACCTAAAGTAACCTATAAAATGCATGATTGTGTGGTTTATATATGTAATCAACAACTTCGCTAATAATTTAGCTGGCATTATTCTCAAAAATCCAGCAGATAAGTTCTTGATTCTTGGTGATCTTAATCAGCCGAATATTGACTGGCACGCGGCGAATGATGGTGATTATCTATGCCCCAGTAACTTGCACGGAGCTGTCCAGACCTCCTTTTGTGATACTCTTACCGCTTGCAATCTGTTAGAGTACAATTCTCATCGTAATGTGAATGACAGGATTCTTGACCTCATATTATCGAATAACGAAGTTACTGTCACTTATTGCCTGGATCCTTTAGTTGTGGAGAACTTATACCATAAGGCACTCTGTATCACTGCTGACTTCGTTCAACTGCATCAGCTGCATTCTCGGCCACGAGACAAATTCCTGTATGCTCATGCGAATTATGACGCCATAATTGAAGAAATGGTGGCTAGAGACTAGTCGGCTGAGCTAAACTATATGACTCTTGAAGAAGCTGTCAATTTCTTTTATGACACTGTCGACTCGCTTCACAATAAGTATATACCTACTAAATCTAAGGAAATCTATCCGATCATCATTATTTTGTAACTTTACGTCAGCGGGCTAAAGATCTGGAGAAGGAAATGTTCGATAGTTATATTGCAAATATTGAATCAGCCATTTCTAAAAGTCCAAGGGCTTTCTGGAGTTATGTAAAATCAATACCACAAACCAACTGTTACCCGTCTGTTTTTAACTTTGGTCAAATTTCATCCAGCAGTGGAGAGGAAATTTGTGATATGTTCGGAAACTATTTCTTTTCCAATTTTAGTTGTGCATCAGACATAAGCTCTATTGAGGTACGGGAGGAGGAAGTTTTCGGTTGCTGAAACAAGTGGACCTAAACAAAACCGCGGGCCCTGATAACATTTCGCCAATTTTTATATCTAAATGTGCCAGGTGCCTATCCCTTCCGTTAACAATATTATTTAAGCGGTCATTTGAATTAGGGGTAGTGCCTATCATCTGGAAGTCAGCGTATGTATATAACGCCGATTCATCAAAAATTAGCTAAGGCCAATATAGGCAACTACAGACCAATTTCCAAACTTTGTGTGTTTGCTAAAATTATGGAGAAAATTGTGCACAGACAACTTTCTTCTTCACTTAAATTAAGTTTTTGTGAACATCAACATGGATTTCTGAAAGGTTGCTCGACCACATCCAATCTCGTGGTCTGTAGTGACTATCTTACAGAGCAAATGTCCAGACGGTCTCAGGTCGACGTTATATACACTGACTACAGCAAGTGTTTTGATCGAATTGATCATGTGCTTCTTATGCGTAAACTCTTGCTGGTTGGTGGGAGAGGTGATTCGTTTAGATGGTTTTCGTCATACGTAGAGAATAGGTACCAGACAGTGGTTCTCAATGGGTATGCGTCGAGAGCGATGTACATTCCGTCGGGAGTTCGCCAAGGATCCTTGTTGGGACCTCTCTTATTTAATATTTTTATAAATGACGTTGCCTCTCGTTGCCTTTTGTCTCTCAAGTCTTATTCTACGCGGATGATATGAAGATTTTGGGACAAGTGGCAACTGTTGGGGACGCATGTCTACTACAGGATGATCTGAACCGGTTCCATGAATACTGCGTTAGAAATACGTAAAAAATGTACATTTACGCATAAGCTAAATCCTTCGATTATAGGCCATCGAATGCCTTGGTAGCCAGAGTGAATGTCATCGGGGATCTTGGAGTTACTTTTGACTCTAAGCTTCTGTTTGGTGCACATATTAATAACATAGTCAACCAGGCGGTGTCCTGCCTTTTCGCAGAAAATTGTTTGCCAGATTATCACTTGCCAACCAACGTTTCGCCGATGTTTCACTTTAACAACTAACGATTAGCAAATTTTTGTTTGACAACGTTTCATTTGGTAGAATTATTGTTAAGCCGATTATTATAATGACACAAAACGTTTGGGACATTTATCATTTGTCAACCAATTCACTAGGCCACACAACTATTAGACGAATGACGTTTTGTCAGTGCAACAGTTCCAGATGCTGTTGAAATATACGTATATTTCAGATTCCTCCAGAAAACTGAGCGCTAACAAACACTGAAACCCTGGTCTTAAACTTGCTTAAAACAAATAAGTTTTTTTTAATAAGTATGCAGCAGAAGTCTAAGGTTACGATAGGTTATATGACAAACAACGCACGAGCTGAGCGAACGAAGCGAGCGTGCCGCGGCAGCGGCTGGCGATGTGCCAGAAGCGAATCGCTTTTGTAAAAGGAAACAGTTAGGTTAGGTTAGGTTAGAGTATGACAAACAACGCACGAGCCGAGCGAGCGAAGCGAGCATGCCGCGGCAGCGGCCGGCGATGTGCCAGAAGCGAATCGCTTTTGTAAAAGGAAACAGTAAAGTTAGGTTAGGTTAGGTTAAATTATGACAAACAACGCACGAGCCGAGCGAGCGAAGCGAGCGTGCCGCGGCAGCGGCCGGCGATGTGCCAGAAGCAAATCGCTTTCGTAAAAGGAAACAGTTAAGTTAGGTTAGGTCACATTAAAGATAAAGTAAAAAAAAAAATTAATAACAATAACTACCTGTATATAATTAGTCCCAAATGAAAATGGCATCCTTGTAAATAAATTTCTTCAAAATTTGATCGAAGACTCAGTATGGCAGCTTTTTCGAAATCTAACACACATACTTTTGGTGCAAGATTAATACCGTGTTCTTGACCCAACTAGATTTGGCAAACAATAAACAACTAAATGAGTATTACGCAAACTAAAACATTCTGCTACTTAAAAGTTGGCATTTTAAAAAGTGTCATTATGAAAAGCAGACCAAACGTACAGTTGGTAACTGTGAGGTTGGGAAATAAAACAAAATTATATGATAAGTTGGCAAATGATTATTCAGCGAAATAAAATTCTGCGAAACGTTGGTTGGCAAGTGAAAATCTGGCAAACAACTTTCGGCGAAAAGGCAGAGAACCCAACCAGGCTTCTCAGGCCTTTTTTTTTTACCCCTATTACCCCTGCCGCTCTGGGTGGAGCGGAAGGGAGTGTCAGACTCTTACTGACTAAAACCCACCCATGTTCCTTCCTTCGCCCTTTATGTTCCGGGGTAGCGGTAACCCTTTCTGACAATCCCGCTGAGGGCTTCTTAGGCCTTGGGTTTTATTTTTAGGGTCTCTTCAGATTTTAAGAATGTTAAAACAATGAAAATTCTTTAGAATAGAATAGAATAATAATTTATTTGTCAAACATAGGTGATTATATACAAAGATCTTAAATATTAGGTAGTGCGCTATGTTTTGCCAATATTGACATACAAATGATTAATATTATTAAAAGCTATTCAATCATTGGTACTAAATTACAATGACAACTTTATTACAATATACAATTATATAAGTATTTGAGTACATAATTGTTAAATTAACTCATGCATGCAAATTCAATTATATTACGAATCAATGTCAATTTCATTAATTCATGTTAAAATTTAATGTCAATAATTCAGGTCAAAAGATTAATATTAGTGTATAGTATTATAGAATTTATGTCAGGATTATAATTATAGAAATTTGTCATTGAGAAATTCATCTACAGTATAGTAACATTTTTCAAGCAGTAACCCGTTAAGTGTTTTCTTAAAGTTCTGCAATGGCATATATTTTATTTCATCAGGTATCCTATTATACACCTGTGGAGCAACACCAAAGAAACTTTTCTTCATTACAGAAGTTTTACATTTCACAAAGCATAATTCGTTCATGTATTGAGCACGCATCGGCGTTTTCTTTACTGCACGTATTGTTTTAAATAAATGTAAAATATTGTTTTAAATAAATCCGAGGGGCCCCTTAGGGCCGAAGCCTGCCGGGTCAGCGGGATTGTCCGGATGGGTTACCGCTACCCCGGAACATAAAGGGCGAAGGAAGGAATCCACTCTCACCTAAGTTGTTCACAAGCGCATTGCAGGAGATTTTTAACAAGTTGCCTGATTCGTGGCAGACACGAGGCATAAATGTTAGCGGCCACCAGCTAACAAACCTCTGCTTTGCAGACGATATTATGTTATTCTCCACATCACCTTCAGAACTTGAAGAAATGCTTCAAGATCTGAGCACGGCAAGTCTTGAGGTTGGACTTTCAATGAATAGATCCAAGACACAGGTCATGATCAACAGCACGAAACGTAGGGTCGAGGTAGACGGACATGGGTTGCAATATGTTGCTGAGTACACATATTTCGGCCAGATAGTGTCTTTCAAGAACAGACAAAACAAGGAAGTCGAAAGGCGAGTCCAAAATGCTTGGAAGACCTACTGGACCCTTAAAGAACACATGAAAGGTAGTCTTCCTATATCAATAAAAAGAAATCTCATCGACATGTGCATCCTGCCCGTCCTACGGTACACAAAGTTGGTCTCTTACTGAACAGAAGTCCAAACTCAAGATTTGCCAACGGGCAATGGAGCGCAGCATTATAGGTTTTAAGCGTACAGATCGAGTTAGAAACACCACGCTGCACTCCATAACTCAAGTAGCGGATGTTGGAGAAAAAACAGCCAGGCTGAAGTGGGAGTGGGCTGGACACGTCTCTTGTATGCACCCCGAGAGATGGGCCAAGATCGTCACGCACTGGACGCCTGAGGGAGGACATCGGCGTCGATGTAGACCACGGCGCAGGTGGTGTGACGATCTGGTAAAATTCGCAGAGCCAACATGGCCAGAGATCGCACAAGACAGGGAAGTTTGGAAGGAAAACGGGGAGGCTCCACCTCTTCGCCGTACAGTGTCTGCTGGTGTTAATTTGCCTATACCCCGCATGTGCAAACTCATCAACGACCTGGTTGACGTCCATAGAGACTCAATATCGACGTTTGTCAGACGTCATTAGTATTAAGTAGTATTTAATATAATTATCTAGAATTTAAGTACATCTTTAAAATTAAATTTATAATTACAAAGAGCATTTTGCATGTGGTGTTTGCCTGTAATTGGTTGTGCAGTTAGATTTAAGACACAATTACTTATATGCTACTATCTGTATAATATCTGTAACAACTGTTGGTGAACCTTAATTAAATAAATAAATAAAAGTAAATCGTTTAGTCTCTCTAGGCAGTAATACGTTTATTTTTGTGATAACTAAGTATAAGAATTTAGAGACACTTATGTGGTGAAGACATATTGTCTTCACCACATAAGTGTCTAAGCATAAGTGTGTGTGTGTGTGCTAGTGCATAAGTGTGTGTGTGTGTAGTGTGTGATTAATTAAACTCATGTCAATTTAGGTTCAAACTCGTGTCGCGTTTGGTTCAACCTCGTGTCGCGTTATTCCAAACTCGTTTCGCGTTTTGTTTAAAGTTGTGTCGCATTTGGTTCAAACTCGTGGCAAGTTCGGTACGTCACTACTGTATAGTTCAATGAAGGTGTGTTTGACCTCACGAGTCACGAGTCACAATCCTCCCTGTCGTCTGCAGCACCTTTCAACCGATTACTTGCTATTGTTAATGCATAATCATTTTAGTTGTCTTTTTTCTGTCTGGTGATATTTTTACGTTTTCATTTCAGTAGTTGTAATAATTAATGTTTCTGGATTGTTCTTTTCTTAATGTTTTTTAATTGTATTGTTTCAGGTAAGCGCATATTTACACATCAATAGCTAAAGTTCAACTGTAAAACCTAAATTGGGTAAGCAAAAAGTTAAAAACTTAAAAATACTGGTTCTTTCACCAATGCTTCAGAGGACTATAGATAACTTACCTACTTCACTGGATATTCTTGTAAGCCGCTCTGCACTCTACTCCACTCTACAGATACATCTCAACATTAAAATAAATTGTATTCTCAAAGCAAAGCAATAATAAAGACGAAAGATGATTTGCTGTTATATTTTATTTTGCATTTGAAACTTCACAGTAACGAGCTTCCACTTTCATTCAATTTTGGACTCAAACTCTATTACGTATTGGGTCGATGTTTCAATAACGAGCCATCGGGCTCTGCAGTTGTCATTCCGTGGAACAATAGTGACAATTCGATGAAATAATAATTTGAACTTGTTAACGATGACAGTTTTTTGTTTTGTGAAAACAATGGCATTTTTTTCAGTTTTATCAGGTGATGCAAACAAAAATATATTTAATTCGTAATCTGTATACCAGAAAACAATGGCCATCAATAAATAGCACATAATTATAGTAAAATCCACACATTATAATTGGATTTAAATGTAAAATACTCATTCTACGAAATAGATTCAATTAATTTAGATTAATCATAAAACAGTTCGAACGTAGAAGTAAGTATAACATTTTTTCAGACACAATATGAAGGTAACATTCATTTGACGTCTATTACCTTAACGTTAATAAAATGATTATCTTAACATTATTCCATGAAGTATATTCCCAGGCTAATTAAATTAAAACCAAATTGAGAGTTTTAGAAATAATTAATTATCCCTAAACACGCCTTAATTCTCTTTAGGAAATTAATAATTTTATTTTCTATTTTAATTATGTTAAGTGGAGAGATGCCTCTTATTCAGTTACTTTCCTTACTATGTATCCTAAGTTAACTGGGTCAAGAATATTTTAATTAAGACACCGTTTCAATGAATAATTTCCAAGATTGAAGTCGCTATGATGTTAAAGTTGAGCTATCATATAGTGAAGTCAATATTTGTAGGTATTGAAATAAACTTCCAAGATTGTCACTAACTTCAGAAATCAATTATTTTATTCAGAATAGAATAGAATAGAATAGAATACTCTTTATTGTATTCAGCGATCGTTCTTGTAACACCCAATACCGTCGGCTTTATATTCAAATTTCTTAATATGGCAGTTGATATCCATGCGACATCCGTTTCCTTGAACGATACAAAGTGGCACAATGATAGACGCTAAGACCTTCAATAACCCTTCTAAAGTATTAAATTAATCTACACTAAATATCTCTTGCCATCAAAATTCCGCTGCTATTCCAGCGATGCTCTAACATCTCAAAGTACAATACTTACTCCACAATGTCTGCAATAGTCATATTCACAATCGTCTATCAAGGCAGTAGATAAAGGTATCCGAAGTAAGGACCAATACCCTACGCAATCATGCATTCACCCGCGCCCATACAGCGCATTCACAAGGCACATAGGCCCGCATACCGGCCGGTATCTGTGTCGGTACCGTAACCGATACCGGCTTAGGCTACCTACACACGGCCGATACAAAACTGCAATCAAAGCTCGCTAAATATTTATGTGTGTCGCGTGATACGTACAATCAATTTATTGTCGCTCCCCGTGATTGACGAGCCGTCAATGCGTTCGCTTCTAGCTATAAATGATCGAGGACCAATCCAATGTTTTTGTTCAATCGTAAGAACTGATGGACGGCCGAATCAATCGGTATCAATCAACATTAATGCTATTGTAGCTGACGCGTCGAGATATGAGGAGTCCGCCAGGTCCCACTGATCTGCATTTGAATGACTTGGAAGAGATCGTTACAGCTATGGTAATAGACATCAGCAGTAAGATTAGCCGACGATTGCATTCAAACGCCCATCGAACTCTATTATTATAAGGACGGTATTTTCTTCTCGTATTTCTCGGATAAAAACAAAAGTGAGGCTCATGAATTCATGTTTAATGTATGTGGCGCTCGAGTATTTTCGTAAACTGCTAAGCTGATTTTGATAAACTAAGTGCCATTGGATCTGTCTCATTGGGAAGCATAGAAATGTCGAACTGGCAACATTACATTAACATTTTGTTTATTTATTTTATCATGAGTATTCCATTAGGTCTCGGTCAATATTAGGCGCTTAGTGAATTTTACACATTTCGTTTTAAGGACATTGAAATAAGGCCTTTCTAGAGTAACCTACCTACGCTGTTCATAACATTTTTATAGACAAAGTCAATTTGTGACAAAATAATAAATTCGAAAAGGACCTAAGCTCTAGCAAAAACGGACTGATTAAAAGCACAGTCTACCTACTGAAAGCCGACTTTATTGCATTACTCTACTTATTCAATAATTATTTCGAGAAACATTAGTAGGTTCAGCAGTTAAAGTATTACTTCACTTACTATTTGAGCAAACGGACTTTTTTCTTGTACTCGTATTAATAAATTTTTCTCTTAGCAATCCTACTAAGCTGCTAGGGCACACTCCCGTCAATCATAAAGTAGTTTTTTAAATAGGACTCTTTTTCTTTTGCAGTCTTGGAATGGTTACCTGTTTGTTGGTCTGAAACTTGGTAGTGGATTTATTCCCGAACTCCATGTAACTCGTATTATTAGCCCGTCACTGTTCTCTTTGTATACACAAGTATGTTATGTAGGAATTTGAATTATTTTGCAATCAATTTTAAAGAGCACACGCTGCACAAACAATTGCATCAACTGTATTCAAATTAGTGGAAATTGCTTTGTCGAACACACGGAATCTAGAAACTAGAATTCCAAACGCATTTTCCACTATTGTCACCTTTCCGTCAAATCTTCTAACAGCAGATAGGAACATTTTCTCAATAATTATTATTATAATAAACCTGTTGTCCCACTGCAGGGCAAAGTCGTCCCTTCCCTCCACTGTTCCCGGTTTACCTCTCTTCTCTCTGATCTCTTTCTGAGCGTGCCGCGTAGTGGTTTCCTGCTATTTGGGATCCAATGATTGGTCTACTATTTTTGAGAATTCATTTTTCCCACTGACTTCTATGTATAACGTGCGTACACCGTGAAGAAATAACCACAACTACTGGTAACATGTTAACAGTGCGAGTCAGTTCTCGGCGCCAGCACTGACTTCAGTTGGTGTTAGCTACTGACCATGAGTAAATCTGCCTTTACTTGTGGTTAACAAGTGTACAAACACTACTCCGTGCTCGGACTACTCGTCTTCACGCAAACACTCACAGCATGTTTGTACACTTATGAGTGAGTGATAGAAATACTGTACTCCATTTAGAAAACATTCAAAACTAGCTCCTACCCGCGACTTCATCCACTTAGAAGTCAATACCATAAAACATCCCATGGCACTCAGCATTGTGTAAGTTTCTATCTGTGGAAAAATTTTAGTACGCGGATTCCTGAATTTCGGACTTCCAGAGATTTCTTAAGCGAAGCCTGTAAGAGCTAAGGGCTTTACAGCCGCATCCCGCAGTCATTAGCTCCTTATAATATTCGTTTAAATTGTAGCTTCATGAGTCACGTCATGAGTTTTAGAAAATTCGTTCGTTAGTTTTCTGCATGTCATCCACGTCATGAGTATACTTTCTACACACTGATGGTAATAAATATTTCTGTGCAATATTTACAAAATATCTCAAATATTTGCTTTTATTGAAAACATTCGTTGACGTATCTTTGAGCAAATGACTAATCTAATTTTATTTTTATTATACTGAAAAAGACAACAACACATATTGACAGAAACTGACTACTGTGTATTCTACTTAGGTTTAAAGAAACTTTATTCTCAATAAAAACATAACATGTCACTTACTTGAGAACAACATTAATCCTAATTTAAATTTACAAAAAGTTCGACATCACCAGTTACAGACAAGTCAACATGGTATATAGACCCAACGCATTTATTTCTCCAGAAGTCTAACATACTAGCTGAGCTGAGTTTTAAATGCATTGAATGAGTGTACATTTCTTATTCGTGAGGGTATTTTATTATAAAGTTGTGCTCCTTCAAATGTAAGCATTTTTTGCCATAGTTGGTTCTAGTTTCTGGTAACACCAGTAATCTTGCTCGTCATGTGCTCCGTTGAGTAATTTGTTTATATTGGGTAAGTATAATATTTGTGTGAATGCTTTTGTTAAGAACCTTTCTGATGAAAATACATGTTATAAATATATATGTAGTTGTTTTATATTCATTATTTTTGTGTCGTTATATATTTTGCTGGTTGATGTTAAGTATGGATAGTTAAAAAGCATTTTTACCAATTTATTTTGGGATATTTGGAGTTCTGACAGTTTTATTTTGTAGTACTTGTATTCATAAACCACCAGCATTTGGGAAAAAAACGATTCAGGGCCATCTTAATGCTGTAATAACCCATAGAATTGTAACGCAATATGAGACAATATACGTTTACGATCGCAGAGAGCGGTGTTATCATAACACAGGGCCACTTGCGCAGCATTATCGCGCTCAGGCTCCGTATGTCGGCATTACGGCACTTAGGACACACCCTGCTTCTTATACACTGTGAGAACTCGCAGGGTGGAAGGAAATCACAAAGTAATGGATTAAGTTAACTGTTTATGCGTGAACATAGGAGAAAATCTAAGCAGGGTTAGATGCATTCAAAAGACATTTGACGCTTTTATTTTCAACTGCATTGACACAACTACCAACTGTCAATCCTGACACGTTGACTATTGTCACACGCACAGTAACGAAACAATTACGATCAGCTTGATATAGAGTAAACCTTTATCTAAATCTCTAATGTGGAAACAGAATGGATCACTCGTGTTCCAGCTACATTATATTTATATATATATATATATAGATAATTAACACCATGACGGTTCCTCGTCAATATATATACGAAAACATTAGGTACGTTCGATAAAATCTACATCTTTTTAGTAAGATAAGTGACAGGCATAATTTTAACACTAGGAATAGGAACAAACTAGAACAACCGCGCTTCAGATTGTCTAAAGTAAAAACTTATTTTATGGGTTACTGTGTAAAATGTTATAGTAAAATACTACTCGATATTCTTAAAATAAATGAGAAGAAATTTAAAACATGCATTAAACGCACACTATGTAGACAAGCGTATTATAAGTTGGATGAGTATATCGTAGATAAAAATGCTTGGCTTAATGCTGGTCCTGCTCCACAGGCACTTGAGCTCACTAATTAATCACAATTTCAATACTTGGAAGAATACTTCAATATAAAATACCTCTTCTTGATTGGTAGTCATTTTTTTTCATCTCTTAAATAAATTGCAAACTATAGTTTTGTATATTTTAGAAGCATTTTTTTTTAATTTTGTAAATATAAGAACCATGGATCCGTTTATTATGATATTTTGATGTTGACTTGAAAGAGCATGGCAGTTGAGAATATGTCATGCTCACTTAAATATCTCACTGGTTGTGGCGCGTGTGTTGGATCATTCGGTTCCCTATAAAATGGTTGAGCTGGGTGGTGCTGATCCACGCGTCATGTTCGTGAACGGGCGCCGTCGGTTGAGACTGGTCATCTCTTAACAGCCAGGGCTTATTTTTAATTTTATATTGTTTCTTTATTTGCTTTTTTTACATTGTTCCACATATAGAAGCAATAAGAATAATGTACCCAGGTTTCTGTAATAATATCTTGATTTAAAATAGTGTCCGTGGAGTTTTGGAATGGGCAACTAGCTTCAGCTTTCTGACTAACTGACCGACTATTTAATTTTGACAATTCAAAAGTGCCTGTAAATGGTTTAATTGAAATAAATGATTTGAGTTTGAGTTTGAAACAAACACGGTGTGTTTTTCCCGAAGAATATTTTGCAAAAAGGGACCCTTGTTATAGAACTCCTCTATAAACTACTGCTACTTATTGAATTGGTATGGGGAAAAACCTTTCTATGTGAAATGTATCCCTTCCATGATACGTTTTGTATCTGTTCGTTAGTTTATTTGTGATTCACCGCCGTGTTTGGACACAAAGGTTGTTTGAGCTTGAGGAAGTATTGACTTTCCATATTTTATTAAAATCGATTAGGATTGGACGCCATTGTGATTGGGTCTTCAAAAGTTTTGTAATATAATTTCTCTACTGTAATTGCGCAGACGTAAACGTTTATAATCCTAAAGTATGATTAAAGATTAGGTTATTGTACCCCAAATTAAGCAAAATACTCTAAGCCTACAGCATTTTATTTTTTAAATGTTGTAAAAGATTGCCAAAGGTCTATTATTCCTACCCAAAACTGGCCGCACATCCAAACATAAATTCAACGGGATTAAACCCCTTATTCAACCCGCACCGCACGTTGACACACAGCCCACAACTCGACCCCAAATAATAAGAGAATAAAAACAACCTAAAAAGTGCCATTACAGCTCCTACGAGTGCACTGTACTGTCGTGCTATTGCGGCCTCAAAAAATGTTACGGCCGCCCGCGCTCTCTAGCCGCCTGGTCGCCGGCCGCTGGTCGCCGGCCGCTGGTCGCTGGCCGCTGGTCGCCGGCCGCTGGTCGCCGGTCACCGGTCACCGCCGGCATAAAAACTAACGCTGGCCTTATTTAGACGGCTTTGCGTGATAATCTTTATTAATAGAGCAATCCCTTGGAGTTTTTGTTGGGATGTAGTTTGAGGCTGTGTTAAGCTTTGTAGACTTACGTTGTGGGCTCAAATTGCTGGATAATTCCAGCCTTAAATGTCAGCGAATTCGAAGCTAAGACGAATGTCCGTAAAAGTTTTCCTTGGTTTAATTTAAGCAATAGATTAAACTAGTTTAATTAAGCTGGTCGAAAAGACCTGGACAAGATTGAGGACAGTAAATCATGGCGTAGAAGGCAAGAGGCTTAAATGCCCCCCCTACACAGGAGATGAACAAACAACAATAGAAAGTTTAGTTAACAGTGAACTGAATAAACACAGGTACCATCATAATATGAATACCTTACATTTATTAATGCTGAACTGAATTCAGAGCACCTTAATTTGAAACTCATTATCGAAAGTTGAACATACTGACCCGTTTCCGGGGCGACCTTAAAAACAAATGTCCCACTTAACTGAATCGGCACAAATTGTGCCGTTCATTCCATTAGGGCGCACATTTGCATAACATCTCAAATGTTAAGCGTATGCGTGTCGCGTAACCTTGTTTTACCGAGATTCGTCGGCCGTCCGGTGCCGTCCGGAGCCGCCCGCTGCCGGCCGGACACTCTGTCCGGCAGGTGGAACTTTTAAACGGCGGTCGAGCGTTGCGTTGCGCAAAACTTTTAACGAGCTTCCGGCAAGCCGTGCCGTGCTGTTTAATCATAGTTTTAAATTGCAGTACGAAAGGGTTCGCAAATATACACAAGTTTGAACGCGATGTTGTCAGTGAAACAGATGCGTGCGACTTTATATACCGCTGTATAACAGAACTACAGAACTGTGGTACTATGTACTCATAGTACCACTACTATGAGTATATAGTACCACAGTTCTCTAGTAGTCAGTAGACTACTATCGACTACTTGTCATTCGCGCGGAATACTAGAGTCAATGGAGGGAAAAACGGCTTTTCGAAGCACGTAGACGATAGCGTTGCGATCTATCTAACCGAACGTATCTCAAGCACGATCCTAACCCCAGTTCACTGAGTGCTCGGAGCAGACCATAGATAAAAACAATTAACACTTCACGGGCACCTGCACCAGTCTGTTTGTGTTCAATTCCCTTGAATAAACAGATGATAACCAGTTAAGTGGCAGTCGCGCCGACTGACAAAGTACACGAGAATTTCATAAACAAACTTATGCAAATACGGCCACTGAAGTAGCTCCTGTTAAACATAAATCTGTGTGCCGCCCACGACGGCAAACGTGCCCCTCGACGTCGATCCAATATCAATTTTATTGCGTGGTAGCAAGATTGATTTTAGTTTGTCAGTTGATATGGAGATGGGATGTGGTGCTGGTGATAGAGCGCAGTGTTTACGTGCCGGCGAAAGTCGAGTTGTTTGTTTTTTGTTCGGCAATAATTTCCGGATCGATGGTAATGTGTGAGGCGGTAATAAATGGCGAGAGCAGTGCTTGCGTACAGGCGACGGTGACTCGGTAATGTTCCGTAGACGCAAGTCGTATGCGGACAGAAGGACCACTTTATTCGACAGACTCAAGTAAAAACTGATCTGGCACTTCCATGCAGTGATTCTAGAGCCTTTCGTCAACAATTTTACAATTATATTACAATTACTGAACACGGGCACGTTTCGACACTTTTTTTTTTTTTTTTTTTCTGTTGGGAAATCTTCAAATGACCGCTCCCGCTCTGGGTGGAGCGGAAGGGAGTGTCAGACTCTTACTGACTAAAACCCACTCATGTTCCTTCCTTCGCCCTTTATGTTCCGGGGTAGCGGTAACCCTTTCGGACAATCCCGCTGACCCGGCAGGCTTCGGCCCTAAGGGGCCCCTCGTTATGCTGACATCTCTTTGAGGCGCGCGTGGAACACTTACGCGCCATCCGGCACGGGCCTGGTCCTGATCGGGCGGTGAGCTACCCATTGCTCTCCGCCCGCAGGCCCGCGCCTACGGTGGCCGGTAGTCTTCACTCGACTACGTTTCGGCACTAAAGTCACTAAAAACACACGGCCCTATAAACTTTAACGTCATAGAAACAATGCATCATAAAATCATGCATTCACCGTTTAACATTTCTATGTAGTTTCCACCTTTTGTATTACAGCATTTAAAGCAAATAAATGAGTTTGACTATTTAGCTGCGTATTGTCCAGACCGGTCCTTCCGCATCTATGGTTGACGCTTGCCTGTAATAATACATGTTCTGCATGTTGTGCCTCACTCCAGATGACAGTATCGCATGTTGTCGTGACCTTGGACGTCCTTGAGTCGTGGCTGATGGAGATGTTACATAAAAACGAATAACCGAGATATCCTAACGGCTGATTTGATGTCACTACTTGTAATATATTACAAGAAAAGATGTTTAATGGAGGAATATAAGAATAGATATGTCACACTTGTTATTTTTAAAATACTTAATGTTAAAAGTTGGTCAGTTTTAGTTTCTTGTATATTCTCCTGAAAAATCTGTGATCTGTAAGCTAACTAATATTGAAATTGCGCCAAAAATAAACACAATACTGCAATGTAAACTTTAACGCAGCCTGGCTAAACTGCAAAATTCCGTGCTCCTTGATAGGTTTTCGAGGTATATTATTTATTTTCCTGCCCATCAATGTTTTATTGTCACTTTCTTACACACCTACCCAACAATAAATTTGATCCAAGACTACTACACTACCGACCACTTTAACTTTTAAGGCAATTCGAATAACTTGGGTGTAACTTTAGTCACCCATCAACGTCCCACATCCCCCTCGCTCGGGTACCTGTACCTCAGTACTTTGTTTCATGTCACACCACACTCAACGGTAGGGTTCGTGTTAACCCTTCATCAGTCGACCCAGGCCGGGCGTTGTCGCTAATTACAACCGTCACGGATTTAATTGGCCATACATTCCTTTGATATTACAGTATGTTGGGATTATTGTTTTATTCACTGTTGGGGAATTAAGTTTTGTCTAATTGGACGGTGGCAAGGACTTTTTATTTGAGACATCCAGATGTGAAATTCTGATAAAATTTAGTCTTTAATATCGTGCGAATATCTATAAAATAAATGGTTATTATTCATGACTTTTAAAACCCAAAGCTCCATCGACTATCCCCAAAGCCCTCTGAATCTTATCAGTAGTTGGCAGCCCGACCCCACGATTATCACACACGATATCGTAAGGACTCGCCATCATTGCGTACGTCTCATAAAAAGGGGCCCGCGTTACATAACAGATAAAAAAAAAACTTATTCTCAGAATGTGACTAACGGAAAACGAGGATCCAACATTACTATAATAAAAACGTTTGTGAAATGGAGTGAAAAGTCAAAGTACTGCATTAGACAACTCTATACTGCGTCTGAATCATAGGAATGTAAACTTTGTTACCGTACTATGAAGGTAGGTTTAGGTAGCAAGTAGTTTCGCGAGGGCGGGTAGAGAGGGCGTTTCGGATTCCGGCAGAAGCAATTCATTCCACATTAAAAGGGCGAAGGGCTTTTTTATAATATTTAATTGCGGATGCCATTACAAGGTCACCGGCTGAATCCTGTAATATATGTAAATGACCTGACTGTGCTCCGTGTCGGCGATGCTGCACATAAGCGCTCTTTATGGCTCGAACATTGATTCCCTGCAGCCATCAATTTGAATTGATCGCTGTAAGTTATGGCAGATTTAAATAATCTATTAGTTTGAGCTCACAGAGTTCCTGCTGAAATTAAATGCAGTGTGGAGCGGATGATATTACAAGCAGTAGCTAGCGGCGAACAGCGGAATTATAGGGGCTGTATAATGTACGACGATCGCAATGGGTTCAAAAGGTGCAAAAACAGCCTATTTTGAATGAATCCTATGACATTTTTCTTTTTTGCCAATGTTAACAGAGTATAACCATATTATTGTCCTAGTAAAGTAAGTAAAAAATGGTTTTTTCATATCCTATAATGCTAATGCTCTCGACTTAACCCCGAAGTAACTCTTCATGACGCTCACTAAAAGAAAGTGGTGACCATTTGCGCATCGTAAACCCACACTTTGAAGTCCTGTTCCTATAAACAAGTACAGTAAATCCTTGCCCTTTCGTTGAGAACACACGTACTGTGTAATAGGCCGATGTGCCATAAAATTTATTATATACAACCAGCGACGTGTGAGCACTGCGCACTAGCAGGCACCTGCCCCCGCGAGCCTGCCCTTCGATAAATCATCGCGAGGGCGCGTCAATATCTATTAGCCACTTAATTGACTCGTTTTGCTCAACATTGTTTTTTACTTTTATATAAGAAGTACATGTGGAGAACGAAGCTTGAGTGTTATATAAAATGTGCTCGCTTTTGTGATGATCAGGGATCATGTGAATGCATTGTAATAGATGACAAGAAAGTCAATCAGATTATTATTGCAAATATTTAAATATTTCGAATAAAAGGTTTTTGAAAACTTGAGTACATGATTCAAGTTAAAAATGGTTGAATAGAAACGCGAAATAGTATTATCATTGACGTGTATTTAATAAAACATTTGACTGTCAGCACCAATGTTTGCAACTAAATGCAAAATAATGTTTTACCTTAACTATGAATTCTACGGTTCTTTACACATATTTTTATCATAAAAATATGATATTATGATATGAAATATGATCTAGTACTTGGAGCGTTTCCGTCGCGTCGAACATAATTTTGCGACAGTTGAGTCGCACTCATCGCCGCGCTTCCTGCGCTTTACGTCGCTTCACTCCGAGGCTGCCACGCTTCAGGTTACGCTTGGCTAGTTGAAAAGTAGATCGTCTTGAAGTGACGGATCCACTTTCCGGTTCTGTGAATAGCTACTAGACGTATGAAATACCTTTGGTGACTGTGGAGTTGTAAGTATGATGAAATGTGGTATACTTTCTATTTATGTTGCTGTATTTAGAATATACATAGGACCTAGTTAGCACTGTGCAACCAAAACAAATGTTATTTCAATTATCTAGAAGTAGTTAGAGAACATCAGATGTTTGACCCGTTACCAATCCGGTCAAATTACTGTTGTCCTCTAACATCAAAGACGGATGTTATTGTCAACCCTAGCGGGTCAGCAGCTGGGCGTCGGATGCCGCGTGTCAAGTTGACGATGATTGTTGATCTGAAGCACCGCACCGCGCCAGTCAGGACACGCTTTTATATTCATTTGAGTTGTTCTTCACATCTTACTTAATACAATTTAGTTCACTTCGTCCTTTTGTGTCGATAAACTTATAACTTTAGGGCACAAGTGGCCACGTTAATCGCGGCGTCTGTGGCAATTATAATAACTAAGACATGGACTCACAAAGACAATGGTAGCCTAAATAGCCTTGTTTAGAATTAACCTTTATTTTACTTTACTTGTAAAACATAAGGTTCGTTGGAAAATACATACTTCGAAACAGATGAATCATTCAATTAATTCAAAGGATTCGTGTAATTTTTATTCTTGTTGTTAAAGAACCGAGCCATGCATCATAATTTTCGAACAAAGTAAAATACAAAATCTATTTACAAAAACTCAGCAACTTTATCCTTCCAAGCTAGAATTAAGTTAATCGCCAGCGTCTAGCGTCGTTGCACGAGAAGAGGCAAGTCCCTACCGCAGCCTGCAGCCGTCAGCAGTCCTGGGGGATGCCGAGGCAGGGTCGAGACACTCCCTGAGCGGATGCATACAAAATTGCACTGACAATTTCATATCTCAAGTATCTTTTGTTTCCATATTTTTCGTACGGTCAGGGATATTAACTGTTAAGCAATTTGACACCCTACGGCAGAAAAATGACCGTTGCAATTTGAATATAGGGACAATTTAAGTTGGTAATCAATTTGCTTAATAATGATTTTCCCTGACTTTTCCAACAGTTAAGATAATTGTATTTGCTCTGGCCCGAGTTGAGAGGTCCTAATGTCGTTGCACGCCTGGAAGCCCATTATTAGTCCATTTATTAACTTCTTTTTTGTATTTTGTGGTCTTAAGAGACCGAGTGTAATCCCCGGGCCAGTGCATAATATTGCAGCGAAAATATGTATGAACTTTTATTTTATTAGATGTGTTTGTTATACCACCACTATCAAATATTTTATGTTGGAAGAAGAGAATATTTTTTAAGAAAAATATTTTCGATACATCTTAGAAGATTCAGGCAGTTATCTTTTCTTTTTTCATGTTTCTGTAACTATGCTTATTCTCACCGTCGTCGCAATAGAAATAATTAATTACGTATGGCTCTTATGGATTTGATGTCCAAATATTTACAAACTGCCAAACAAAATAAAAAGTTCCGTTCCGTTCACTGCGCCTATATCCCGCCCTTCACTGAGCGACGTTGTTAATTCCGGATAACGCTATTTTCCGAGATCGGATAGCGTCGACACGTGAGGAGCCATGTCGCCGCTCAGACTGATTTATCAAATGCATCACGGAGTCGCTGTAACAAGGCAGCCATCCATCATATCTACGTTACGAGCAGGCTTGAGGGAATACTTGATGCCCACGCTCTTTGTGTAATCCCTGAGAGAACTTTAACAGGGGCTATTATAGCCCCTGTGTGTGAGAGAGACAGGTGTATAAAGTGCTTTGAAACTTACGTGATGGTATTGACAAAGTGGTACCCATAAGACTTAATTACTTTAATCGAACATAATTTCCGAAGAAACAGCAACAATAAAATATGAATCGTCGTACATTTACGATACGACTCGGTTGAATACGCGATGCTTTTACGAATTGCGTTAAATCTAATTACTGTGTCCTCACAACACAGACCCCAGGACCAGCTCGTAACTCTCGTATTTATTAATAAAACGAAACAGGCTCTCACTGAAACTAACGTTTATATTTATTTGTTTATAAAAGTTTAGTTGTTGTTATTTCGTGTACAAGGTTATTACACGTAAAGCCAAACTTTGAGTATAAACGATAAATTGTAACAGAGTAGGTACTACTTTACGATGTTTATTCATGAATGGTGTGAGTAAGTGGGATGCTTTAGAAATAATTTGTATAAAGCATTTGACATGTCGTCTAAAGTTATAGTAAACAGTTTGAAAAACACAATAAAAATAAATATCGCTAGAATGTATTGTTGCGTTACTTAAGTAACTGCTAATAAATATCGCTAGAATGTATTGTTGCGTTACTTAAGTAACTGCTAATTAATATCGCTAGAATGTATTGTTGCGTTACTTAAGTAACTGCTAATAAATATCGCTAGAATGTATTGTTGCGTTACTTAAGTAACTGCTAATAAATATCGCTAGAATGTATTGTTGCGTTACTTAAGTAACTGCTAATTAATATCGTTAGAATGTATTGTTGCGTTACTTAAGTAACTGCTAATAAATATCGCTAGAATGTATTGTTGCGTTACTTAAGTAACTGCTAATAAATATCGCTAGAATGTATTGTTGCGTTACTTAAGTAACTGCTAATAAATATCGCTAGAATGTATTGTTGCGTTACTTAAGTAACTGCTAAGCGCCACAAAATTTATTATTGTTGTAGCGGTATCTACAACGCCACATGCGAACAACGCGTCATACTGACGTCACGCAAATCCTGCATCTCGCTAGCAGAGTTTACCGCGCAATTAACATAGATACAACTTCTCAACATCAATCGTTGGGCAATTGCCCGCCAGACACAGCACCCGTTTGGTCGGGGATCCTCCCTTTTCTATGGAGGATGAGTGAACTTTACACCCTGTTCATCATGCCTCTAAACTGGTGACCCCGACGTGATCGTCAGCGCAGCCTTCGTGCAAATACTTCAGCGTGACGTCATCATCATCAGCAGCGCCCTTTAGCGGGTCACCCAGCCAGCCAGCATCCACGGCTCCAACAGGTATCCTGACCACGACCATGCAGCGACCGCGCATACCTGGTCATCACCCTCAGCCTCATCAGCAACCTTGGCACAGCACACTGCACTTTCGGCTGGTTCGGAGGATCCTCCCTTTTCTATGGAGGATGAGTGAACTTTACACCCTGTTCCTCATTCCTCTAAATTGTCTTCTTCTTTTTTCAAATTCTTTAGATTAGATAGTTCCAAAACTTCCCATAGTTCATGGGGTCCACGCATACACAACATGTGTAACAATTAATTACTAACATCGGGGCAGCCGCTCGTCTAACTTATCTGAACAGCGCACATTACGACCGTAACGGGACAAACTTTACTAACACGCCGCTCATTTCATTTGACAGGGGCTTCAACATATTAAACGGAGTATAGGTATTGGGTACCAAAGAGGCTGAGACCTATAGTTTGCCTAAGGAAGGTATCTTAAACTTTCGTTCAAAGACAAAAAAGTGTTTTAATTGTTTTGACTTACTCTTCGAGCCGCTATGAGCGAGCTACGGCGTAGCGTGCAGTGTGCTACGGCGTAGCGTGCAGTGTGCTACGGTGTAGCTGACGCTTTGCTACGATTTGGTAGAACCTCACCAGGCTTTTCAGAAAAATTATGACTATAGATTTTATAATCCACTTGCAAAAATGGCCACCCATCCAAGGACTGACCGCTGCTAGCATAACCTTACAGCCGATGTTACCAGAAGTTGTCGAGATCACAGGGCAGCAACATGGGTGTAAAATAAACTGTAAATGGAAGGCGTAGGCGTGCGCTCGGCTGCTCCTCTTAATGAACAGAAATCCGTGCGCCGGGCGCAGACACGTGGCTCCGTATGAGCGCACAAGCGTGGCAAACGATCCACGACTCTGAGCTTTAATTGGCCAAATATACTATTTTCATATTGACTAACGTTTTTCTTGGGTGTTATGTGTTATTTTAACGAAGCTTTGTTAAATGTTTCCAACTCAAATCTTTGCAAGAACGTAGATTGGCGGAGAAAAAAATATCAGCTGACACCAGATTATTTGAAAAATTATAAGTACCTGTTTTTAGTTTCTCAGACGCTATACCAATACATAACCTGTAAGTGTTACCACCGGCATAAAACAATCACACACAAGACTATAACCTTTGTGCGGCGGTCTCATTTAATTAACGGAGACCAAAGACAAGTTTATTGTTCATCGGGGACTGCCTCGGATGTGACTTGTTGCCGCTGAATGTGTCGCCGACGTAGGCACAATACTGTCGGCTAGTGCTTTAGGCTTGTTTGTTATCTAAGTGGCTGAAGGCATAAATTTCATCAGCCTCTGGTCACGTCCTGCGTTATCAACTTGTATTTTCATGTAAACACGAAAGCATTGCTCCTAAAATACACTTTATCTAAACAATAACACGAAACTTGCAATAAAACTAAAGTATTAGTAATACATTTTTTCTGAAAATAAATAGATGTATAATGCTTGTGTAAAAAGAACGCTACTAAATATTTTTAATCTCTCACTAAAATAACATTTAAATGTTATTATCACGTAAACAATTTAAAACTTACGCTTTTACCAATAAAAACTGTCATGAGATATAATGTCTATAATATGTGCTGGTATCATAAACATTCACATCTACCATTAATTCACGTGGACCATTTAAATAAAGGGTTAATAAAAGTAACCGTTAAAATAAAACTATCGTTTGGAGCCATCTCGTAACTTTATCTTTTATTAACATTATCCAAATGGAACTGAAAAACACACAAGAAAAACTTTCAATAGTCATCATATTATTGTTTTATTCAAATTTTCAAAGGCCATGAAACTACTAGTTTACAGTAAACAACTATTCGACAAAGCCGTGGTTTACTTATAATAACTAAATTATGTTTAAATGTAATAGTAAATCTAAAGCTTAAGTAAAGTCCCCCAAACTTGCTAATATTTTGACCTTAATAGTAATATTGTATAGTTATTTAGCAAATATTGTTATTAAGGTAAATCTACTAAATCAATGTAAACAAGATGTTCTCAATAAACTCTTCAGTATCTGCTCTCAGGCGCTATAGGTGATATCGACTGATTCTATTTTAAACTTTCCTAGTGTCGGCGCACAAACTTAAACATTCCAAACCTTTCTACTTACATCTTACCTTACAAATAAAATGGCGGATATAGTAAACAATCAAATTAATCTTATCGCTGAGTCTAGTACAGCTCTCGGTCATAAACGAGAACTAATTCCGATCGCATCGCTGATATATTGCCTATGGCTACTTACCTGGGTCCACCCCCTCCCCCCGCCCCCTGTACCCCCCAGACACGTTTAGTGTTTCGTTTTATTCGAACATAAAGATTAGGCATTAGAGGTGCGCGGCTATTCGGCCTGGTGTCGTAAACCAGCCCTCAATTCGCCAAATGAGCAATGAAACTTAACTCAGTTGAGCACCGAGCTGTACCCGAACATATCCGAGTATCGACGAATATCGCCGAGTTTGGCCGAATTGGGGCGGCCGGAAGCTGGCGTCTTAATTTTTAATTTACTGTCGAGTAATGGTGGTTTGCGAGTGGAACCGCTCGGCAACCGGACTGTGCTATTAACCAGTATTGTGTGCATTGAATTATAACAGATTAACTTCCTATTGTTATTGTCTAAATCCAACTTCATTTTTATGTTAGGGGTCGCAACAAAATTAGTCAGACTCACAATGCACTGATCAGCACTCGTTTATTCAGTGGAATTGGTTTTCACAATAGGAAAATCAATTATTCAAATCAGACATAGAAAATATTTTGAATACCAATGGAACCACCCCATACAAAGCACGCAGAATTGGCGCAATTTGATAGAAAAAATCATTGAAATAATACACATTAATTGTCAATATTTAAACAAGTGTAAATAACAGTATTGCAATATTATTCGCTTCGGTATACGCAACACAAACAGCCATGTCATTGTACGAGTACTACGTTACAGAATACGCTGTACAGCGCTGCAAAGCGTTTAATTGTGTTACAGGAGTGAGCGAATGAGCCGGATTCTTTGCTTTTCGCTCTGCGGTTGTTAATTGCTATAAGTAAACAGCTGCGTTGGGAGACGCAGCCTCGCGCGCGTGTAGGGCTGGCAGGAGAATAAGATGCAGGGTCTGTTCGTGAAAGCATAGCCTTCCATCATAGCTCTATGGCTATTATTTTATTTGTCCTTCCTAGTATGATAACTATCATATCATACTAGGAAGGAAGACTTTAAAATGAGGGCTATTTTCGGCTCAAGATTATGATAGGTATAGCACGATTAGACATTCTAAAACCTGTTAGTAACAATAATGACAATAGATATCCAATAGTGACTAAGCTTTTTCGTTAGCAAAATGAAGTATTAAAAGGGTAACAAACGAATTTCCTTAAATTATTAACTGCCAAGAAACACAATGGGGTAAATAATGAAATAGGAAATGACGAAACACCCGAATCTCACATGCTAACCCTAGCAGCAAGGCTTCCATTTGCGAATTTGATTTTGTATTTGCTCCGTCGAAGGAATTCCTGCGCGGGCCGTCATAATTCAGTGGAGAACAGCCCGAGCGCGGTGCAGTACTTGAGCCAGTCACTCGAATCAAACACTGACTTACATCGACATTCGACACGTTCGACTAAATAGACCAAATGTAACCAATTACAGCCAAACTAAATAGTGGATGTAAAACTAAAGCACCATTGACTCGACATTATGTAAGTTTAGCTAATCCGCTAGAATTCCGCGCACGTACTAGAAAGCTTTCAGTTCAACTTGGTCGTCAAATTTATTTGCCTAATTAATCCAATTTCAGTTTTTATTTGGCGAAACTGCATGCATAAATTGAATTCGCAAGAATCCCGCCGCCATTCGAGAACTTATTTAATTAAAACTTATCAAGTAGGTTTTCGAACAGTCGAGTAGTGGCTCGAGTAAAGCGCGGTGTGAACGGTCCACCGAACGTAAGTTTGTGCCAAACCAATAAGTTGTTCCAAGTTCCGGGCCCCGGGCCCCGGCCGACTGACGAAATTGCAATTTGTATCGACTCAACAAATTATAAATCCAAGACAATGTGACGTTTATTATTTTTTGACAAATGACTTCTACAGCTCCGAGGTCGCATTCCCGGGAGAAAGTTTTGCTTTGCAAGAGCTGCTCGTGTTCGGTGTTACTTGGACTGAGTTTTCCGGTATCGTAACTGAAGTGCGAAATTCCATCTACAATTCCAATACGTACGACTAGAATCCAATATTTGCAAAGCGTTCGCTGTGCTGACGTTATGTCGCGTTTGCCATTTGTAATTGCACGTATTTCGTGATGCAGGATGCACCGTTTTAATAAACTGAGCGTTGGTGCACCATGTCATATGTAGTGGTATAATGTTCACCCTAAGTGGCGGCTGACGGCATGACGTCAGTCTTGCACGTGCGAGTGACGTCATAATCGCGCGACGAACAACGCGGAGCAATTCAATTTGTGGCGTTACAACGTCGGTTTATGGGGTGGAAAGATATTTTAGCAGGAACAAGTGCCGCGCCGCCATCACGACGTACATCGCCGCGCCGCTAATGTCGCACGGAAAACGTTTACGACGCGAGCGCGCAATGTAACGTAATCTTAATGCGAGAAAATTAATCTAAATGGGCATTTAAAACAAGCGACAAATGTGAGCTGATTTATGAGTGGAGGGGAGAGTCGCCGAGGCAGCGAGTAATATCGTCAGTACAACTCGTAAGATGTCTCAACTCAAAATTTTGATTTTAGAATTAATAGCTGTCTAATGTGAGAGTATTTGAACTAGAAATTAATTTACAATTTATAATGAAACTTGATAGTAAACTTTTTTTATCTAAGACATTGCTGAAAGTCATTCACGAAGCAGAGCTTTCATCTTTTAATTTTTAAAAGATGAAAGCTCTGCTTCGTGTTTACTATCAAGTTTCATTATAAATTGTAAACTAATTTCTAGTTCAAATACTCTCACATTAGACAGCTAAATTCTAAAATCAAAATGAAAAATCAAACAGCGTTGATTGGTTAATTAAGTTAGACGTGACAGCTACTGGAGCTGTAACAAACGCGTTAAATTAGTAATCATCAGGTGTTGTTTCCATAAACGAGAAAGTACTGAGTTTAGTTAAGAATAAGATATAAGTTGGTAGTAGTAACGCGGTCTGCACACGAAGCATGGCCACTCATAGAAGAGACGCCAACAAAACCAGCACCCTAATTATACACACTATCAATCTCAATCTGAATCAATTTGACGGATATTGCTAATCCATTGCTTCGTATGTTCGAAAAATGTGTCTGCTCAACAACGTAAATAACGCAATGAATGTTGTTGAACTGTCAAAATGAAACCCATTGCTACTGATAGTGTGTTACGCAATTACCCTGCCGTTCCTAAAGTGGTCAGGCTACGTGTGCTGGAGATAAATTCAAATTCTTTATTTCAGACCTGAGTCCATAGTGCTAGTAACAACAAAATAACTAGTGTTAGTAATAAGAGATACACAAATACAGATATCAGCTAGTATGGATTCTTACCCAGTGACGCAGCAGAAGGGAATCCCACCGATCTGAGAACACGCTCAGGAGACCGTTGGTGGTGGTGCGTAGCCGGCCGGCTATGGAGGCGGTCCTTTTTCTTATTATGGTGTAAAAATCGTCTGTGCGCGCCTCCGCAAACATTGTGGAGGCACTAAAACGCCACGACAACCCCAACAGTATCCTAAACGCGTTATTATATTAGACACGCAGGTCGCTGTATGTCCTCTGCGTAAAACGGGTCCAAAGTCTGCACGTGTAGAAAGACTGACAGAAAGCTTTGAAAAGAGTGATTTGTACAACGTGCAAATCTTCGAACCAGCATGTTACATCGAACAGCCAACGACCTGCGCTCCCTCTCCATATCCATATTGTCCTTAAGATCATCATTGACCCAATGACCCAAGTACTCAAACTTAGTTACCCAAGCCAAAAGATCTGATATTCCTGGTGTCTCGCTCTGTGGTACTCCACAGAGCGAGACACCAGGAATATCAGAATAGTTTATGTATGTGTAGTAAAAAGACACAACACTAGAAAACAGTTTGACAGTTAGTCTCGAATATCTTCAAGCACGTACTTCATCAACATGATCACGGTATGTTTACATCATCCAATAAGGTCTCTTCCTCAAAAGTTTCACTTTAAATTTACTTGGCGTTGCGTAGAATTCAACTAAAATCGGTTGCGTGGCTTGCATTATGTAAGAAAAACTATACTCTCCACTTCAGTAGTAATAAGCTTTTTGCGCGCGTGCGCTCTTAGGTCGGTTAACTAGTGTCGGCGTTATGGGAATCGCAAAATAAGTACTGAAGTTACTTGGTGATGGAGTCGGTTTATTAAAATAAATTACACGGAGGAAGATTGCCGACCGACCGATCCCAGAGATGAGAAGTTACTAACTAGCATGTACATTTGAGCAATTATGGAAAACTTGGAAAAGGTCGTAAGCGGCACGTTAAAAACTAAATCTATACAAAGGTATTTACAGCTAGGTTGCACAATAAAAATAGCACACAATAAAAATAACATAGTTAAATACATACAAAAGAACCGTCGGCATCTCAACAAAACATTAATGGCTATATTACTCTAAATTCTTAAAGTTAGTATAAGCAATACACAAATTGGGCAATGAACATTTACCCTACAATAAACCATTGAAATCCTTGAATATCTAAGGAACAGGAGAATACAACACGTGCGGTGTTGCCGTGAGAAACTTAAGGCTAACGGTACATTATACTAAGTTCACTAAAGTAATACCTATAATATTAACAAATAATTAATGAAGACGCCACAGTACCCCCCTGCCAGTGATCGAGATCACGAAAGACTGGCCTGGTAGTAATCAGGAAATCGTACGCGTCTACCAGACCTTCGCGGCCCCTGCGGTTCAGGAACCTGAGGTATAGATGGCGAACATTGGGGAACTGATTCAGGTGCGGTTTGAGAACGTGAAGTGACTTCGGGAGCGAGATCTACGACAATATTAGTAGCGCTGTCCGGATGACAATTAGGATCCCTTAAAAAATAAGCTGGTTTCAGTCTATCGATTGATACCGTAACCTCGCGGCCACGTATATCTAATACGAATGTTTTATCCTTCCTAGAAATTACTCTGTAAGGGCCGTCGTAAGGTTGCTGTAATGGAACTTTGACTGTATCGTTCCGCACCAACACGTGAGTAGCGTTACTAAGGTCCTTGAAAATGAAAGTGCTTTTCTGTCCGTGTTGAGTACTAGCGACAGGCTTAAGGTTATTAAAATGCGAACGTAACTCTTTAGCAAATTCAGTCTGCGCAGTCCCGTTAGTCGGATTGTCACCTAAAAATTCCCCGGGGAGGCGTAAGCTCTGTCCGTAAACTAACTCAGCGGATGTGCTTTTCAAGTCCTCCTTCCAAGACGACCTAATTCCTAGCAAAACGGTTGGGAGAATTCGCGTCCAATTACTGGTTGCTGCATTGTGACATTTTAGTGCACTCTTTAATTGACGGTGGAAACGCTCGACCATGCCGTTAGCTGCAGGGTGATAAGCCGTCGTTCGAAAATGAGACGTACCGATCAGGGCATTGAGATCTCTGAATAGGTGTGACTCAAACTGTCTTCCTCTATCAGTTGTGATTTTAAGTGGTATGCCAAAACGAGCAATCCAATTGGAATAAAATGCACGTGCTACTGTATCAGCTTCTTGATTGACAATGGGAATCGCTTCCGGCCATCTTGTAAATCGATCTACAGCAGTAAGACAATAACGGTATCCCTCAGAATAGGGCATTACTACAATGTCAATATGTACATGATCAAATCGAGATGACGGGAGTGTAAAAGTTCCTGGCGTTGTAACGACGTGACGAGAAACTTTTGATCGTTGACAATCAATACATGCTCTGGCCCATGACTTACAATCAGAATTTATCGAGGGCCAAACAAATCGTGTAGTGATAAGCTTAGTCGTAGCCCTACTACCTGGATGGGAGGTGTTATGAAGCATATTGAAAACGGACTTTCTGAATGGTTTCGTAATAAAAGGTCTAGCTGTTAGTGTAGAGAAGTCACAAAAAACTGGTTGGTCTGACTCTGGCAAATGAACAAGACGTAATTTAAGAGACGAGTTCCTATTATCAATTAAGCTTTTAAGCTCCGCGTCATTTTGTTGCGAGAATGCAAGAGCTTTCCAGTCTATCTCAGTACATACTGACTCTATGCGAGATAGTAGGTCGGCCGTAATGTTGTCCTCTCCTTTGACGTGACGTATGTCTGTAGTAAATTGTCCAATAAAGTCTAGATATCGAAATTGTCTAGGGGAACATTGCTGATTTTTCTTCTTAAAAGCGTAAGTTATTGGTTTGTGGTCCGTAAAAATCGTAAAACTTCGCGCCTCAACGTAATGTCTAAAATGTTTGACCGCCGCGTAGATTGCGAGTAATTCACGGTCATAGGCTGAATATTTCTGTTCAGCAGGCGAAAGTTTCTTAGAAAAGAAAGCAATTGGTTGCCATTCATTGTCGATTTTCTGTTGTAAAGCCGCGCCTATGGACATGTCGGATGCGTCACTGAAAATAGCAAGTTCCGCATCGGGCTTTGGATGCACTAGCAACGTAGCTTCAGCTAAGCTGTCCTTGCACGACTCAAAGTCACGTTTAGCTTGGTCGTTCCAAGTAATAGGTACTTTCCCTTTTTTGTTGCCGCTCAGTAATTCATGTAAACTAGCTTGGCTACGCGCCGCATTAGGTACGCACCTTCTGTAAAAGTTCAACATACCTAGGAATTGGCGTAGCTGCTTTGCGGTGGTTGGTAAGGGGTAGGTACGTATTGCTTCAACCCTTTTAGGGAGCGGACGCGTACCTGCTGCTGAGACTTGATAACCTAGAAATTCAACTTGAGACTTCCCGAACACACATTTTGCGGGATTTATTACTACTCCGTATTTCCTTAACCTAACAAATACAGTCTCTAAATGTTTTAAATGTTCCGTTTCGTCACTAGATGCGATTAAAATATCATCTATGTAGCAGTACACAAAATCAAGTTCACTTAACACTTCGTCCATAAATCGTTGAAAAGTTTGTGCTGCATTACGCAAGCCAAACGTCATAAACTTAAACTCGAATAAACCGAAAGGCGTGGTTATAGCTGTCTTTGGAATGTCCTCTTCAGCGATAGGAATTTGGTTAAACGCACGCACTAGATCTAATTTTGAAAACACTTTTTTGTCACTTAAACACTGAGCGAAGTCTTCAATATGTCGCACTGGGTATTGATCGGGCACTGTTCTATCATTCAAACCACGATAGTCACCGCAGGGCCTCCACTCGTCTTCACACTTAGGAACCATATGTAGCGGTGAAGCCCACGAACTTTTCGACGGTTGAGCGATGCCTAATTTTAACATCGACTCGAACTCTTTCTTCGCTGCTATAAGGCGGTCCGGAGCTAGACGTCTAGGCTTCTGTGCAACCGGTTGACCGGGTGTAACAATTATGTGGTGTTGAGTGTTGTGCTTGACCGTTTTCTGCATGGTCCCATCAAGGCGAGTAATGTCGACATATTGTGCTAACAGATGGTGGTACGGCGTTTCACCGTTAATTGTTTTGACCGACTCGGTTTCGTACCCAACTACCTGTCCATTAACGGTACACTGGGTAGTTGCATCTACAAGTCGTCGATTGCGCGCATCGACCATTATATTATAATGCGCTAAAAAATCGATGCCAATTATTGGTTTCGATACATTTGCCACCACGAACATCCACGGGAAATCTCTGCGTAGGCCTAGGTTAAGCGTCAGTGGGATCGTACCATATGTAGCGATCTGTGTGCCATTAGCGGCTACTAACCCATAGGCAGACATTTGGCGAGCCGTATGGATCAGTGTCTTTGGATAAACGCATAGGTCTGCACCGGTATCGACAAGAAAATCTACCTTGCTGCTTTTGTCCTTTATAAAAATGCGGCGTGTTGGTGGCTGGGAGTTTGCGTCATCCGCCACTAATGACCTCCGCTCGCGTTTCCCACCGGTGGTGATTTGTATGCGCAGGGTTGCACACACTTCTTTGCTGCAGGGCCGAATTTATGGTGGTACCAACACTTCCACCCTTCTGGTCTCGACCTTGATCGGCCTCTGGAGTGGCTGCGACTTGACCTTGATCGGGAGCGGCTGCGTTCTCTGGATACTCGTAACTCGTCTAACTGGGCCTGCATTTGCGCTAGTAACAACCCTATTTGTCCGTCAGGCGGCGCTGCGGGCTCTTGTTGCGCAGCGGTTACAGTGGCGCAGATATTTCGGCTAGATCGTAGCTGATGGTTTTCGTGGATGAGGTCTGCCATATCCGCAAGGTGATTCAGCGTGGCATCCGTCTTGGTTATCACCGCGTTCTGCATGTCGTGAGCCAAACCTTTCATCCAGATTGCTCGTAGGACGTCGTCCGTTACCGTAGACCCGGCAAGAGTCTTTAGGTGCCGCAAAAATTGTGATGGCGTGCGGTCACCGATCGCCTGGTCTTCACCGGCCATTTTGTAATAATATTTCTTCCGTGATAAACTAACACTCGTCCGCGCACAGTTTTCACGATACCGCGCACTAACCGAAGCACTAGGTAACCTGTGGTCTTACGATAGAGATCACGTCGGGGTCACCACTTTTGCGCGCGTGCGCTCTTAGGTCGGTTAACTAGTGTCGGCGTTATGGGAATCGCAAAATAAGTACTGAAGTTACTTGGTGATGGAGTCGGTTTATTAAAATAAATTACACGGAGGAAGATTGCCGACCGACCGATCCCAGAGATGAGAAGTTACTAACTAGCATGTACATTTGAGCAATTATGGAAAACTTGGAAAAGGTCGTAAGCGGCACGTTAAAAACTAAATCTATACAAAGGTATTTACAGCTAGGTTGCACAATAAAAATAGCACACAATAAAAATAACATAGTTAAATACATACAAAAGAACCGTCGGCATCTCAACAAAACATTAATGGCTATATTACTCTAAATTCTTAAAGTTAGTATAAGCAATACACAAATTGGGCAATGAACATTTACCCTACAATAAACCATTGAAATCCTTGAATATCTAAGGAACAGGAGAATACAACACGTGCGGTGTTGCCGTGAGAAACTTAAGGCTAACGGTACATTATACTAAGTTCACTAAAGTAATACCTATAATATTAACAAATAATTAATGAAGACGCCACAAGCTGAATCAGTTCCTCTGTCGCCATTTCCCAGCGCTACGTGGACACATTGGTATTCAAGCGACGCGATTAGCTTGCATACGGTGGGAGCAAGTGCACAATATTAATATCCGACTCCGGTACAATTATTATCACACCCGAACGGGTTCGGCGGAGTCCCTCGGGCCCGGCAGGGTCCCCTGGCACTCGGGGCCTCGTGACGTTTCATTGACATAATTGCATTCGTACTTTTCGTGAATATGTGAAATTTGCTGCAAAAGCAATGAGATTTTCTTTTGAAATAATTTTAGTGAGTTTTTAGTATTTGGTTTGAATGAAACTGTTGCTTGGATTTTGTGAATAACTTATTTCATACAAATCATTACAAAGAAAGTGACACTATAGATATTTACGTAATCGTCATCTTCAGCATGTAAATCGTGTAGGAAGTCATTTTATCAGTTCATCGACTAAACAAGGACATACAAAAACTACAATAACAAGAATGTTCCGGTTACCAATGCTCTATTGTTCAAAGCTTATAAAACAATAACGGCTAGGTAAATATCTCAATCCTCTCGGGCAAGTGTTCCTCGGGCGTCAGTACGTACCGGGTGGTTTGTTTTAGAGTCGAGTCATACAACTGACGCGGTACAAGCGGACTACACGATGAAGCGGCTCGGCTAATGGCTGACTACGCATGCTCGTGTGTCTGTGCGTCTGTACGTTTGTGTGTCTGCATGTTTGTGTGTCTGAGCCTATCTTGTGCGGTGTGCACCGTGAGGAGTCTGTTTGTGGAGCGTTTTGGGACTTTAACATGAGAAGAGGGGAAACGGCGCGCCTTTTACTCTTTGAGCCCGTATTCCCTGTAGGCGGCTACTATTAATCTTGTTTAAAATCTCTCTTTCTGTAGCCATCATGTCATATTTTTTTTAAAGCATTGCCCCACACTAGGAATTACTTCTGTATCGTGGGTGCGTTTACAAACATTTAAACTCACATACACAAACAGCCAGACCCGGAACAACTATCTGTCGACAATACAAATATTTGTTCCGTGCGGGAATCGAACACGCGACACGCAGCGCAGCAGTCGATCGCTCAGCCCCTGCGTCAACCTTGTCGTCGACATTAATATTGTCGTCGATATATTGATATTGACAACTAAATATTGGCCTGGCGCCGAAAAATACTAGCTCTATTTATATCACTATCCATCAATATTAATGTACATTTTATTTACCTAAAAGAAACATATACATCTTTCACAAGTCTGCATCAACTGTTTCATCAATAAACTCCTCGGGGAGCAAAATGAAACAGCATTTTGTCCGCTATACTTCTCCCTCCGCATGGCTCCATTTATCGAAAATGCAGTGAAATTAATTTCCACGGCACTGGAAAACGAGGAATTCGTTACCAATGATGTGTACTTACGTGGAAGATTTATTTTTATGTGGAAGTAAAATGGGAAGTTAAACTTGCTCAGCTTCTCTAAGGACAGACCCGAGAAAATGTTTTATTACTGAAGTTGAGAACAGCGATGCAGTTCTAAGCGTTCGCCTTAGTGCACTGTACTAATCACAAGATCAAATGTGTAGCATGGTTATAACTTGTTGTTTACTAGCACATTGTGGAACTCTACTAACCCAAACGCGAATAAAGCCGAATGAAGTTCAGAATCAATTTGACATAAGTTCCTCCGCTATCCGCAATCAGCTCTCAGACGACATCACCCCGCAGCCGTCGGCGGACGGAGCCACTCGACTAGTAATCGACACTAGAAACATTCGATTCCGATGCAAATCGAGCGCCGGCCTTACATCCGAACTTAATTTTATTTCATCTTACACCGCCGTCCCGCCTCGACGTCCGCACGCAATCACTTTACATCACCCTCCCGCCGATTCAACATGATCGGACCTCTCAAAATCTGAATCCTCTATTACGCTATCTATACATTGCGCGTTCACAAACAGATTGGCGAGCTGAGCGCAGCGCGCACGGAACGTTGGAGAAGGAGCCGGCGAGAACGTCGCGCTGGGCGCGGGAGGTGCGCGCGCCACCAATCGATACGGCCGCAGAGTCTGTGTCGACCTGGTTCCCTGCATACATGCACTCGCCTTGTAACCTATATCAGTGCCCAAGTCTTGACTCCAGCCGCCTGTCGCCTGCCGCCCGCCGCCCAGCCTCACCGCTCGCAGGCTCCGAGCTGTCGATGCCGAAATTTACCGAATACTTTTAATGGTGGAACATGAAAAGTTTTGATGTAGGAAATTGTCACGTATCAGCTCACATTTTTAAAAGAAATTCTCCTTAGGTGCGATGCTGTTGCGGAATTTTAAATTTAACTTTGTAACTTCTGTGTAGTTTTTATGGTCGTCTGTGGGTGACGCCGGAACAATTAATTGTTCGCTGAACACGGCGAGGCAGTTCGCGTCGCGCTCAATATTCAGTTATGCGAGCCTCACGTTATCTGATATTGTGAACGTAGTTAATATTATTTAAATAGGCGCACACCGTATTTTCCACGTTTTATTTTATTTCTATTTTATTAATTTTAAGAAAATTTACAGCTAGTACATTCTAGTAGTCCAGAGTAATATGTAGAAGAAAGCCAATTACAAGTTTCCATTTATAAAATGTATCTGCAATATCGATGAGCAGTTATTTAAAATCGACCATATAATAGCTACAACTCATTTTATAATTATCACCTATTCCTATGCATGCCCTGCTGCCACATTGCCGACTGGCTGATATTGTTACTTCGGCGTGAGCTATGCTTATGTAGTAGTTGGTGCCGATACGAGGGAGAAAGACTGTCACATCCATGTTTCTTTCAATAGCTGTCAGCCTGCACTGCCTGCGGCTGAGAGCTATATTAAATTACAGTTTTCTCTCAGTTGACTCTCACGGCGGCGCGCGCGACATAGCCAACTAGGTGTAACTAGTGTGGTATAGGTATGTGTCGAACCGAGTTAGAGGTGAGGATCGGAATAGTCACATTTGGATATTTTTTGAGTCATCTAACTGAATACTTTTTCTTATTTAACTCATGGCAGTGATTGATGCTGTTTTACTCTGCAAACTTTCTTTCTTAGATATCCAATCCCATTCAAATGTTTCATTTTTCACATTTAAATGTTAAACTCGATCACGCATCGCACATACATCTCGCTTCTAACTCAGTTATCCAATCCTAACATAATATTTTCTCTGCTCTCCAATATATCACACGAGCGCTACTTTTTCAGCGATAAACTAAATCTAGTGCTCACTGTAGTCGCCGATACGAATCCAATTGATATTACAATATATCTAGTGAATTTGTAAGTTGATTGATTGAGTATGTGTCAAAGAAAAGACGCGTTAATATTATAGCAGAGGTGTTCTTTTTCTTCTTTAGGATATATTTTACTTCACAAGAATTGATTAACCAGTAAAAAACTTACTGCCCAAGGTGCGCAAAAAGTACGTATGGTAGTAAGTGTGCTCGTAGATATTCTATTAATTAAACAAGAGGGATTAAATACATAGGTCCAAATATCTGTTCGTATAGTTAAAAGTATGGTTTTTATTAAATAGTTCCCTTCACAGAGACATTTCTTATTATAAGAAGAGCAGCTATACCCTGTTACAGTTTTACAGCCAGTTTCGTACATAAATACTTTTGCTATAGCAATCATGCTGAACTTTGTCATGTACTGTGGCGGCCCCGATCCCAGACACTGCAAAATTACTTTACCTGTGCAAATTTTATAGAATTACGGACTACATAATAAAGATAAAGCAGCTATTACGTAAAATGGATGAGTCAGTTATTCATCATCATAATTTTACGAGTGAAGGGAGTCAATTTCGCTTGCTATAAAATTTTGTTATAAAATATCTTCTTAATAATTACGACGTTGCCTACGGAACTTGTAATTTGTGAATCATTTCATGATTGGCAAGTTAAAATTGTGCTGTGTGCACAAAATTACGATCTTTGACTGTCAGATAAGGCGATTATTTATGAGATTTGGCTTGAATCTGTTATATAAACCGTCGGCAAGAAAAAGTGAAGTAAAAAACATAAAGTAGAAGACGATCCAGCCCTACCATTATTACTATTCAAAAACAAATGTGTATAGATTTAAACTATTGAAACGGCCCATATGTCACGTGGAGCATTAATCTCTGGAGACCTCTAAGAAATATAAAGGACAAGAGCGAACAAATGATCAGTCCCCAGACGAACATACAAGAAAAAGAAAGCCACTTTTATTTAAGAGCTAAACTTCCAACTCTTTTTGCAAATACAGGAATATTTTTCTGAACGATATATGGATATTCTGGTTGGCTCGAAGTCTGGCTAGCTTACGTGGGTAACGCCTAGGAATATCCGCGTGAAACCATTTCGTTCGGATCCCGATAGGTTCAACACACACGTAGCTAGCGATACCTTTAGCATCAGCGATCGGTATTGCTTTTTAAAGCAGGATGCAGCGGTTGTATCGCATTTTAATTGTGTATTACTGATGCTGTAGGTATTTCTTTAGATGATGAGCCTCTTATATCAGAACTTTTTTGTTTTGCAATTATTCTTTGATCTGCATTTGAATTATTAATTAGTCGATGCAGCATCAATACTATGGTCAAAACGCCAGTCGATGCTCGCAAGCCCGGTACGTGCGCGTATAGTAAAGTCGAATACAGTTGTGTTCAAACTTCACGCGGCTCGCGGCTCGCGCCCACATCTCTGGGCCGTTATCGCTCCCCGCAGTCAAATAGACTTGTTGCCCAATTTCACAACACACTAGCTACACACTCTGACTAAATAAATGTCTAGCAATGTGTAAAATTGTCAACGTTGAGACTAAATTCGTTTGCTCAAATATTCAAGTTATTATTTATGGTTGAAGGCATTTATATTTGAGCTAACTTCATTTTCAGATTTCGTTTAATTTAAATTGCAAGCTGACGTAAAGTATAAAATTAATTTGTAACTTGTTTTCGTTTTAGTGAACTGTCGCTTTGAAATGTGTAGAAGAGACTTGCAGATAATCTGAGAACTAATTAAACCAGTAAATTTTGATGAAATTTAGTGTACCTATGGGGGACCATGACCTGGATTAGGACCTGGATTATGATTTTTATCCCAATACTTCCACGAAATCAAGTCTTATGCGGGTAAACACCGGGGTGCAGCTAGTTTCTTAATAAATATAATTACTTACATTCTATTAGTGTTTATAACCTACACTAAAGTCAACTTCTCCAATATAAGGTATAGGTCACGGCAGGAAACGGCACCACACAATACATGTTACTACATTAAAGGCTTATGGATATTCAAAGAAGGCATTAGCAGATTACCAGCATAATGCAGCCATATGCAGGGATAACACTACTTCAACCTAAAAAGGTAGTTAAATATGTAGGCTACTTTTGTAATTCTCGGATAGGGTAAAAGTCAAAATGCAAATCAGGCAGTTTATCATAAATAAGTAACTTCTCGTTCCGACAGTACCTGTAGTCGAGTTAAACGAGTAAAAACTTACATGTGACATCCAAACGTGGGTTTTATTTAAGACTTGCCTTACGCTTTGGAGAACTGTTTCATTTTGTATGTTTCATATTTTATGAGATTACTTTAACAGAACACTCCTTTTTTCTGTTTTAATAAGAACTTGAGTTTTTAATATTTGATTACAATCAGATGAAAAGCTATTTAACTCTTACTCATTATTTCACGTGATAGATCATGTTATAACTAAGAATAGTGTCAATTTGCACTTTTACACAATTCCGTAGCATTTTATTAGGGTCTGATAATTGATAAAAACAATTTGTTCATCTATTACATGTGTGAAGCTGAATTGCCTCGATATTAATATGTCGATGAAGTCTGTGTTCGTGGGCTTCAGCAAATTGCAACTGTTGCAGTTTTTAAAAGAAGAGTAAAAGAACACTATCTGTCCACTTCATCATACTTTTTTTTTTTTTTTTTTATAGCTGTGTTTGTATTTTTTTTTTTTTTTTGAGTATGATATAATTATTATTATTCTAGTGATATTTATTTAGTAGTATGTATGTATGTATGTTTATTTGTATGTATGTTAGTATATTCTCGCAATTTTTGTTTAGTTTTTAAGAGAAATGTTTTTGATTGTATGTATTATTTTTTGTCTCCTTTACAATTTCACACGCTGTCTACATCTCTGTATCTTTTGACCTGTCTCGGGTATGCTGGAAGAGATTTCTTGTGAAATAAGCATCACCTCTGTACCTATTTTTCTGTTCTGTTTTTCTTGTCTGTTTATATGTGTGTGTGTACATAAATGGTAAATAAAATAAATAAATAAATACATTTTTAGATGATGGTGGTGACAGTTCCATTTTATGGTCACAGTGAAGGTTGTCATTTCTAATATACAGACGTCAGCAGGTCAAGCTACCCGAAACTGTCAAATTTTCACAATCAACCTTGCACCTTAATGCTTCAAAGAAAAGGTTGAAAATATATTAAAGAAATTTGACAGATTATAGTAACTTGATGTGCTGGCGTCTGTACCATGGTGCATTCACAGCATCCCTGAGTACTTTATTTTTGAATTATTTTAATGTTACTTTGTTTCGTACAGCGTCAAAGTTGGATGCCATATGTCCAAATTGGCACAAGAATATATTATAATATGCTTGTGTAATAAAATTTTATGTGGATTGATTTCCAGGATTTCCTTTCGAGTAATTAATACTTGGTTTTAACCGTTTTAATAACAGTTTTTTTTTAAATAGTTTGGATAATACGGGCAAATGCAGGCAAAGGGTCTAAACGATGATGCTTCAGGGGTGGTTTCCCAGACTTCGCAATCATAATGACTTCAGCAACATTCAATGGCTCAGGTACATGTTTTAGCATAAATGTAGCATTGATAAGAACATCACTTCCATTTAGATGGACTTTTCAATTCCAACGTTTTGTACAAACAAAATCATTTTGTATCCATAGTATTATAAACGTATTACTTAAAACCAGTTCCTGTACAAACTGTTCTGAAGGTTCTAACTCAACCGTCACGTAACGACAACAGTCTTTCACAACCAATCTTGAGCCACATCAATTAAAGGTATGTATAAGATTATAAGCCGACCACAGTTTTGATCCGGCACATTAATCCTTTATCGTCAGAGTCCCGGGGGAAATAACGAGAGCAGATGAACTTCGATACCTACGTAATTAAAACGACTAATGTCCTACTATTATTGGTGTTGGCGCGGAATTGAGAACTGCCCAATATTGGTGTGAAACATGTTGGTGGAGTTGAGCAAATGTTGGTGTGCTTTTTTTGTGTATTTTTTCCTGTTTATCTTCATTAAACTAGTTGGTTCCCGTGTTTTGAAGGATTTAATTTCTGTTTATCCGTAGTCATATACCGACCGAAAATAAAAACTACAAACGAACTGCTTCAGACAGAGTAAGTCGATACAGATCATAAGGATAATAAATGATACAAATCTTTTCGAACAGCGGACCCATCTTTGACGTACTTGATCAACAAAATGTTGGATCCTATATTTGGCTGTCGGATTGGCCCAACGCTAAAAGCCAATAACTGTTTAGTTGTCCAATTTTACGGATGAACCAACCATGTTGTGTTGCGTGATCGTGTCAGCTCTACTTACGCAGGCGGTGTGGCCACACATGTGTATAACTGTGTTTTATACGCGAGTGTACAAGACAACCTCCCAGGAATCTATGCGGTCTACGTCAGACGCACGCTGTGGGTTACAGTATTGGGATAAGTTTAGTGTAGGATACGTAAGATAGCTGTGACTCGGAGTGTTTATTCAACAGTGACTGCGTGTTGTGTCAGGTGAATAGCATCTGGGTGTAGTGTGCGGAGAACGGGGGCTCAATCCGTTTAGTGTGGTATTGAAATATCCAGCGAAGACAGTCAGTTAACCTCATTGTAAATAAAGAGTGCCTTTATCAAATATTCTGTATAAAAACGAATATAGAATTATTAATTATTTATTCATTATTATGCCTACTGATAAAAATACTACCTGCTATAAAAATTTAAAAATTCACCATAATGGGTTATTCCTTAACATCCCATTTACAAGACGATTTAATCTATTTACACCAGTTAAACTACCTTCGCGGGGCTACCAGGACGTCGCCAAAGCTTTTGACACGGTTTCTATTCCTATTCTGTTGCACAAGCTTGAAACCATAGGTATCAGAGGCACTCAGCTGAAACTATTTAAGAGTTATCTAGAAGATCGTACCCAATGTGTAAGGATTGGAATTTTTCTCCGCGAGGATAAAAAAACACATCCTTCGGAGTTCCCCAAGAAAGTATTTTAGGGCCTACAGTATTTTTGATATACATAAACGATCTTTGTAATCTAAGTCTAGATCATGGCCAAATTGTTTCTTATGCTGACGACACTGCCCTTCTATTTTCGGCTGACTCAGAAAAAAATGTCTACAAGGTTCACTACACTAAATGCAGACAAGCCGAAATTATATTAAGTTTTCGATGCGCAAGCAAATATCAACTGGCACTACCTCGACATTATATGCTCATTTTTGCACAATTAACACAAATAACCAATGTTTGTCCTAACATTAAAATGGAAAATACAACAAAATATCTTGGTGTTATAATAGATGAAACACTTTCGTTCAAACAACATATAGAAGCTTTAAATAATAGAATTCACAAGTTGATATTTGTTTTAAAAGGTTACGCTGTATTGCTGACCCAAAAATAGTTAAACAAGTTTACTTTGCTCTATGTCAATCGATTTTAACTTACTGTATTACATGGGGTGGAGCGGGTAAAACATTGTTACTAACCGTCGAGAGAGCTCAGAGTGAAGGCGATTCTCAAAGTGTCTACTTTCCGCCCTTTCCTTTTTGCTACTAACGTCCTGTACAAATCTTGTGAAGTATTAACAGTTCGAGAGCTATTTATTATGGGCATTGTATTAAAACAACACAACGCTCTACCCTACAGCACTAGATATACTAATAAAAGACGTAAAGATATAGTTTGTCCACAAAATTCTACAAAACATGCTTTTATAGCCAATTTTACCTGTACCTCGGACCTCTCCTTTATAATAGACTAAACTCGAAAGCAAACATTTATTCTCTGAACTATACAAATTGTAAGATAATCTTCAAGGAGGCTCTCCAAAGTATGTCTTACGAAGAAACAGAGAATTTACTAACTGTGTTAAAGTAAATACAGGTATACAAATATTGATCAAATTTAGAAATTAGGAGTTATGCTACTCAACATATAATTATTTTTCTATTGTCAACTTTTGATTATTTATTAATTTTAAAATATTTTTTTTACTCTTCTCGCCTGAAACACAGGATTACCTAGTTCAGGCACGTAAGTCGTAGAAATATAATTTACATTTAAGCGAAACTGTACTAATTTCCATGCCTTTTAATTTTTTGAATAAATATTATTATTACCAGTACAGGCAGAGACGGTCATAACAGAGAAACCCACTAGTTCCTCTGCCCGAGAGTTAAACTTGAGACCTCAGTCTTGGCAGCTATACATACTGTCAGCAAATAATATTATCTGTGAGACTCGCGGGTTTCTTTGTTACGTTATTTGATACTTTTTGCTTTTCTCGTGAGCATTGTGCCAATAAATAAGTATATACTAGCATGCCCAGTCTTTCTTTTTCTTTAACGAAACTCAAGCAAGCAGCCACATACGATGTTTCTCTTCAATTCCATCGAGACAAAGAAGTACCCACGATCAAACATACATTGTGTATGTTGTATACATACACCATGCATGAAGTAAACAATCTCGAAAACCAATATACCTACTCAGTCAGTTTGAATTTTATTATCAAACTCTGTGGAGATACATAATTTGAAATTGAAAATGTAAAATGTGTACAAGTGCCGAGGACAGCTCGGGTTCAACAGTCTACACAGCCAACTAACATGTTACTGACGTTAAATATTCAAAATATAAAAATCAACTAATTCGAATTGAAATATTATGATCAATCCATGAATATGACTCAATAAAAATTGCATGTTGATCATACATAAACGTAGGTATATACGTTTTCATCTATTTAAATCGTCAATCATTTTTAACCGCTTTCAAAAAAGAGTATGTTATATTATTAACTGGCAACATCCCTAACTTAACTCAAAGTATGCACCATACTAGCTCCCCCGAATGTCAAGGTCACTGTACCCCAACATTCAGACTCCCGCGTTCATCAGCGGCCGACTGCTACCCGCATGACACTGTATTATTTAGTACCTATTCCGGCTACCATCGTCTTTTTTACGCCGACCTTATTTATGTGCCCCCGAGCGGCTGGGGCCCATATCTGCGGCGATCCATCACGAGAACGACCGATATCGAGACACAGTGCATGACAAACGATCCATGTTTCACGCAAATGTATCGCACGCAAATGTGTGCCGTGACAATAATAGGGACCACTTAACGTGTCACGCGGCAACCCCGCGGGGTGAAAATGTACTGGAATTAGATTCCACGTAGAATTAGAATCTATTTCTAGATTTTCGGGCAGATCGGTAAATTTACTAGTAAATGATGAATGTGGTGATGTGTTCGGGGAATTGCAGCTGTCTGTTACATGCAGTTGTTTGTAGCCGTAAATGTCTAAATAATTCATTATTGATAATAAGCAATAATATCATACAGAAAAATAGAAATGGATATTATTGATGTATGAGGTTGATTCATATAATATTATTGATGTAGGAGGTTGATTCATGTAATTTAACTTCTTATTTCTAATTAATTTTAAACAATATTTTACATAATTATACGTATATATGAACTCGGAGAAACTGCAAGGTAGAAACTCCTCTCGCGTACTTCCTATGGAATCACGTCTTCTTTTAACTTTCTTGCCACATTATCACGCGTTCGATCTGCAGACACGTCCTGTGTCCGCGCCTTGCCATCGGCGCGATCAAATTACATTTGAAAATTCTACTAGAATACTCATAGCCTTACTATTTATCGTTTAGGAACTCACTCACACATCACTCACTGCTAACAGAAAATAATTGATTATCATTTGTCTATCATAGGACCCAAAAATTTCGACGTAGCACTGCTTTAAAGATGGTTGAAAGAGATTTCGCTTTCATAATGCTATTCAGTGACTTTTGCCCCCCCAAAAAATGTCACCCGTATTTTCAGAAAGCGTTTAGGCATTAATTAAATCTTTTCTAACTCGTCGTTGTGGCCACGTCCTGCCAACCAGCGTGTGGAGTGGGGCAGGACTTTTATCAAGTGGGCCTGTGTGTGTGGGTGTGTGGGCCATGCTGGTGGGAAACTGTGCCGAGGTGCCTCGATGGTCGACTCGATATAATTGACTAAACGGCTGTGTCTGTGAATACTCGGAGCATTGCCACTTGGATTATGAGTTTTGGTAGCCGTGTTGATTTGAATGAGAATTGATTGTGGAATAAAAGACTTGTGTATAAGTTCGATTATTTTTATTGATACACTTTTCCAGCGCTGTTTATTATTTTCCGCAACGCTATTATTCAGTTCCTGAGGAGTTCTTTTAAACTTGTCAGCATCTAGAAAGACGCATAGAAATAGTTTGTTCTACAGCTAACAAATGAATAAATTACAAAGTTCGTCTAGTTCCAGTGGTTCCAGTGGTAGGGCAGCTAAGAGTGTGTCGCTGGTAGTTCGGTGGCGCGCGAGTGTTTCATCTCGCGCCGAGCAGAGCACGAATCGGAAACGAATCAATTTGTCCTTTGTGCGCGTTCCACTCCAGAATATTTCTGCATTAAAACTCCGCCGTTCTAATGCAAATGTTGAATTTAAAAGAGTCCCGGCGAGCAGGCCACTCGCTTTTATTATTTAATCCGCCGTCAACCGGATCGAAGTCCGCTCACAAATAAGTAACGGCGCCATTCAATTAGTCTGAAGTATCGCTGCAGCGATTCTGTTATGTATTTCCATTTTTCATTTTGCTTACGTACGAGTGACCCATTTTAACTAACGATTAGAGCGTGGAAATCAAGAATTCAGACATTAAAAGGTTGAACAGCACTTGGATGCGGTCCAAAAGCGGGTGAATGAAATAAGAAGTATCTATTAGGGGTCGTGTGGGTGTTTATTGAGGGGTGGTGTATCGGTGCACATCGCACGGTGCCGCTGAGACGTCGCGGTGCATGGTGCGGGGTGTCTCACTCACATGCACACTTACACAGACTGTGGATGGCGCACGTCTCGCACGCCGCGTCCTCGCTTCCAGACGACTGCCACCATTATGAGTACGCGTCGCTCACAAAATGTACAACTGGGTTTTTGAGCTTTTTCTCACGTTCCAGATTCAAGGTAATAGAGTAGGATCAATCGTCAAGGGTGGTTTATTTATGCAGACTTACTTTAGTAATATTTTCGCTACGATTTCATTTACTTTAACACGACGTAGATAATTAAATTAGTTGCGATGTTTCACCCTCCATGAGTCGCAAAGATAGATATATATATCGCATATACGGAATATGCCACTTGCTAGCGGCTCGGGGACACTGAATTAAAAAAGTCTCGCGTCATACAGACAACCATAACCATGTGACGTCACGTTGTTGTGCATTCTAATAACTTTTTCTTTTGTTTGTTTCAGGTAAGCAAATATTTCTTCAGGTTTCGAAGTAGCAAAATCATCAGGTAAAAAGTATGCAGTAAAATTTTCCTATAAAAATCATTTTTCGAAAGTTCAATAAAAAAAATTCGCTAACTTAAGTCGTGACAACTCTACTTACATAAAAGAAAATCCTTCTAAAGAAAAACTTTTAAGATGCAGATTCACTGTTATTGGTCTTTTAACCCAGTTCAATGCAATCTTGCGGATCAAAGGTATCACAAATATTGGCAAACATATTGGTAACCAACATGATAGGCCCGCCAACTATTTTATATCGGCACAAAAGGTTCGGGAACAAGGTAACTGCGTTTATTTTTACTTACCCCTCTTTATCTTTAGTAAAAACATGTTATTTTATTATAATGGAAAGATTACCCTTTCTGTTGTAGGGGTTCTGTCGATAATGTTGATCGTTTAGGGTTCGCGAAAACTATTAACTGAGCTGGTTCAGGGATAAAACTTCAGCTTTAGGTATCAAATTGTTTGCTTAGGCTTTTACATTTATTTTTCCACCGATCAAAGGTTTTTCTACCATACAAGTTTTTGCAAAGCAGGATAACACTTTAGTAGTCAATGTAAAATATTGATTATTTTCGTTCAAAGACTCGAATACTCAGTTTTCATGCCCACAGACTCTCTGCCAATATTAGCCGTGAACTGTTTGTCTAACGTTGTGTGACCCACATACTGATGAAAGGTTTTTATTGAAAAACTACGGCTAAGAGGCGAACTTAACAGAACAAATCAATGTAAAACTTATATTTACTGAACCGCAGTGTGCCAGCTTCTAACATCTTAGAGCTTGGGACAAAGCCAGTGCATATACTAACTGTGGCTAGTGCTAACAGTCGCCAACGAATATATTTTAGTGAACTAGAGTAGGTATGCATTTACACGATGTCTGTTAGGTTTCAACAGTTCAATAAAAGTCCTTCAGACCGATTTTCGGCCATGGCGACCAATCTCAGCGGAGACCAACCTCCGGCGCGGGAGATATTATAGTGCACAAGTGTGTGCGCAGACATAAGTGCACTCTCTCTTGCCACACTCTCATTGTCCGATGTAAGGTTGCAACAGTTACGAAGGAACCAAAGTACTACAAAACCAGCATAAGATGGCCCCTTATTCTATTGAACGTCCGTAATATTGTCCTTGAGTCTGGCGGACTCAAGGTCAAAATGTTACCACTGATGTGTCCTACTATTTTAGTACTGTTTAAGTATATCGTTAAATTCTGATCCCGTTCTTTCTCACAATCATAATTTCCTCAGAAACAGTAACGACAATGCCTAAGACATCGTTATGCATAAGTACTTACAATGTAAAACAACAGATAGTCTCCTCCTCTTCTCCTCCTCTTCTCCTCTCTCCCAACGAACTCGATTACTTAAAATTTCCGTCGCCCGGAAACTAATAATCACTTTAGATTTCTATCGACTTCGCTAAAAAAGATGAAGTAAGGCTGAGATAGTCCCCGCTCCAGTCTCCGCTCCCCGGTGAACATTGAACTATTTCAGAGGCGCGGAACAAAAGCTTTGTCCTCCGAGACTGTTGAAGTAATTGATGGTATCTGGGATACGGATGTTTTTCACTATAACCAGGCGGTGTGGACGCGCAGAAGGACAACAGGTTAACAGATGAGCGAGTTTGGTAATTTCGTTAATGAGTGAGGGCAATACGTCTCGATGGAAAACAAATACGCCTACCGCTACAAAATAAAACCAAATAGTTTCAAACTAAAAGCGTTTTATATCCGTCGACCAACTTACAAAACTTATGAGTAATCCTGAAGACAGCAGTGTTCTTGGGCAGTAACTTTGGATGCTAAGCCTCAGTGGGGTCCACATATAGATAAATTGTAAAAAAAGCTAAGTTCCGCAGCATACGCTGTTAGAAAAATTCGTAATTTAACTTAAATAGAGACAGCCCGTTTAGTGTACTTTAGATATTTTCATAGTGTAATGTCGTACGGTATTCTATTGTGGGGAAATGCCGCTGATATTCAGACTATCTTTGTTTTGCAGAAGCGAGCTGTTCGATCAATTTATAAATTAAGTCTGTTAAGTCTGAACGGGCTATCCCCGAATCCCTGACACTCAGGGATTCGGGGATACCCCGTTCATACAGGCAGCGACATGCGTTCCGACTGGGCAAAATTAGTTCAGACTAGGACCTACCAGTTTATCCTAAAGCATGTAAATTCTAACTAGGATAAACCGATTCGACCTAGGCTAAACTGGTCTATCCTATCGGTAACAGGATGAACGAGTTTGGCCTAGGCTATACTGGTTTGTCCTATCGCGTGTAGGGAGAACTGGTTTGGACCCGAGAGTTTCGCCTAGGTTGGCCTAGGCGAAACTAGTTCATCCTAAAATCGGGCTCGTATACCTACAATGACATTTGCTTGCTTTGTAAATCATAAAATCTTTCATTTATTTGAAAACATGGGTAAGAGATACATAAATATTTTTGCTTATAATAAAGCTCTCCATACTTTACCATCACATGGGTATGCAAATAGTGTAATACAATTCAAGTAAAATAAAGTATTCTAAAAAAAAAAAAAAAATATATAAAAAATAAAATGACCGACAGGTCATTTTATTTATTTTATTTTTTATTTTTCTTTCTGGTCTGTTAGTTTTTGTCATGGTCTGGCAGTTTGAGTAATTAATGTGGTCTACCCAAATGTACTTTCTTTGGTATTATTCGTCGCATCGTTGAGCTCCTTAAGTTTTGAGTTGAGCTGCACGATTTCTGACAAATGCGTGCACTGACTGGACAGGTCCTCTCAATCTGTGTGGTTCTTTCCTCAAAAGACCATCTCAGACATCCATCTACATGGTTTTCATATGATCTGACAAAGATTATGTCTGGACTTTAAAAGAGACTGTGACCTCTGAGTTTGTTTCGGCCTTTGTTCTCAGACAAGTCAGATAAGAAACGCTGACTTCATTTAGTCAGATAGGTCAGGTAGTTTTAGTTAGATATGATTGACGTGTAAAAGTGTTTGTACAAACCTAATTATAAAATAAAATAATTTATCAGTAGCTAACCTTCAGCATGTATGCGTGTATTATATTTAATCAGTGCTCTACCACATAGTTGTCTCAGTGTTGAACCCTATGCTCCTTCTGCGCCGCCCTGCCGCGTGGTTTACGGCTGACTGGTTGACAAGCGCTTTGTGCGGAAGGATAGATTCCCACCATTGTTTCTGAACGCGATTTGCATTGATTGCCGAGAGGAGAGGAGAGTAGCGCTAAGTAAACACCTAATGGTGCTGAATATTGACGATGGGGATTGTAGATAGACTAGACATCTTGGTTTTAATTGGTAGTCTTAACTGATATGCTTACTGGAAGACGTAGCGTTTGCAGGCCTCGGAACAAGATGGGCCGATGACCTGGTGAAAACCGCAGGAATCCGCTGAATGCGAGAAGCACAGAACCGATCACAATGGCTATCCTTGAGGGAGGCATGAGAAATGATGAACTGATATGCTTTACTAGTTCTGCACTACGCCTATTCTCTTATATGTTAGGAGTGTCACTTTGTTAAATTTCCACAAAATCGGTTCTGTGTGTAGATAGTACACGTGACACGTACATAACCGATAGAAAATCTTTCGGTGTTATACATTAATAATTTGAGTGTTAGTTTGGAATATCGCCTTCCAAGATAATAGTTACGCGGATAATAATTAATTGAGACTAATTCAGACTAATTCATTGTAAAGTTGAGGCGGGATATTCTGTGCCTAATATAAGTACGTCGTACACACACAACACAATTAATTATTTACATATTACTGATGTTCTTCGAACATACATACATCTATGAATTCCATTATTATAATACATTGTCGCACTGCTCCGGGAACAGCGTCGCGCGACACAAGCCGCGTGTAATTACTGACATCAATTAGGTAACCGCTGTTAATCTGTATGCATCTGTACGGGGTATTGAATTCCCACTGATATACAACACATAAACTTTATAAAACAACAACATTCGAAAACAAAACAAGATTTAAAAACGAACTCAATTCACTGAAAAAGTTCGATGACCTGCCCGCGTATTACCTGAACACATAATAGTCGTATACTAAGACAAGTCAGAAGGCCTACTTCTAACAACTTTTGAAAAACTAATCTAATTATATACCATATTTACTCTTTATTATTCATTCGTATTTTTCTATTTATTGGTTTTAAAAAACACATTTACACATTAAACAGAAATAATAATATTTTGTAAACTAGATGAGGTCGGTGTTGCAGGGCAAGTCAGGTGACAAATTAAAGTGGCACACACATGGTACCAAATCATTTGAGATTTGTGCCTGATAGCGCTATAGTCAGGTTTTGATCAGACTGCTGATATTCTTGTACAGTGGACTTTTTGTACCATTGTGTTTGTATTGTGTCGTACCACTGTTCAACAAACGGAGCGCGAATTAAATTCCAGCAGAATTACAGAGACCATTACCAGTGGATGTTGATTGAGGGAGAGTAATATGAAGCGAACACAAACAGGATTACTTCTGACCCTATCGTTTTTTAAAACAATACCGTGCCGGAGAGGGACTTGTACAGCAGGCGGGGCCCATTGTTTACAATCTGTGCGCTATACAGAAATAATTATATTTCGTTATTAATAGAATTACAAAATGTAAAGAAGCTTTCTGCGAGCGGGGCGTTATTCAAAACAAATAAATTGAAAACTAATGCTATGAACACATGTCCAAATATGTTATGCGAATACTTATCTATTTCAAAGTCCGCTAAGAAAGGGTAGCTGAGGCTCAAAACCGACTCCCAACACTACAAGCGCTAGCCTGATAACGATAACTAGAATAACGCCAAACAAAAACAATCGCCAACCAGTGTGGGGATGTCAACGGGCTATGGGCGGGCGGGGTGAAGTGGGGAGGGTGATTATCATCTGATGTAGAACTCCTTAATGCCGGTAATAAGCGTCGAGAGGCGCATCGCGCGCCTAATGCTAAAGTTACCTACTCAAGATGAGGAATAAAAAGGGGAAAGGCCGACACAACACAATGCGATGAACGACTCCTCTTGATGAGTAGGTCAATAGAACAGTCTAATTACTCACTAGGTTGAGCATGGCCAGATAAGGCAACATTCAGCATTTTGATAAGCCTCATAATCAACCTGTAATGTTCCCACTGCTGGGACACAGGCCTCCTCTCAGTGAGAGGGAGAAGGTGGTAATCCACCACACGGGCCAGTGCGGGTTGGTACATGTCATGACACACTAAATTGCGTTAATTTTCAAGTGATGCGAAAACTAAGTGATGATCTAAGATATCTTATCTTGAATTGTTTACACACCGTTTGACAACGTCTGTTTACCGAACGAAGTAATTCTATCTAGATCTACTTCTATCTATCTACTCTGTGGCGAGGGTTCGCCCACACCCATAGCCAACACTAAATCGTGGTCAATCCCATAGAATTATAAGGTTGCTATTGAAAGTTGTTATCTTCCGCCGCAGAGTGAGTGAGTCCGCTATGATACTGTTATTACTGCATTATGTATTCATTTTCTATTTCCGCGATGTTTTGCATTTGACGATTTAGAAATCCGTTCGGCGGTACGAGTATATTAGCTCACTTGTGTTTGAATAGCAAAAGTTTCTTCAAGTTATTATTATCTTTACGACTATTGTGCGGCATTGTGAAAGTTTTATTATGACCTTTGTGAGCCGTAAAGGTCAAAGAACAGACAACTTTAAACATTAAACCGAAAATCACAATAATATGATCAGCAGTCATAACGCAAGTCACTTGCTTGACTAGTCAACTTGCATGATAGTTGCCAAGACAATAACACCTACTGCGCAGATGCAAGCATCTGGCACAGTCGAGGGGCCCGTGACAACGCCCAGATTATCCGTCACCTTCCAGTAACCTTACGATTGACATGAATCGCCAGATCGCCAGGCAGGTGTATCCAAGCGCGTCAACATAAACACTCCCTGGCGAGACATGCACCTATATTTTTTACACAATCGACCCCCTAATGAACTTAGCACCAGCTCTGATGTTGTGGGGAGTCCGGATACACTCTACCGCGGATTAATATTGGGTACGTATAGTAGAGTCAACTGAACATGACATACCGACGTCGTTCTACACCCGGTTCAGTAAGACGTACCTAGTGGATGTAGGCAAGACGATCAACCGGTAATACTAATTGCTATTAATACTAATTTAATATTAAAACTAATATAATATTATCCGCTCGCGTTGCATCGATGAATCCATTTGACGTACTAGGTTGCGTTGCTAAATTATTCTGTCAATTTAAATTTGAATTCACTAATTGATGAATCTTAGAAACTTAGTAAATCAATATCATTGTTTGAACCGATTACATAAGTTACATTTTAGAATACCTACTTTTGATAAAGCGTTACCTTATTTATTTCCCAGTCGGCACGTTCTAGTTTTAGCGAATGCTAAAACTAACTAAGCAGTCATCATTATGACACAATACGAGACCTTGTTATTTGAAAGTTGTTGTATTTCAAATGACACAATCCAATCGAGATAACAATCGAAGTTACTCGATTTTCAATTTGCAAATGAAAGCGCAACAAAGTGAAGCATTTTTTACGAAGTTTGTGTCGACACAACAGTCCCCATTCGCTACTCGAAACAGTATGGCCGCCACGAAGCATACGTAAAATTCTGTACTCCCTTACTTCTCCTAAAATTGTTTGTCCAAAAATCATTATCCATAACACGTTTGCTATAAAACTTCAGTAACCATAATGTTCATAAATTCGAAATTTTGTTTTACATAATTATCTTTACTTCTAAAACTATTCTGTCATAATATCGTGTAGGTACTATAATAATTTAATCTCCTAATTTTGCATGAAATAAAGTCACATGTCCTAAGTATTGTATTATATAATGTGTATTATTCCAAATGTTCATTTCTAATGAAATTGTTAGCCATATAACATTTGCTAAAAATTAGGTTTTAGTGACAGAAACAAATCGCTGTAAACCCGACTCCACGCAGTCTTGTCTGCCCTACCCCTAGAGTGTAATTTAGAATCGCGTAGGCGCGTAGGGGCGAGGCGGCCCGCGGGCTGAGGAGCAGAAGGCTGTGAGCGAGTCGCCATGGCTGAGGCTAGCCGGCGAAGCCGCGGTGGTGAGCGAAAGCCGTCTGCGACGATTAGCACGCGTGGGGCCGCCGGAGACCAGCAGCGCCGGAGCCGTGACAGAAACCACGCCTGCTGCATGCTCCATGCTGCATGCTGCATACTTGTTGCATACTTGCTTGCATGCTGCATGCTTGCTGCCGGATCCGTGACAAAATCCATATTGCCTTTGCATCTTTACTATTTATGTATTTTATGAGTTGGATTTGGTAAAATAATAAACAATTGTAATAAAGAATCAGATATTTTTTAATTACATTTTTTTTAATAATTTAATTTAATTATTATTATTTAATTTTTCTTTATTTCAACTAAGTACATATAAATTACATTTTTAAATATTTTTATAAACAAAAATATAAAAAAACATTATTTAATTATTATTTTTTTTTTTCCTTTATTTCGTTTAAATACTTACAAATTACATTTTTATATTTTGACAGTCAAACTCAAACTCAAACTCAAAGTATTTATTTCAATTAAACCAATTACAGGCACTTTTGAATTGTCAAGGGGTCGGTCAGTCAGAGAAATGAAGCTAGTTGCCCATTCCAAAGCGTAGTAGGTACCTATGGAGAAGAACGGGCAAGAAACTCCATGGACACTCTTTTAAATCAAAATATGGTTACGAAGTATTAGTTACATCATTCATGTTAAAAATTATGCATGTGAGAACGATGCAGAACGTTAAAGGCGTCCGTAATGAAAAGCCTAAAACAATCCAAATATTAAATTAAATTAAAATAAGCCATGGCAGCAAAGAGATGACCATCCCCACTGACGGCGCCCGTTCACGAACATGACGCACGGATTAGCACCATTCAGCTCAACCATTTTGAAGGGAGCTAAATGATCCAACACATGTGCCACCATCAGCGAGACATTTGAGTGAGCATGACATACTCTCAGCCGCCAGGGCACATTCAAGTCAATGAAAGACGTACCCAGTAAATGGTAGCTTTATAGTATGTACCTACACAGTACTCACACATGTGCTACTCACAGTGTGTGGCAAATCCTCACGAGTATCAAACAACGTTTATAACACACTTGCAAGTAAACAATAAATAACTTAAACATATATATGTATATATGGTATTCATATATAATGGTATTCAGCTGCATCCGGTTAGACTGGAAGCCGACCCCAACATAGTTGGAAAAAGGCTAGGCAGATGATGATATATATGTATATGTATATTTTTATAAACAAAAACATAAAAAAAAACATTTAATAATATAAAAAATAGTAGCGACCGGTATCGGGAACAGGGTCCAAGCTCCAGAGAGAGGAACTGTAATTATTAGGATAAATAAACATTAAATAATTTGATTTTAGGACTTATAACTTTTATTGAATACGATTTTAAGTATTTTTTTATATTATTGATAGTAATATTTATGACAAACAAATATAAGGCATATTGTATTTAGGGATTTCAATTTTATGGCATGTGATATTATGTGACATTAAGTTCGGGCAAGTTATCATTCGGACAAATGATGATTAGGACAAAAAATGGCACTTTAGATTATGGATAAAAAAGTTAGGTAACACAATAGAGAACCGTAAAATTCGTTCCTTATGGCAATAATCTCTATTGTGTCATCATTGTGTGTGCTAAGATTGTACGATTATCGCGTTCATTACGATCGTGCATTGCGAGTGCACAATGAGTTTGATTTTAAGTAGTTGATGAAAACATTCTATGAATGATTATGGGCTATGAAGACTGACTCTGTTCCTATGTTCTTACATAGATCAGACTCGAAGATTCTATATTCAAAGCCTGTCAGTTTCTTCTCCCACAGCCATGCGTCTTGTCAAGCATGAACTCACGTTTCAAGCAACATGCCACAATTTTGAAAGGCACCTTTACAACGTGTCCGAAACAAACGCCACACCTGCCAACAAATGAGAATGCTCCCTAATACTTGCACGTAATATTGTCGGACACCGGACAGCGCCGGACAGTGCCGGACAGAGCGCACGGGTGGCGGAATTTCATTAGCAGTGTCCACCTGAGATATAGCCCACATATACCACACACTTGCGGATGCTAATTCGAATACGACGGTGTAAAAGGTTTATTATTAGAACTGTTGTCGTATGTAGGTACTTATGTAGTAACCGGTAGGTACTTTATCCGAATGTAGTATAGCCAAAACGAAGAGATTTGAATAACGTAGGATAATAGGAATGTATGGCATAGGTGATTGTGATTTGCTAATGATCATTTTAACAACAGTCACATACCAATAGGTGATTTTTATGTCCCAGCAAAGAGGAACCTAATGGTAATTGCCGACGAATGATCCTTAAGAAACAGCACTTTGTGCTATTGAGACCAAAGCACAGACTATTGGACGCACCCAAATCAGAAACGCTTATTGAACTAAGTTAGACTACTCGAATTATCATGTATACCGATGTCCGAGATACGATATCTGGGCTCCAGTGCGGGCACTGTAGTGGACAGCGCCGGACAGCGCGACCATGCCGGGAATCCATTTCCTGCCCACTACACCTGAGAAGCGGCCACCAATGCTCCGCTCGTTTGATACCCAGAGCAAATACTGAGCACTAAGAGCTAGTTATAAATGGTGGCCATTAATGTGGACCAATCTGCCATCGTGTCCTTCTAAATACTTCCCAAGAACATATTGATAAATTTGATGAAATAGCAGTTATCAAACGTTAGTCCAACAACGGCTTTAGCTAAGTTGGATTAGCTAAATTGGCTGGCTGGCTCGCTGGCAAAGCACATTTAGCTGAGTTCGAGGGCTTAGCTAAAATACTTGTAATGTGCAACTCGCAGTACTCCTTGGTAGGTGAGCAGCTATATAACGAATGATTTTAATTTTGTTCAACCTTAAAAATCTTTTTTTACTGAAATCAAAAATGTATTTAGTTATATTAATGATACTGCGGAAAACAGCAATTATTAGAACGAAAACCTTATTTATTAATAAAAATAAAGGTGTAATTAAATTGGTACCGTTACCGCTGATTGAAATTATATTCGACCTTTAATATTTAAGTTGGTTTCGCAGAATAAATTCATTCGTAAAACATCAGACGCACTCAACCAAAATATGAAATCGTTCAATTTCTCTCAGTGTGTACGAATTGATTTTTATCTTTTGATGGAGACAATTTCATTTTTCTCGATATTGGAAGCAGTTGATCGAAATAAAGTGATACAATTAGTGTTATTAACAGCCGTTTCGAGCTTATCTTTCATCTCATGACTGACGGTGGCTTGTGAAGTCCTTAAGTTTTCTTTATAGCTTTTATTCAAAGGAAAGTGTCAAAGCACGTGAATTGCAAGTGACACGATATCAATGATCCTTATAATATAGAAGCACTAGGTATTATCAGTTGAGATTTTCTGAACAATTTGTCGCTTTTCTTTTTAATCCTTCCTTCCCATAGAGCAGAGACGGATATCAATAAATTCTACAATGCTCTTTATTTGAATACTCTTTGATTCAACAATACAGAAATAAGTACACCATGTAAACAGTTATCGTGCCACGAGTTGACTACGCGTGGCTTCAAAATCCTCTATTTGGCTGAATATCATTATTTGAGTAGGTACATACATTCAAGTGTCATAATCAGCCTCGCCTTTTCCCAACTATGTTGGGGTTGGCTTCCAGTCTAACCGGATGCAGTTGAATATCAGTATTCTACATTTATCGACTACCTATTTGATTACTTGGTACTTGGTAAGACTGGTTTGATACTTGGTAAGACTGTTTGTCAGACTTTCGGGCTTCTGACGACTCGTAACGACTGCCAAAGATCCAGAAAGGACCAGGACCGGCTTAACGTGCTTTCCGAGGCGCAGAGGGGTCTTGATATGTCAAGATGGTCACCTATCCACTTACCTACCGGGGCAAGCGTAGCTTAACCTGATTGATCGACCCGTGCGGCTATTATTACTTAGCCACAAGCCGATTCAAATGATAAATAATAATAATGATGTACATATTTGCAAACTTGTTCTACTCCCTGATCCTTGCGCCAGGTAGTGTCACCAAGGTGAGAAGGTGTGGGGGGGTGAAGGGGGGAACACCGCAACATGTAGCAAAGGCTTAAGCGGACAATTTCCATTTGTGACCCTCCACTATCAGCGGAGTGCCGGCTATTGATTTATGTAACACATTTATATCGCGCTCCTTAGGTCCGTCGTAGTGCCGATGGGTGGCGGAAGGTAGTTTAACTAAGTAAGACATAACTGGTTTCTTGGAAGTTCAACTGAGTTTCTCGACGGTCCTGCTCTTTGGCAAACAGCAAGTTGCATATATGCAATTGTAGTGACCTATATATATGTATATATCGTGTCCGTCTGTGGCACCGCGTTGTTTTTTAAAAACCAAGCAACGGATTTTGATTTCTGTTGAGACCATCATTCAAGGGATTTATTCCGGAAGGTTTATGTTTATAATACACTAGCAGCCCGCCCCGGCTTCGCACGGGTAATTAACAAAAATTTCAAAATTAAAATTTATAATACATACACATAAACCCTTCTATTTGCGTCAGGTTGCTAAAAGAAGAAAATTATAAAGAAAGTTTGGATATTATTATTTTAATGAACTTTTATTATTATTTTAATGTTTTTTTTTTGTGATTTTTTTATAAACTGAATTTAAATTTTTTTTCTTATTATTTCTAATTTTTGTAAAAAGATCATATATACAAAACAAAAGCCATTCAATTTATTGAGTCAGAGCTTCCCTGTAAACCATATTTGACGTTGTTTTATTTTGTGGCAGCAAAATAAGCGACCGTTTCGTACGAAGCCGACCGCGCGAGTGAGGCGCGCGACACTTCATTTCTTGACATTGACTCTCCTCCCGTACGGCCCGCACCCCAGTGACGCATACGTTGCATAAGGTGCTGCCTAGCTAGCCGAGCAGGGTGGGCGGACACCACGCAACTTTTTTCTAATACTTACATTTTGAAACTCGTGATGTCTTTCGAATGGAATGTCCGAATTGAATAATTCAAAAAGTTCTATAAACGTATTGAAGGAGTCTTGAATATTCGTATGAAGTAATTTATTTTGATAAGGATCAATACCAAGATAAAGAGCCTTTTCTAGCGGCGGCATTTTAATTATTTTTTTTTAAATAAAAGAACACTTATTGTGGCATAACTATAATAGTTAGACATATGCTGACAGGACACTTTTTGTAATTAATGATGTGTTCTGCAAAGTCGTAGTACATTATTTTATTCTATCATCAATAGTTTTCGCAGCCCACGCGATGTAAAAAATATATTAGGTATTTTTTTTTACACCTTGGGTTACATTATTGGAGTTTTAGTATGGATTCCTAATTTTTTTGAAAATATAATATATTCTATGTCACCCGGGGTTAGTGTAGCTTTTCAACATTGAAATAAGTTTTCAAATCGGTTCAGTAGTTTCGGAGCCTATTCAAGGCAAACAAACAAACAATCAAATCTTTCCTCTTTGTAATATTAGTATAGATTAATATATAGAAATCTCGATGATTTATCAAGTCGTAAAAACCTCGCGAAGCAAGCAAAATCGCTAGATGTATAAAACTAATAATATTGTCTATTTTGCAATTAAATTGATTTGAAGCTCATTTTATTTTCCGACGTGCTGGTCTCAATGGTACTGTCCCCCTTTCCGTATTCCATCCAACTAAAGTAGTAAGTAGTTATCACAAGCAAAAATATTTTTAGGTTAAAAACGTCTTGACATTCTTGGTCTAAACAACGCGTTCTCATAAGCTATGTTACAAGCTCGTGTAATTAGTGTCACAGATTGAGGGAAATCAATTTCGTTCTTCTGAGACAAACTAAATCTAGGGAATTAAACAAGGTGATCAGTTCGCAACAAAAAGACATTGTATGCAGTAGCGGAAATGAAGTTGAAACCCTAGAAGTAGAATTACTTTATTAACCCGAACCAACCAACCCACATTACCGAACCAACCCTCAGCATGTCTTTGTAAAAACCTACCTGAGTTCACATTACATAATCACGTTCTCATTGTTGGGACACAAGCCTCCTCTCCGTGAGGGAGTGGGCCGTAATCCACCACGCGGGCCCAGTGCGGGTACCTGAGTTCACAATGTGGGATACAAAAAATATATTTAGTATTGATTATTACCTAGTACTCTTAAATAGTTTTTTTTTTTAATAGAAAACTGGTACATAAAGATAAAACCAAATTCTCACTACTTGGGTAATAATACTACCACAAATACGAAAGTTAGTATGTCTGAATCTAATTGTGACGCCCACGACTAAACCAGCTTCTTATTCGATTTTGATGAAACTTAGAGGTAACTTGATAAACCACAGGCAGCCAATTATGTTCCACGAAGGTAGCTATGTGCCCGCGTGCTTGTTCGTGAAATGTATATAAATGAATAGTTAAGCATGCAAGCAATGAACATCGAAGCTTCATCATCGATTTGGTGAGATTAATAACTATCGAGCACAAAATTAAACTAGTCGGCACACGCTCAACTATTAAAATGCAAATGTTAGTTTAGTTGAATTAGTTCCCTGCATGCACATGCATGGCATGCATGACATAAGTGCCCACTTATGTCTTCTGTTAACTGTACTTGTAAACATCGTTCGAATCGTCGATCGGAACAGCACCGTTACAACTGAGAAGCACAACTATTTCTTAAGTGAATTCCTTTATATATTTCACAAAGTTTTCATAATAAAATGGAGCTACTGACCCGAAACAGAATGAGGGAGTAATTTCAATCGACTGGTACAATCTCTTTGCTAGCTGGATGGAACACAACGGGTCACAAGGTTGTTCGTAATCTGAGAGAGCTGGACGAGTCTGAAACTAAATATTGTGGAGAACTTGGACTTAGAAATGTGATCGGTTTTGTCTCGTTATCGAAATTACGCCCTTTGACACGGAAAGCCATCTAAGCCAATTCGCCAATTAGGTCGTCACACACTTTCAAACAATGTTTTAGAAAAAAGTGCTAAAAAGCAGCTACCTACAAGCAATATGGTCGCCGGGCGAATCAGCTGATACGAGCGTTACATATGTTAATTAAACGGAATATTATCCTATTGAGTCGCGTCGTTTATCTCAGTGTATGAACGTAGGGACCGATCGACTCTGATCGGCTCGATGAGACACAAATTGCAGCTATTTATTAGCTGTGCGGTCTTTAGAATTTCTTGAACTACTCGTATTAGCGATGCTGGACTCGTGTGAATACTGAATATGTTCGGAAAAATCGTTTACCGTGTAAAATAAACTAATGATTTATGGGCGGGTGTTGTTGCAATTGAAAAGAAATGTAGGATTATATTAACATAATAATAAGTGTAGAGATAGTAGGTACTATACTTCATAAATCTATAAACAAGCTTTATTTTCCTAATCGGTAACAGGAAAAAAATAACCAATAACTGTTTAAATAAAAATATTTTGTATATTATTGTGACTGTTCCTAAATTACCCTAGGCTGATAAAATTTTCGTTTTTCCTATTACCGTTAAGATCGGCTCTCCCTGTGGGAAAGGGAGTACGCCCCATTCCACCGCGTGCTCCTGTAGGGCTTCGACACCAGACCTGGGCACCCTCCCACCGTTATAAGAAATGAATTCCCATGAACTAATTTGCCTTGTTCCGACTTAGAAAGCTTGGGATTCACAGTTAGGAAACATAAGTATTACAATTATCAATATTATATGAAGCTAAGAAGACAAGAGGGTATGCAAAAGTATATAATATAATATATTAGGATTTAGTATTATAAATGTTGCTCGCAGGTTGTCACTGATATCTGCAATAGTCTTGACGATGAGGCGGGGTAAATAAAGGGATCATTACGCTTGTGCTTAGATAGATCATTTTTAACTATGTTAATTTATCTCTTTACAATGTACCCACTATGTTCTATGTTCTATGTTATGGGATTGGATTCCGCACTTAGTCCTTCAGGTGGACCATTGTACGTGGGCCATGGCGGCCGTCGGTGGTTTATTCCAACCAGCCCACCTCCCTCCAGAAGCTTATTAGGTCTCCTGGTCTGTTAAGAACAATGTACCCACTACAGTGAGACCGGGAACCGTTTTAAAAACGTATGCCTCATTATACGTCTTCTGTTAGACCTAACGCATAGAACCTCTGAGGACACTAATACTATTCTAACAAAACACACTCCCTAAGCACTAAATAAATGTCTTACTCAACCCTGGGACAGAGTACTGCGAAGTCCAACTGTTATTGAGGAAGACAAGTTTTGAATAGTTCTTAACGTGTATAATATACCTAGTCTTGCCATAAATATTGTCACGATGAATTTTTTTTTTTTTATTGCAAATAATATTTATTACTTTTACAGTGTGTTAGTTTAATACATAAATATAAAACAATTTAAAATATAAAAAGCTTATTCGAAGTGGTCTCCATTGGCTGCAACACAGTCCTTTAAACGTTGAGGCCAGTTATCAATAGAAGCACGCAGTCTTTCCATGGGAAAATTCTTCACTGCCAATCGTATGGATTGTTTTAGGGGCTCCAAATTATCATGGTGTTTAGAGCAAGCCGTACTCTCTAAAACTGACCATAAATCATAATCCAGTGGATTAAGATCGGGACTAGACGACGGCCAGTCTTCAGCTCTGATGAAGTCCGAAACGTTCACTTCCAACCAAGACTGCGTGGACCGAGCTTTATGACCCGGCGCCGAGTCTTGTTGGAAGGACCATACTTGGTTGTTAAGGGGCTTAACTACCTTCTCAAGAATGGTATCTTGATACACTTGTGCCGATGTTTTGATACCTTTTTCACAAAAATATGGCTCAGTCACTCCTTCATAGCTAACACCCCACCAAACTATCACTGAAGTCGGATAATGCCCACGTTGCACTCTGTCGACTAATTGGGAAGCTTCCTTAGAGTTTTGAGCATAAATAAGGTCATTTTGTTTGTTAAAATGTTGCTCAATTGTAAAGATTTTCTCATCCATAAACAAAATTTTTCTGGGACCTCCCTTTGCGTACCGCTTCAGTAGTTGTTTCGATTTTACCACCCTATTCTTTTTTAAATTATCAGTTAAAAAATGACCAGTGCGTCTCTTATAGGCTGCAAGTCCTAAGTCATCTTTTAAAATACGCGACATGGTTCTGGGTGCTATCTTCATCTCCCAAGATAAAATCTTTTGCTTTCGGACAGGATTTCTTCGAATTCTTTCCCTTACTGCTTTCACCATCTTTTTCGTACGAACACTACGTGGACGGCCAGATCTTTTTCTGTCACAAACAGAGGAGGTCTCATTGTACCTATTAATAGCCCGGTACACAAACATTTGTTAACACCAAGCGTATGGAGAGTTTTAAAAATTTCATTTGGCTCCATACCAACTTTGTGTAATGCAATCACAGCGATTCGGTTCTCTTTATCACCCCACTCCATTTTAATATCGCAAAATATTGTACAATGTATTGGCGCCAAAATTAGAAAACATAATGAATAATCGTATAAAAATGACAGATTCCAAATTCAAATGTAATATCTTTCTTTGGGCACGCCACAATTGCGGCGATAAGTCCCCTCTTTGAGGAGTGGCTGGAGAGGCGCCACGGCGCCCTCACCTTCCGCCTGACGCAGGTCCTCACCGGACACGGTTGTTTCGGGAGGTTCCTGTTCAGGATAAGGCGGGAGGAAATGGCAGGGTGTCACCACTGTTTGGATCGCCCGGAGGACACGGTAGAGCATACGGTGGAGGTCTGCCCGGCTTGGGCGGAGCACCGCCGCGATAAATAATCATATAACCGTGATAAATAATCATACATGCTATTTTCTTACAACAGAAAATAGCATGTATGATTATTTATCACCAAATCTCTTAATTTAACTAGCCTAAACTATCACGTCCGCACCCTCTGGTTGTCCAAAATTTACTGCCCTGACTTATAACAGCAGTCTCCTCACAATTCCTAAAAAATACCGCCACGCTCAGCCACAATTTCATTTTTTTTTTTGTACATTTCTCCTTTTTTTTTTTCAAACTCAAAGTATTTATTTCAATTAGACCAATTACAGGCACTTTTGAGTTGTCAAGGGATCGGTCATTCAGAAAAATGATGCTAGTTGCCCATTCCAAAGCGTAGTAGGTACCTATGGAGAAGAACGGACAAGAAACTCCATGGACACTCTTTTAAATCAAAATATGGTTACAAAGTATTGGTTACATCATTCATGTTAAAAACTATGCATGTGAGAACGATGCAGAACTTTAAAAGCGTCCGTAATGAAAAGTTTAAAACAATCCAAATATTAAATTAAAATAAGCCATGGCAGCAAAAAGATGACCAGTCCCTACTGACGGCGCCCGTTCACGAACATGACGCATGGATTAGCACCATTCAGCTCAACACATGTGCCACCATCAGCGAGACATTTGAGTGCGCATGACATACTCTCAGCCGCCAGGGCACATTCAAGTCAATGAAAGACGTACCCAGTAAATGGTAGCTTTATAGTATGTACATAGTACTCACACATGTGCTATACAATTATACAATACTAGGAGATTGAATTTATATAATGCAAAAATAGTATTTTACAATCTTCAGCGGCTCCAACAGTATTTTCAAATGCTAATCAATTTATTTATGCGTCCTGTGGAGCAGGACCAGCGTGTTTGTTTTAAGGGTTCTCTGGCATCCTGTCAGCCCATCTTATGTTTGCCAGATGTGAGTCTAGTATTGTTTGTTAAAATTAGAAATCGGATATTTCACAAGATTCTTTGGAATTCGTAGATATATTGCATTCGAACCGTCCGCCGGTAATTGGCCCTTTATTGTTTCCCATTAAATAGAGAATTTATGTGTGTTCCCTAGTGGTCCGAACCACAGGCCGGTTTTAAAATGAATATAATATTTTGTTTTTAAATAGGAGCAAGTGACAGACAGTCACATTATGAAGCTTGGAGGTTTGAGAGAACGTTAATATTTTTGTTACTAACTTGTATTACGCGTAAGTAATACAAGTCATCATCATTCTCCTGCCTTTATCCCAATTTATTTGTATGTTTATGTAATACAGTAGGATATAGGTATAGGTAGGATCATATTTTTTTCAGACGTTCAAGAATTTACGATATTTTATTAGCATGGATCATGTGAGATCAAACGCAATATATTTTATTGGGCAATATGACCGAGAGAATTACTATGCAGATGGCAGACGATCGACCGACTCACACCTACGTACCTAGTACTCACATGTAGCTGGCAATATTAGCACTTATTGTGTACCTAGCACACAACAGAGCTGCGAGAAGAATGCGATTAACTTCTCATGTAAGTCGCCCTGTCAACAAAATATTTTGGCTGACAAATAAGGTAGTAATTGGAAGCACTTTGATGAAATATGAAATAGTGAAGCACAGAATAAATTCGCATAAAAAACGAGCCCCTTTCATGCGACTGTGTTTGCACTAAAGAAAGAAATATGACCTGAATCCTTTAAAAGGTAAATGGATATTCGCTTTTTTGGTTTTTATGATAACTTTTAAAAGCCGAATCTCTTTGTAGAGTGAGGCTTAGTGGAGTAGCCTAATGCCCACGTAGCTACGTAGATGTAGAAACTATGTTCACTAAAAATGTAAAACTATGCGGAGCAGGTTATCCGGTTATCCAATTTGTCGTCGAATCGCAGGAGAGTTCCCTTTATTTTACTTGCCGCCACAATTTTCAATTTTGTTTGCGCACGGCATTCAAAACGGCAGTTAAATTTCGTTTTCCGGATAGAATTTTTATTTTTTAAAATACGTCCAAGGAAATCCGAGGTGCGAAATCAGGGATTCGCTTTGAAATGCTCGAGTGTATTTGGCGAGTGGCTTGGGCCTGCGGCCGGGGGCGTGCGGGGTGGGCTGAAGTGCAGGCGGGGAGAGGGGACTAGGTGTCGTGTAGACAGGGGGTTGTATGCAGTGGCGCGTGCACGTCTAGTCGCCGGCAGGCGCGGGCAGGGCGCGGGCGGAGCGCGGGGCGCGCGCTCGCGACTTAAAGCCATTGACGACGACATCACCTGTCGCGGCCGCAACGCAGCGTCGCCTTCAATAGCTGTTTGTTCTGGAGCCGTCCGTAACTTAGATCTTTGCTGAGTTACTTCTGCAGGAATATTTCTTAGAGATTTTTCTTACCAACAATGAAGTACCTAAACATGAAATGATTAAAGGCAAGATTGATCAAGCAGTGTTTTTTCAATATAATTTTTCAACTTCATACAGTTATAGAAGAACTTCGAGCTCTAAGCTAAACTCTATAAGTAATACTAATCTACATCTTGTAGCTTATTCAGCCTAAACACCTAAACCCCTAAACCTATTATCTTAAACACCTAGCCTCACAAACTGTAGAACTCTTAGACACCTAGGCTCACAAACTGTAGAACTCTTAACTACCTAGCCTCACAAACTGAAGAACTCTTAACTACCTAGCCTCACAAACTGTAGAACTCTTCAAAAGCCCCTCAATTACCTCCACTACAACCGGATAGGACCAGATTTAAAAATCATCAACAAACGGAAATCTGACAGTGTCATAATCCGGGACCATTAGTGGTGTGACACACTAAACCGGCCGACACGATAATGGCGCCACCTGCCGGGATTAAGGAGCGGTGCGCGCGCGGCCGGAGCTTGCATGTGTCGACTTAAGCACGAATGAACACGGCTTTGTCTCCAGAACATTGCTAATGACGTTTGTGCAAGGATTATGCTTCCCTGTAATACTGTTTATGTTTATCAGGAAATGCTCGATACTTTTAGCAAGAAAACGCGACTTTGCCATCGTCACACAGGTGTTAACAGGAAGTGTGCTCACAAAGCTGCGTTTACAATTCCAACAGATTTTGAAATTATTATTGTAACAATTTCTTCACTATTACGTAATCACATCTAGGTTACTATGAGAAATAACTGAGTGAAGTTGTCTCAGTTATTTTCTATGTATATAGGTACATATGTACATATAATAACATCGTAGCGAAGTCGAAACTGTAAGTACATTGAATATTTATTTTGTAAACAAATTTTTACGAGGTCTGGGAACGATTGTAATGCCAATTTTTTTTTAATTGTCTGTTTGTCTTTGTATTTTTACATAGATAAGTCTGTAGGCTATAAATTATCGCGCTATTTGCTATGGGGGATGAGCAATATTGCAAATTGTTCGCATTCTTCTGTAGTTTACCGCAAATTGTAAAAATACGAGCCAAAATATTGCACATAGTTACAGATTCAACCTTTTAAATGATTGTCATCACGCTATACCTTTATGGAGCTAAGCAGTCTATCTTTCGATTTTAGTATTCTATATTGCCCACAATATACTAAAATCGAAAGACCCCAGTCTTATGAATTCCACGTGAACGAAGTCGCAGGCAGAAGCTAGTACATAATATCAGTAGATTTTATAAAACAGCCAATTTTTAGTGCTGAATTCGAACTTAACGTTACATATTTCACAAAAATGTTTTTGAAAACGTCACGTTTGACTCGTGGAGCGCCCCTGGGACCAAAGCCATCGCGTGTGTCTAAGTTAAAGTATTTCAAACAACATGACGTACACAAAAACGCGCGCCACTGAACAATATTACGTCTGATACACATACAAGCGACTCCCCCGGGACGAATCTTCGCACAATATACCCTCCCTATATGACGGAACATATCGCCGCAGATGTACGGCACAAATCAAAGAAATGTGCTCCGATGACCACTTTGTGAGAAAGAAATTATTGCTCCATTGTGACCGCTTTATATGAGGTTTTTTTGTCAGATAAGGGTCAGAGTCAGATAAACATAGATCTTTGAGAACGATGAGCGCACGGAGGGTAAGTGGGCAGCGCATCGAGCGCGCTTACGGGACAGAGCACTAATTAGGAATTAACGGACCTGACTTCAGACCGAGCGGACACGAAAAAATCAACACAATCCAACTATCTCCCGGTGGGGTCGAAACACATGATGCTCCGAAACCTCTGAAAGAAAATTGGGCATTTCTGGGATAAGTTCGAAAATACAGCGGGAAGCGAGTTGAGTCGGCTTTCCATTGAGCAACGGCTGAAATCCCTAATTAGCAGCCACAGTGTCGCTCCTTACATTTTACATCTCGTGTTTTTGGGTCATGGACTTTTTTCATCTTACTACTACTTTTGAGGTTTCGTTTTATATTTCGTTCATGAGCTGACAATGCATGGCGCTCATCATTTTTAATCTCTGAAAAGGCAAATTCTGGTGCAGTTTTGCATTTGCAAACAAACAGAATATTACCTACTCATATGCTCTGAATCAGAGGGGCAATTCTCCTAATTTTAAGAACGTTCACAATCTGATCTATGTCTCAATCTGTCAAAAATACCTCTAATTTCCCTACATTTTTGAAATTTATTGTCGCTGAGATGAGATTACTCAGATTTTGAAAGTTTTTAATTACGGGAATTGGCTTTCAGGTCTCAATTCACAGTAAGTATAAAGTCTGGTCTAGTTTGGCTTCCTAACAAAATGTAACAACAAAGACATTTAGTATCTATACAGTGAGGCGATTAGGTTATCAATTGAAGCCACGCATTTCGTATTTTAAATTATAATATTTTAATTATGTATGATACTTAATTAACATATTATAATAATATTAATAACATTTCACACATTGTAACCGTGGGACCTTATCTTCGTTTCTAGTACTAACTATAAATTAAACTTAATTTGTAATTATTTCGTAACAATACCATGACGTTTGTGTTGCAGCGAACACTTCATATTGGAATTACCAATGTATAAAGTATGTAACGAAAACCCTGTTGTTCCTTGCAGGAGCGTATGTATGCACCTATAGGCTTACCATTAATGAAGTTATAATTTAACAAAAAAAACAAGTGGTGGCCGAAATTTGTCCATTGTCCATAATTAGATAGTTTTTAAGTTCGTTACATTGTTAGAAAATGTTTTTAACATCTGAACTTACAAGTTCTAATCATTCTAGCCTACGATCGATAAAGATAAGCCGCCGGCGGCGGCGCCTTTGATTCGCGATAGCTAGACAGATTATCGCCAAAAACACAAAGCATGCCGCCTGCGCCGCCGCGTTTGATGTCACGTGGTGCACCCTTTGTACGACCGCCACTAGCCGATTGTCCCCCTCACTGCTCCTCAGTCGCCTGCGCAACTTACTTCCGGACGGATGTATCGTTGATCTACGTTGTCAACATTAGAAAAAGAACCAAATTATTGTGATTTTGTGAGTGAATTCTGTGTCTTCTGTGAAAATGTCTTATTCAAATGAGGAATATTTTAATACGTTGATGTGCCTCGGGAGATGCGACTGCAATTACGCAGATGCACGTAGGCTGTACCAAGAACGTTTCGCAACTCCAAGGAACATAACATAGCCGTCGACGATGGCTTTCCAACGTCTCCACATACGAACGTTCAACACCGAGTATGTGTACGGTCGAGACCAACATCGTATTGACGCAGGAAGACCGAGGACTCGAGACCATGACATTAAGGAAGAAATCCTCGAGATTTTTGAAAAAGATCCTACGGAAATACGCGCTCTGTGGGTAAATATATTAGTTTTTAAAGTGTGAGTTAAGTGTTTATTGTAATTATCAATCGTGCAAACTTGATAAGCCAATTTTTTGAAAAAGTCAAACTAACGTTCCCAAAGTGTTATCAGTTGAACAGCTGAGTGATGTGAACGTCACGTGACGAGTTCATGACCTTAGTGCAGTATGGTAGTGTGCAGCGCGGCGGGCAGCGACAAAGTGACCGCGGCACGGCGACGCCTTTGTTAAAAAACAAGTTGCTACCTATTTTTCTTTGCAGAGGTGAGCAATCAGTGTTACTTTTCAAATATTTTTTTTGCTTTTTTTCTTGAATATTTTTTTTATTGACTTACGTAGTTACCATCGGATATCGGCTCTGAAAACGTCCCTACTTGGAACAACCGGGTTTTTGTTACATACTGTATATTCATCATCTTCCATTTGCTCTGCACACTTACCTGCAAGACGTACCACATCAGCGATCTGCACCAGATAAGCTCCAAATGACGCGTTAAACCGGACTAACGAACTATTAGCATAACAAAACACTTCGCTTTCCATTCCCGGATGGATGCGGGCGGCGCGAGCGGAGGGGAAGATAGCGCGCATTGCACGTCAAGACACTCAACGCTATTGTTGCCCAATTGTATACACGGTAATGGGTGCGGGAATCTGAGCCGCATTGCCTGCATACTTGTTCGCACAAACGTCGCCGCGTCGCAGAGTCGTCGGTAGGGCTGCTCCGTGCGGTGCGACACCCACGTCGACATCGACAGTTGAAGAGGCTGTAGTTATATCGTAATGAGCAGCGGACTGTGTCACGAAGAAGACATTTTATTAACTACAGTCATATTGTATAGAAACAAGTTTGATTTTTTATTGTATGATAAGGATAAAGACGATAAACTTGTCCGATTATTGTAGACGTTTAAAGTATGGTAACATCTATGTTTTATATACGTCTACAGTTATACAAGTTAAAGTTAGAGTATAGTTATACAAGTGTATAACTTTCATAAAGTAATTGTATATTTAGATCGTACGCAAGTACGAAAGTATCAGCTTCAGTTTAATATTAACGGTGAAGTTAGTTTTCGAAATAATATCCATTTTCAAAGACCAAAACTCAGCAGTAAATACAGTGATCTGGTTCAAGTTAGTCTATGTTTAACAGATCATTGATATACCAGAACACGGTTGCTAGTTGTCGGGAGTACAATAGGTTATGTATCCATTTGCTGAATGGTACATCCTCCATGCATCCTGCTGACTGCATTGTCATTGCGATCATAGTCAGTACATATCGCTGGCTGATCGCGTATTATAATAATTCCATTAGCGATGACCAATGATGTGCAGGGATTGTTAATAGGAACTATCAAGCATATCAAATGACATGAAATCTTCCGATATTCGTTTAATGATTAGAAATCAAACAATCTCTCACACACACAATAGATATCTGATCATCGGAAAACCTGAAACTAGAGATGGGGATGCATTTCACCAGCTTCTATGATAAATCTTTTTACTGTTCAGGTTCAAGCAGTACAGTTACGGAATGACTCGCCCGTGTCGGTAAGGCGTGCTCAAACTTTGTCTACTTTTAAAATTATGATAAAAAATACTTCTTCTTTCCTTAAACCTCATCATTACATTTTTTGCTCGTATCATCATCATTATATAGATTCATATTTGTTGATTATTGATATTTATATAGATTAGTATAATATGCTTTATGTATTTATTGTATATTCAAATGGCTACCTACAGTATTGTCTCTTTTGAATCCATCTAAGGTTGTCTTTAAAACATCGCTTTTAGCGATAAGACCGCCCACTGTGTCACCCTTTGTAAACATTCTACATTTATGTATATCTGTAATTTACATGGTGCCCATATTAAAGAAAATTCTATTCTATTCTGTTCATTGATAATTATTAGCAATGTAGAATAATTTTCTATTTAATGTTCTGATTTGTATAAATTCTGCATTTTGGTAGAATAATTTGCGCGCAACAGGAATTTGTTGAATTCCCAAATGTAATACAATATTCATGTCTACGAGTAGGTAATTGTTTGTTTGAATGCAATATATTACCGACTGGCTCCATGTACAAAGTATTTTGTTTTATATTATTTAAAATAATATTGGTTGGGAAGCTTTTCATACACACCATTGCAATAATGTTATTAATTTTTACAACAATTCATAGTTGGTATGGAAAATGAAAACTAAGAAAAATATCGACATCGCCACATCCCTATTCACAAACAAATGGAATTCTTGCTCGCATTTGTTCGCGGCACACGGCACACTCGGGCACATGGCACACGGCACACGCCACGACTTGCCGCTCAGCTGTTTGCTCACAGACTAACTGCTGACCACTCATGCGGGTAGCCTGTACATGTGCAGCGGCAAACGTTACGCAAATACTAGCCACGCTTTTGATACCCAGCGGAAACAAAACACTGAGTATCGACAACAGAACTAAATACACTTGGATGAGGTATTGCGATGTGAAGTTTCACACAGAAGGTATTTACGGGTGATACTCATGTTGAAATTTATAAAAGTTCCACGGTGACTTGTATGGTGCCGTGACAGTTTGTTCCCTCTCGTCTACTATTGTTGCACTTGTGACTAACGGTAGCCCTCTACAACTTCAAGTTTCTTTAGTAGATGCAGCCTAGCTTTCTAACATAATCAATATAGCTATAGAACGTTTAAATGAAGAAACGTCTTCATTCGTCCTTTGCGAATCACTTCGTATGTATTTATTTTATTTTAGGAAAACTTACAGCTAAACATATACAGTAAATAATAGTTTAAACAAAATATGGCCAATTACAAGTTTCTACTTGTAGTGTATAAGTAAATCATATGACACAGAAAACAGAAAAAAAAAACCAGGAAAAACACAAAATTGATAATAGACTACATAATACTTACCACAAAACAGAAAAATGACTATTTACACTCGAAGAAGCAGTTAGATAAAATTTTCTTCAATTTACCAACAATAGTATTGGAAATGTCGATATCAGCTTTCTGGCAGGTTGCGTTGTACAGACGCCAGCAGGTCAAGCTACACGAAACTGTCAAATTTTCCCAATCAACCTTGAACCTTAATGCTTTAACTATAAAGTTGAAAATCTATTAAAGAAATTTGACAGATTGTAGTACCATGATATGCTGGCGTCTGTACATACGACTTGCTCTTATCATGTACGAGTTCCGTCTATATGCAGTGGCCACCACCGGGGTGTGCAATAAATGAGGTCTACGTAAGAACACAGACGGCACTCACGGTCCGATTTTGTGTAACAATTCGATAACACCAGTTATTTTGTGTAACAATTCGATAACACCAGTTATTCCATTGGCAATTTTGAAAAGAAACACAAGATGAACGTTCTTAAAATTACGAGAATTACCCCTCTGATATTTTTCGCCTTTCGTAAAGTGGAAGTATATGAATTTTTTTGCAACGGTAGGTATAATTCGTTAAAAACGTTTTAGACCGATATTGAATGTGCCTTATAAACCTTTTCTGTATGCTCTCAATACGATTTATGTAGACATTATAATTGGGGTTCCAGACTTGAGAGGCATACTCCAAATGACTACGAACATAAGAACAGTATAATATTTTAAGAGTCTTTATGTTTTTGAACTCCGAGGACACCCGGAGAAGGAAACCAAGTGCTTTTGATGCTTTCTTGACTATATTGTCTATGTGTGCATCAAAGAGGAGCTTAGCGTCAAAGGTCCAGATCCCATTTCCTTGATAGTGTTGACCCCACAGAACAGATAAAAGTAGTGTTGACCCTATTTAGTGCTGTAGGTGTTTAAGCATGTAGTTATGGACGATCGGGTTAGGTTTCCGTGTAAAGGAGCAAACATAACACTTGGAGACATTCAAGTCCAACTTATTATTAAAACAATAGCCTTGAAAATTATGAAGGTCTGTATGAATCAAACAATCACATAAGATGTTTTTACAAATCTGCCACTCGACTCACACAAGATACGAGTATTAGTAGTGAGATAAGATGCCAGCTATCACGGGTACCTGTGCCGCAGGGGGCGGGGTAGCAGGGGGGGCAGTGACGTCACCTGTCTCCGAGACAAGACAAATGGCGTGGCCGCCTGACTGCGCGCCGCTGACGCGAGGGAGTGTGAGAGCCGTGAGAGTCACGGAGGATAGCTGGCTCCATATACGCTTCTTGTGCTGGAATTGGTACTTAATTTCGCGACAATTCATGGCAAGTCATTATAACAAAGAATACCAGCCTATTACTGTCCCACTGCAGGGGAACGGCCTCTTTTTATACAGAGAAGGCACGAACACTAATCACCACAATTGGTCAAGACGGGTTGACGATTTGAGACTTATATTACTTAACTATAAGTCCTGCCGATCGACTAATATGCTGGCAGGTTTCCTCACGATGTTTTTGCTTAACCGATGTCAGTAACATCCAAGATAAACACAGAAAGATCATATAAATTTAAAAATTAATGACTTTGGTACTTGCCCGGCCTTAACCACTAGGCCATTACGACATTTTTAAATCATTACCTATAATGATACCATGTTATTTTGATCAAATTGTGTACATGAGGATCTTCATACCTCGTTTATTGTTGACTTGATTTGACGGTTTGGCGCTTGATTTGCCCTATTTTATATTCCCACACCGAGTACTGGTACTATACAGTATTTTTATCTCACGGAGTGACGCGCGCTTTACTTGTGCTTACCAAGTGTACAATCTTGCTGTGAATGTGTATGTAAGCGCAGGAGCTCTCGGTATCGTCCACGACAATGGTGAAGTCGGAAGTGTGTGTGAGACGAGTAGCGTCAGCACATAATACACTTGGTTACCACAAGTAACGCGCGAGTCGCTACGTGAGATAAAAATACTGTAGTTGTAGTAAGCTAAGTGTTAGGAGCAAAGCGGTGAAATCTTACTCTAAAAAAGACCCCGATGTCAAAGAATACGTTTTCAAACGAAGAGTAACCTATAAGTTTATTTGGATGGAGGTCACATAAAGACAGACATTACTCTCAGGAAGCGATAAACATTTTATGCTATTCTATTTCATCTGTAACTAGTTACATCTCAGTGTTATTTCAATTAATGTTTGTATGTGAGGTGGACTCACCTGCCGTAGAAGAAACATCCCTTATAAACACGACGTTCCAGACATTCCTGTTGAAATTGCATTTACACACGTGAGAAATCGCACCGTTTCCAGCCGCATATAAATTGAAAATTGTTACCTCGGAGTTACGTTGTTTTCGTCGCGTGTGTGTCACATATACCGACGCGATGACATATAGTTTAACACTACACACATCTTTGCACTTACGCTTTATTTATTGTTTATGAATTCCATCCACTACCGCCTGATTCATTCACTTTATATTTTAAGCAAACATACACAGCGCGTCAGCGTCAACCGCATGCTCGTATATTTCCACCTTGTGAAGAATAGCATCAGTTTAAACTACATAAATTCAAATTGTTACCTCGCCGGAGCGTTCGCAAGCGATAGTTTCGCGGCAATACATTACTTCTGTGACAGATAGTTTAGCGTTGTGTCCGTTGTTGATTTATTTTATTTGGTGTTTAGTGCAAGTGTAACTACGTGTCGCGGGCGCGACCAAACGTGTCGCGTCGCCGTGTGTTTCTAGTTTAAATCGAGCGGTCAAGCGTGGCGACTGAAAAATTGCACTATTTTATATTACGTAGGTCAAATTGTTGTTTTGTGTGCTGCAATAGATAGTACGGTGTGAATGTAATCTGTGGCTGGTGATTTATTACAGTTCGTGTTTTATCTACGATCGGAAATGTTATCACATTTTTTTTAACACTTTACGTTCGTATAAATAACGTAACTTTCTGTTTATATTTTCTGTAATTATGCACACACGATGCATAGTCAAATTCCACGTTCATTTTAAACACGTATTGCATATTTGCTAAGACGTCGCTGATTTCTACGTCAGCTACTCGTCCGTACCTCGTAGCCACCAACAAAAAAAAAAGTTTTATTTCCTTCAATTGTACAAAAATACTTATAACAACACTATGCAGCTTTACAACTAGGGAAACAGAGTGTTTTCTATGAGCTCTGGCACCCAATGTAAGATTTAACTTGTGTTTAGGGTGCCAGCGTCCTCGCCTAAGATTTCAACTGAGTGAAGTTGTCTCAGTTATTTTCTATGTATATAGGTACATATGTACATATAATAACATCGTAGCGAAGTCGAAACTGTAAGTACATTGAATATTTATTTTGTAAACAAATTTTTACGAGGTCTGGGAACGATTGTAATGCCAATTTTTTTTTAATTGTCTGTTTGTCTTTGTATTTTTACATAGGTAAGTCTGTAGGCTATAAATTATCGCGCTATTTGCTATGGGGGATGAGCAATATTGCAAATTGTTCGCATTCTTCTGTAGTTTACCGCAAATTGTAAAAATACGAGCCAAAATATTGCACATAGTTACAGATTCAACCTTTTAAATGATTGTCATCACGCTATACCTTTATGGAGCTAAGCAGTCTATCTTTCGATTTTAGTATTCTATATTGCCCACAATATACTAAAATCGAAAGACCCCAGTCTTATGAATTCCACGTGAACGAAGTCGCAGGCAGAAGCTAGTACATAATATCAGTAGATTTTATAAAACAGCCAATTTTTAGTGCTGAATTCGAACTTAACGTTACATATTTCACAAAAATGTTTTTGAAAACGTCACGTTTGACTCGTGGAGCGCCCCTGGGACCAAAGCCATCGCGTGTGTCTAAGTTAAAGTATTTCAAACAACATGACGTACACAAAAACGCGCGCCACTGAACAATATTACGTCTGATACACATACAAGCGACTCCCCCGGGACGAATCTTCGCACAATATACCCTCCCTATATGACGGAACATATCGCCGCAGATGTACGGCACAAATCAAAGAAATGTGCTCCGATGACCACTTTGTGAGAAAGAAATTATTGCTCCATTGTGACCGCTTTATATGAGGTTTTTTTGTCAGATAAGGGTCAGAGTCAGATAAACATAGATCTTTGAGAACGATGAGCGCACGGAGGGTAAGTGGGCAGCGCATCGAGCGCGCTTACGGGACAGAGCACTAATTAGGAATTAACGGACCTGACTTCAGACCGAGCGGACACGAAAAAATCAACACAATCCAACTATCTCCCGGTGGGGTCGAAACACATGATGCTCCGAAACCTCTGAAAGAAAATTGGGCATTTCTGGGATAAGTTCGAAAATACAGCGGGAAGCGAGTTGAGTCGGCTTTCCATTGAGCAACGGCTGAAATCCCTAATTAGCAGCCACAGTGTCGCTCCTTACATTTTACATCTCGTGTTTTTGGGTCATGGACTTTTTTCATCTTACTACTACTTTTGAGGTTTCGTTTTATATTTCGTTCATGAGCTGACAATGCATGGCGCTCATCATTTTTAATCTCTGAAAAGGCAAATTCTGGTGCAGTTTTGCATTTGCAAACAAACAGAATATTACCTACTCATATGCTCTGAATCAGAGGGGCAATTCTCCTAATTTTAAGAACGTTCACAATCTGATCTATGTCTCAATCTGTCAAAAATACCTCTAATTTCCCTACATTTTTGAAATTTATTGTCGCTGAGATGAGATTACTCAGATTTTGAAAGTTTTTAATTACGGGAATTGGCTTTCAGGTCTCAATTCACAGTAAGTATAAAGTCTGGTCTAGTTTGGCTTCCTAACAAAATGTAACAACAAAGACATTTAGTATCTATACAGTGAGGCGATTAGGTTATCAATTGAAGCCACGCATTTCGTATTTTAAATTATAATATTTTAATTATGTATGATACTTAATTAACATATTATAATAATATTAATAACATTTCACACATTGTAACCGTGGGACCTTATCTTCGTTTCTAGTACTAACTATAAATTAAACTTAATTTGTAATTATTTCGTAACAATACCATGACGTTTGTGTTGCAGCGAACACTTCATATTGGAATTACCAATGTATAAAGTATGTAACGAAAACCCTGTTGTTCCTTGCAGGAGCGTATGTATGCACCTATAGGCTTACCATTAATGAAGTTATAATTTAACAAAAAAAACAAGTGGTGGCCGAAATTTGTCCATTGTCCATAATTAGATAGTTTTTAAGTTCGTTACATTGTTAGAAAATGTTTTTAACATCTGAACTTACAAGTTCTAATCATTCTAGCCTACGATCGATAAAGATAAGCCGCCGGCGGCGGCGCCTTTGATTCGCGATAGCTAGACAGATTATCGCCAAAAACACAAAGCATGCCGCCTGCGCCGCCGCGTTTGATGTCACGTGGTGCACCCTTTGTACGACCGCCACTAGCCGATTGTCCCCCTCACTGCTCCTCAGTCGCCTGCGCAACTTACTTCCGGACGGATGTATCGTTGATCTACGTTGTCAACATTAGAAAAAGAACCAAATTATTGTGATTTTGTGAGTGAATTCTGTGTCTTCTGTGAAAATGTCTTATTCAAATGAGGAATATTTTAATACGTTGATGTGCCTCGGGAGATGCGACTGCAATTACGCAGATGCACGTAGGCTGTACCAAGAACGTTTCGCAACTCCAAGGAACATAACATAGCCGTCGACGATGGCTTTCCAACGTCTCCACATACGAACGTTCAACACCGAGTATGTGTACGGTCGAGACCAACATCGTATTGACGCAGGAAGACCGAGGACTCGAGACCATGACATTAAGGAAGAAATCCTCGAGATTTTTGAAAAAGATCCTACGGAAATACGCGCTCTGTGGGTAAATATATTAGTTTTTAAAGTGTGAGTTAAGTGTTTATTGTAATTATCAATCGTGCAAACTTGATAAGCCAATTTTTTGAAAAAGTCAAACTAACGTTCCCAAAGTGTTATCAGTTGAACAGCTGAGTGATGTGAACGTCACGTGACGAGTTCATGACCTTAGTGCAGTATGGTAGTGTGCAGCGCGGCGGGCAGCGACAAAGTGACCGCGGCACGGCGACGCCTTTGTTAAAAAACAAGTTGCTACCTATTTTTCTTTGCAGAGGTGAGCAATCAGTGTTACTTTTCAAATATTTTTTTTGCTTTTTTTCTTGAATATTTTTTTTATTGACTTACGTAGTTACCATCGGATATCGGCTCTGAAAACGTCCCTACTTGGAACAACCGGGTTTTTGTTACATACTGTATATTCATCATCTTCCATTTGCTCTGCACACTTACCTGCAAGACGTACCACATCAGCGATCTGCACCAGATAAGCTCCAAATGACGCGTACAACCGGACTAACGAACTATTAGCATAACAAAACACTTCGCTTTCCATTCCCGGGTGGATGCGGGCGGCGCGAGCGGAGGGGAAGATAGCGCGCATTGCACGTCAAGACACTCAACGCTATTGTTGCCCAATTGTATACACGGTAATGGGTGCGGGAATCTGAGCCGCATTGCCTGCATACTTGTTCGCACAAACGTCGCCGCGTCGCAGAGTCGTCGGTAGGGCTGCTCCGTGCGGTGCGACACCCACGTCGACATCGACAGTTGAAGAGGCTGTAGTTATATCGTAATGAGCAGCGGACTGTGTCACGAAGAAGACATTTTATTAACTACAGTCATATTGTATAGAAACAAGTTTGATTTTTTATTGTATGATAAGGATAAAGACGATAAACTTGTCCGATTATTGTAGACGTTTAAAGTATGGTAACATCTATGTTTTATATACGTCTACAGTTATACAAGTTAAAGTTAGAGTATAGTTATACAAGTGTATAACTTTCATAAAGTAATTGTATATTTAGATCGTACGCAAGTACGAAAGTATCAGCTTCAGTTTAATATTAACGGTGAAGTTAGTTTTCGAAATAATATCCATTTTCAAAGACCAAAACTCAGCAGTAAATACAGTGATCTGGTTCAAGTTAGTCTATGTTTAACAGATCATTGATATACCAGAACACGGTTGCTAGTTGTCGGGAGTACAATAGGTTATGTATCCATTTGCTGAATGGTACATCCTCCATGCATCCTGCTGACTGCATTGTCATTGCGATCATAGTCAGTACATATCGCTGGCTGATCGCGTATTATAATAATTCCATTAGCGATGACCAATGATGTGCAGGGATTGTTAATAGGAACTATCAAGCATATCAAATGACATGAAATCTTCCGATATTCGTTTAATGATTAGAAATCAAACAATCTCTCACACACACAATAGATATCTGATCATCGGAAAACCTGAAACTAGAGATGGGGATGCATTTCACCAGCTTCTATGATAAATCTTTTTACTGTTCAGGTTCAAGCAGTACAGTTACGGAATGACTCGCCCGTGTCGGTAAGGCGTGCTCAAACTTTGTCTACTTTTAAAATTATGATAAAAAATACTTCTTCTTTCCTTAAACCTCATCATTACATTTTTTGCTCGTATCATCATCATTATATAGATTCATATTTGTTGATTATTGATATTTATATAGATTAGTATAATATGCTTTATGTATTTATTGTATATTCAAATGGCTACCTACAGTATTGTCTCTTTTGAATCCATCTAAGGTTGTCTTTAAAACATCGCTTTTAGCGATAAGACCGCCCACTGTGTCACCCTTTGTAAACATTCTACATTTATGTATATCTGTAATTTACATGGTGCCCATATTAAAGAAAATTCTATTCTATTCTGTTCATTGATAATTATTAGCAATGTAGAATAATTTTCTATTTAATGTTCTGATTTGTATAAATTCTGCATTTTGGTAGAATAATTTGCGCGCAACAGGAATTTGTTGAATTCCCAAATGTAATACAATATTCATGTCTACGAGTAGGTAATTGTTTGTTTGAATGCAATATATTACCGACTGGCTCCATGTACAAAGTATTTTGTTTTATATTATTTAAAATAATATTGGTTGGGAAGCTTTTCATACACACCATTGCAATAATGTTATTAATTTTTACAACAATTCATAGTTGGTATGGAAAATGAAAACTAAGAAAAATATCGACATCGCCACATCCCTATTCACAAACAAATGGAATTCTTGCTCGCATTTGTTCGCGGCACACGGCACACTCGGGCACATGGCACACGGCACACGCCACGACTTGCCGCTCAGCTGTTTGCTCACAGACTAACTGCTGACCACTCATGCGGGTAGCCTGTACATGTGCAGCGGCAAACGTTACGCAAATACTAGCCACGCTTTTGATACCCAGCGGAAACAAAACACTGAGTATCGACAACAGAACTAAATACACTTGGATGAGGTATTGCGATGTGAAGTTTCACACAGAAGGTATTTACGGGTGATACTCATGTTGAAATTTATAAAAGTTCCACGGTGACTTGTATGGTGCCGTGACAGTTTGTTCCCTCTCGTCTACTATTGTTGCACTTGTGACTAACGGTAGCCCTCTACAACTTCAAGTTTCTTTAGTAGATGCAGCCTAGCTTTCTAACATAATCAATATAGCTATAGAACGTTTAAATGAAGAAACGTCTTCATTCGTCCTTTGCGAATCACTTCGTATGTATTTATTTTATTTTAGGAAAACTTACAGCTAAACATATACAGTAAATAATAGTTTAAACAAAATATGGCCAATTACAAGTTTCTACTTGTAGTGTATAAGTAAATCATATGACACAGAAAACAGAAAAAAAAAACCAGGAAAAACACAAAATTGATAATAGACTACATAATACTTACCACAAAACAGAAAAATGACTATTTACACTCGAAGAAGCAGTTAGATAAAATTTTCTTCAATTTACCAACAATAGTATTGGAAATGTCGATATCAGCTTTCTGGCAGGTTGCGTTGTACAGACGCCAGCAGGTCAAGCTACACGAAACTGTCAAATTTTCCCAATCAACCTTGAACCTTAATGCTTTAACTATAAAGTTGAAAATCTATTAAAGAAATTTGACAGATTGTAGTACCATGATATGCTGGCGTCTGTACATACGACTTGCTCTCATCATGTACGAGTTCCGTCTATATGCAGTGGCCACCACCGGGGTGTGCAATAAATGAGGTCTACGTAAGAACACAGACGGCACTCACGGTCCGATTTTGTGTAACAATTCGATAACACCAGTTATTTTGTGTAACAATTCGATAACACCAGTTATTCCATTGGCAATTTTGAAAAGAAACACAAGATGAACGTTCTTAAAATTACGAGAATTACCCCTCTGATATTTTTCGCCTTTCGTAAAGTGGAAGTATATGAATTTTTTTGCAACGGTAGGTATAATTCGTTAAAAACGTTTTAGACCGATATTGAATGTGCCTTATAAACCTTTTCTGTATGCTCTCAATACGATTTATGTAGACATTATAATTGGGGTTCCAGACTTGAGAGGCATACTCCAAATGACTACGAACATAAGAACAGTATAATATTTTAAGAGTCTTTATGTTTTTGAACTCCGAGGACACCCGGAGAAGGAAACCAAGTGCTTTTGATGCTTTCTTGACTATATTGTCTATGTGTGCATCAAAGAGGAGCTTAGCGTCAAAGGTCCAGATCCCATTTCCTTGATAGTGTTGACCCCACAGAACAGATAAAAGTAGTGTTGACCCTATTTAGTGCTGTAGGTGTTTAAGCATGTAGTTATGGACGATCGGGTTAGGTTTCCGTGTAAAGGAGCAAACATAACACTTGGAGACATTCAAGTCCAACTTATTATTAAAACAATAGCCTTGAAAATTATGAAGGTCTGTATGAATCAAACAATCACATAAGATGTTTTTACAAATCTGCCACTCGACTCACACAAGATACGAGTATTAGTAGTGAGATAAGATGCCAGCTATCACGGGTACCTGTGCCGCAGGGGGCGGGGTAGCAGGGGGGGCAGTGACGTCACCTGTCTCCGAGACAAGACAAATGGCGTGGCCGCCTGACTGCGCGCCGCTGACGCGAGGGAGTGTGAGAGCCGTGAGAGTCACGGAGGATAGCTGGCTCCATATACGCTTCTTGTGCTGGAATTGGTACTTAATTTCGCGACAATTCATGGCAAGTCATTATAACAAAGAATACCAGCCTATTACTGTCCCACTGCAGGGGAACGGCCTCTTTTTATACAGAGAAGGCACGAACACTAATCACCACAATTGGTCAAGACGGGTTGACGATTTGAGACTTATATTACTTAACTGGGCACATTTAACCGTCCACTCATCTCGAACTGCTTAACGTTTGTTTATGTTAACTTACGCTTTGCGTACTAGGCGTTACTTCTTAAGTGGGTATATCTGAAATAAATAAATCAATCATACCCGCGTTTTGTTTACTTTTGTGGTTTTTATTCAACAATAATCAGTTTAATCGTAATTTGACAGTCTCGCCCCATGTTTTATGTGACGGATACATTTGATTTAAAACGTTGTGATACCATTTCTTCGAATAAAACCTAGGTATTGGCCTGCCGTGATTTCATTTACACCAAAAAAATGCCACTGGACGCAGCTGGGGCAGCTAGGGCTGTAGCACTTGCAGACGCTGGGTTTAGCCAGCGTCGGATTGGACGGATGCTTGGATATCCACGATCCACAATTCAAGATGCTATCCGGCGTTACAGAGAGACTGGTTCCTACACAAGAAGGCCAGGGCAAGGTCGTAGAAGGTGTACATCAGAGAGAGATGATCGTTACATCGTCTCGAACGTTCTTCGGAATCGGTTTACAACTGCTCCTGAGGCTCGTAACCGCTTGTTTGAGGTACGAAATGTAAGTGTGAGCCTAAGAACAATAAAAAGAAGGTTAGCTGAGAGGGATCTGAGAGCATTTCGACCAGTTCGAGTCCCAGCGCTGACCGCAACTCACAGAAGAGCGAGACTTGCATTTGCTCGAGAACATTTAAATTGGACTTCGGAACAATGGAAGGCAGTTCTCTTCTCGGATGAATCAAGAATAGCTTTACGAGGTCCTGATGGACGTCAGCGCGTGTATAGACGCCGTGGTGAAAGGTTTGCTGAATGTGCTGTGGTTGAAACAGTAGGCTACGAGGGAGGCTCTATAATGGTGTGGGGTGGCATTTGTTATGACGCCCGTACAGAATTGGTCATCTTCGATAGAGGCAGCGTTAATGCTCACAGGTACGTGACAGAAGTTTTAGAACCACACGTGATGCCTTTTGCCCCATTCATTGGCGATAATTTTGTTTTAATGCACGATAATGCTCGTGCACACACCGCGAGAATTGTCAGCGATTACTTGGACGCCGTCGATATTCAGCGATTACCATGGCCAGCTCGCAGCCCTGACCTGAACCCAATAGAGCATGTATGGGACAACCTAAAAAGACGAATTCGGGGTCGTACACCAGCTCCTACCACCATCAGTGAGCTAAAAACTGCAGCTGTTGAGGAGTGGCAGAACATTCCCCAAAGCGACATCCAAGACATAATTGACGGGCTTTCTAATCGATTGCAGGAGGTCATTAGGGCCAGAGGAGGAAATACACATTATTAATCCGGTAATTTAGAGCACACTTTTTTTTTAAATTGACATTTTGCTAATTTTTATTTTTTGTAAGAAAAGTGCATATTCTATTTTTTTTAAATTTTGTCTTAATTAAACCATTTCACAACATACACATGTTTCATTTATTTTCGTGGAGGTTCACCCAATGTGACATTATAACAAAATTAATTAAATTACCATAGAATTTTGAAGAAATCTACAAAATATAGGTGGCCGGTTAAATGTGCCCTCGGCCACCTATATTTTGTAGATTTCTTCAAAATTCTATGGTAATTTAATTAATTTTGTTATAATGTCACATTGGGTGAACCTCCACGAAAATAAATGAAACATGTGTATGTTGTGAAATGGTTTAATTAAGACAAAATTTAAAAAAAATAGAATATGCACTTTTCTTACAAAAAATAAAAATTAGCAAAATGTCAATTTAAAAAAAAAGTGTGCTCTAAATTACCGGATTAATAATGTGTATTTCCTCCTCTGGCCCTAATGACCTCCTGCAATCGATTAGAAAGCCCGTCAATTATGTCTTGGATGTCGCTTTGGGGAATGTTCTGCCACTCCTCAACAGCTGCAGTTTTTAGCTCACTGATGGTGGTAGGAGCTGGTGTACGACCCCGAATTCGTCTTTTTAGGTTGTCCCATACATGCTCTATTGGGTTCAGGTCAGGGCTGCGAGCTGGCCATGGTAATCGCTGAATATCGACGGCGTCCAAGTAATCGCTGACAATTCTCGCGGTGTGTGCACGAGCATTATCGTGCATTAAAACAAAATTATCGCCAATGAATGGGGCAAAAGGCATCACGTGTGGTTCTAAAACTTCTGTCACGTACCTGTGAGCATTAACGCTGCCTCTATCGAAGATGACCAATTCTGTACGGGCGTCATAACAAATGCCACCCCACACCATTATAGAGCCTCCCTCGTAGCCTACTGTTTCAACCACAGCACATTCAGCAAACCTTTCACCACGGCGTCTATACACGCGCTGACGTCCATCAGGACCTCGTAAAGCTATTCTTGATTCATCCGAGAAGAGAACTGCCTTCCATTGTTCCGAAGTCCAATTTAAATGTTCTCGAGCAAATGCAAGTCTCGCTCTTCTGTGAGTTGCGGTCAGCGCTGGGACTCGAACTGGTCGAAATGCTCTCAGATCCCTCTCAGCTAACCTTCTTTTTATTGTTCTTAGGCTCACACTTACATTTCGTACCTCAAACAAGCGGTTACGAGCCTCAGGAGCAGTTGTAAACCGATTCCGAAGAACGTTCGAGACGATGTAACGATCATCTCTCTCTGATGTACACCTTCTACGACCTTGCCCTGGCCTTCTTGTGTAGGAACCAGTCTCTCTGTAACGCCGGATAGCATCTTGAATTGTGGATCGTGGATATCCAAGCATCCGTCCAATCCGACGCTGGCTAAACCCAGCGTCTGCAAGTGCTACAGCCCTAGCTGCCCCAGCTGCGTCCAGTGGCATTTTTTTGGTGTAAATGAAATCACGGCAGGCCAATACCTAGGTTTTATTCGAAGAAATGGTATCACAACGTTTTAAATCAAATGTATCCGTCACATAAAACATGGGGCGAGACTGTCAAATTACGATTAAACTGATTATTGTTGAATAAAAACCACAAAAGTAAACAAAACGCGGGTATGATTGATTTATTTATTTCAGATATACCCACTTAAGAAGTAACGCCTAGTACGCAAAGCGTAAGTTAACATAAACAAACGTTAAGCAGTTCGAGATGAGTGGACGGTTAAATGTGCCCCTGAGTGTATAAGTCCTGCCGATCGACTAATATGCTGGCAGGTTTCCTCACGATGTTTTTGCTTAACCGATGTCAGTAACATCCAAGATAAACACAGAAAGATCATATAAATTTAAAAATTAATGACTTTGGTACTTGCCCGGCCTTAACCACTAGGCCATTACGACATTTTTAAATCATTACCTATAATGATACCATGTTATTTTGATCAAATTGTGTACATGAGGATCTTCATACCTCGTTTATTGTTGACTTGATTTGACGGTTTGGCGCTTGATTTGCCCTATTTTATATTCCCACACCGAGTACTGGTACTATACAGTATTTTTATCTCACGGAGTGACGCGCGCTTTACTTGTGCTTACCAAGTGTACAATCTTGCTGTGAATGTGTATGTAAGCGCAGGAGCTCTCGGTATCGTCCACGACAATGGTGAAGTCGGAAGTGTGTGTGAGACGAGTAGCGTCAGCACATAATACACTTGGTTACCACAAGTAACGCGCGAGTCGCTACGTGAGATAAAAATACTGTAGTTGTAGTAAGCTAAGTGTTAGGAGCAAAGCGGTGAAATCTTACTCTAAAAAAGACCCCGATGTCAAAGAATACGTTTTCAAACGAAGAGTAACCTATAAGTTTATTTGGATGGAGGTCACATAAAGACAGACATTACTCTCAGGAAGCGATAAACATTTTATGCTATTCTATTTCATCTGTAAGTAGTTACATCTCAGTGTTATTTCAATTAATGTTTGTATGTGAGGTGGACTCACCTGCCGTAGAAGAAACATCCCTTATAAACACGACGTTCCAGACATTCCTGTTGAAATTGCATTTACACACGTGAGAAATCGCACCGTTTCCAGCCGCATATAAATTGAAAATTGTTACCTCGGAGTTACGTTGTTTTCGTCGCGTGTGTGTCACATATACCGACGCGATGACATATAGTTTAACACTACACACATCTTTGCACTTACGCTTTATTTATTGTTTATGAATTCCATCCACTACCGCCTGATTCATTCACTTTATATTTTAAGCAAACATACACAGCGCGTCAGCGTCAACCGCATGCTCGTATATTTCCACCTTGTGAAGAATAGCATCAGTTTAAACTACATAAATTCAAATTGTTACCTCGCCGGAGCGTTCGCAAGCGATAGTTTCGCGGCAATACATTACTTCTGTGACAGATAGTTTAGCGTTGTGTCCGTTGTTGATTTATTTTATTTGGTGTTTAGTGCAAGTGTAACTACGTGTCGCGGGCGCGACCAAACGTGTCGCGTCGCCGTGTGTTTCTAGTTTAAATCGAGCGGTCAAGCGTGGCGACTGAAAAATTGCACTATTTTATATTACGTAGGTCAAATTGTTGTTTTGTGTGCTGCAATAGATAGTACGGTGTGAATGTAATCTGTGGCTGGTGATTTATTACAGTTCGTGTTTTATCTACGATCGGAAATGTTATCACATTTTTTTTAACACTTTACGTTCGTATAAATAACGTAACTTTCTGTTTATATTTTCTGTAATTATGCACACACGATGCATAGTCAAATTCCACGTTCATTTTAAACACGTATTGCATATTTGCTAAGACGTCGCTGATTTCTACGTCAGCTACTCGTCCGTACCTCGTAGCCACCAACAAAAAAAAAAGTTTTATTTCCTTCAATTGTACAAAAATACTTATAACAACACTATGCAGCTTTACAACTAGGGAAACAGAGTGTTTTCTATGAGCTCTGGCACCCAATGTAAGATTTAACTTGTGTTTAGGGTGCCAGCGTCCTCGCCTAAGATTTCAACATGTAGCAGTACTGCACTGTACTGTAGCAGTAGTTGTAAGACGAGCACAGTACGTCATCAATAACATTTTCAATAGTTAATTATCATTAAGTTACAACCTAATATTGTGTCCTATTTATGTATCTATGTATGTGTGTGTGTGAGGGGGAGATAAATATGGTGAAAACTTGTGTTAATGTAAGACTGTTTCAAAAAATAATTATGAATAGGTATATCACTTTATTAACTATATTTGGCGAACGATATCTGTAGTAAATCTTCATCTTCTTGATAAAGGTCAATATTAAGAGCTACTTCGTGACCTTGGTTTTGCATTCATTTAGACACATGGGAGCAATGGAGCGGTGTTTATTTATTTTATTATATAAATGGTTTGACAGTATACCAAAATGACGGATGAACAAGGGCCGTTCTACATCCGTGAGTTGAACATACTTCGAAGTGTCTACGTTGTTTGGTAGCATTCGGATCGTAAACCACAAAGGGATGTTTGCGGTGATAGTACCAAGGATAAAAGCTGTCTCACAGTGAGGACCTGACATTCGCTGTAGAGAGCCGTGGTGGGATACCTAAAAGGCTTCGAGGTCATAGATAAGTCTTGATGATTACATTCATGTTTTAAAGAGTAGTTTTACTCAAAAAAAATAAACGTATACCTACTGTGATTTTTGTTTACTGTAGTCACGAATCTATTCGCACAGTAGGCCCAAAGACAGCGCAAGATAAAGTGTAAATATGATAGCGAACAGTTTCCCGTTGGTAAAGAGAAACAAAGCGCAGTTATATATAGTCGGCGTCGGGCGCAGTCGCCACTCAGGGCTGCCACGCACAGGCGCACGCACTGAGCGAGCTTCCTTGAGTGACGCGGCTTTAGAAAATACTGCACTATTTTGTAGATAGGTATATAGAAGGTGTCACGTAAAATTACTAATAATTACGAGTTCTAATTTTGTATATTATCGCTTGTAAGCATACTACTGCACATTAGCATAACTAGGTAAGACCCTGATATTAAACATTTTCATACCAGTGACGCAAAACATTTTTGCAGAAATATTTGTTACATTTGCATGATATTTAGATATTCTTTGAAACCTGTCTAGCGGTGTTGAATCATTTTAAAGTACACACGTAGATAATAGTTGTGGTCTAGAAAAAACTAACAGCTAGAAATGCCACCCCTACAACGATCCTATAACGATGGTCGCGTGCCGCCCCGGTAATCTGAGTCGGAAGCGCCGCGCGTGAGCGACCGCACTCCATCGCTGCGGATACACCGCGTGCTCGCTCAACAACCACGTTCAATAGCCCCGAACACACCCCGCAGTGTACGGCGAAGTTTAGTTCGACGACTCACTTCCGCGTCTTTATGTAAAGCTATTCCAGGTTTTTGCTTCAGTATTTATTGCAGTAGTTCGTGTTTACTTTACACTTGGCTTAAGTTTTAATGTTATTTTTAATTTTCCACTTTTCAATTATAAACTGCGTTTGCATAAAGTGTGCTATATTTAAACTGAAAGCTTTCAAGTAATACATAAATAAATGCAGGGTATTTTTATAATTGTTGATATTTCCATCTACACATACATAGAAAAGGCTCAACATAAAATGAAATAGGACCGCATGAATTTCGTTGTAGCCTGAATACCTCCCATTTATTTTCATAAATGACTATATTCTAGTAATTCTATCCGAGGATTACATAGTATTTTTTTAAATATACTTTTGTTATTTTTCTACATTATATAAGATACCACAAATATCTTAAAAAAATATTTGGTTTTAGTCAATATCGACTAATAGCTAAATAAAACTTCCGCCAATCTAGAACAATACCGTAACCAGCTACTACACAGACTCAGACGAACAGGATCCTGTTCACCTTCACCGTTCTGACCTCCTCGTAGAATATAACTAATAAAGTTCAATAACAACGGTTTACGTCGTGATCTAATCCTGAACATAGGTAAAAGCTTGTGACGTCACAGTTATAGGGGGTGGGGTGACAAACACGAGCATAAAGCAAAGGTAATGGTCATATTACTTATGGATAGGTAAACTGGATCGGGAAGGTAAATAAGTTAAGCAGGTGATTTTTGATGTACTCATCGAAACTTTGTTATATGTATTATGGGTCTGAATGTAAGTATTTCGATAGCGCTATCCGCCAAATAACCTAACGGTAATCAATAATAGAAAATATGCCAAAATAATCACAAAGTTTTAATTGTTCAAGTCGCAAAATAATATAGAGTTCAGAAACCTCAGGGACACCATTCTGGGAATTAATGGTTTCGAGAAATCCTCAGCAGAAACATATACTTAGTTATGAACAAATATACAATACACACACACACACACACACACACACACATACATATTGAATTTACAATTCTACCTAAAAAAAAAAACAAATTGAATTAGTTTCTTAATCCAAGAAGTGTATGGAATCAAATATAGTTGTGGGCTCGAGCTCAACACCTGTCTCAACAGCTCTCGTCGTAATAAGATCATGTCTAAAATATTCAACCGATACATGAAACACTATCTGAATAGGTACTTTATTTTAAGTTCCCCATTATTTTCACGTTGAACCATAATTGAAACACAAAGTTATAATTATAACCTTTAAGCACATCTACATACATACATATTTATTAGGTATTTCCTATGCCTGTGACACTTCCCATGTGCCTACTACATTGTTACTTTTTGAAATTTTATGAGTCAAATTAGCCATTGTAAAATCTTCTTAAACAGTATGGATCGCAAATATAGATGAATAAATAACTAATTAGCAGTTACAGTTTTCGGAACACTCACTCTAACACATAACTTAGCCTATTTTACCACCTCCAAATAACTTCAGGTTTTCATTTTATACAAAACCTATTCCATGGTATATATCGCATTAGATATATTCTACATATAAGGTCTGTATACCACTAAGCATGACCCCTAGAAGGACAAAACAAATGGTATCGTTTTCAGAGGCATCCCTGTGAAGGGCCGAGTGTGGCCACGTTGCGTGCCAGCCCTTAACCTTGACTTGTTATTTACTGCTTACTGACGACCCCAAGTTAAGTAAACGTCTCGCTACATGATCGATTCTCTATTCAACCATACGAGAGCTACACATGTTTGTGCTATTTGTTGCAGTAGAATGAATGTTGTGTCAGACATTCACGAAAACAAACATCATTATTAGTCATGTAAACATGTTGTTTATTTCATCACCACTGCTCTCAAAACGGAATTCGAAGACATGTGACATCCACCAACCCGCACTGGGCCCGCATGGTGGTTTACGGCCCACTCCCTGTCACCGAGAGGAGTGGTGTGTCCCAGCAGTGGGAACATTATAGGCTAATTTTATGTATGTATATTATGTAAAAATGTCGGAGGAAATAAAATGTCTTGTATCTAATTTTTATCTCGCTTTTTTAACACAGAGTCGACAGTACGTTAATTGCAGCTATTTTCTCTGCTGGACTTCGGGCTTCCCTTTAGATCTCCAAGTTAGTGCGTGATAACTGCTCTCGCGACCTTTTGTAGATTTTCAGTTCATTCCGTTTGTGTTTATCTAACATCTTTATAGACCTATAAATGTCACTTTTTGCAAAGAAATCCCAGTTGAGAAATCATTATGCATACAGTGTCATTGTCACTATTATACTTACGGCACTGTTCGCGATAGCGACGTAAGCTCATAAACTACAATGTTTTACCAACTGTTCCTTCGTGTGCCATGTATTTACAAAACAGCTCCTTGACTTCTGAAACACAAATATCAAACGCTATAAAAACGAAATATAATATAATTGATCGACCAGTTTTCTAATACCATTTTACTAAATTATTCACACTTATGTATTATTGTAATAGCTTTGCAATGCAGAAATGGTTCCAAAACCGCTTATCATAATTTTTTGGTCGTCACCCCGCCGCAACCCAGTGCCAAACATACGCCCTCCATCCTACATACGTGATACGTACCTACCAGCCTCTCACATACGTGAGTAATGGCGCCGACGTGTCAGCGGGCACTCCGACACTTCACGCAAATGACCGTCACGCCACTAACACGCCGCTAACACGCTGCGAGCACGCTGCGCACGATGGCACGCGTCACATGTGACTAATTCACTTTTTGCGTGCACCTACTGGGACAGGGCGCAGTAGCGAGGGTTATTGACTTGGGCACGTTTCGCTACAGGCTGTTCTTGTAATTGAATTTAGTCATTTATCATGTTGCTGCACTGGTTTCGTTTCAAGACTTTACTATAATTGGATTATATTTCAATTAATTCTAGCAAGCATTTCCGTTTGCACGGACAAGAGGATTAGAAAAACGCTTAACAAAAGAGCTTAGTTACCAGTGGCATAGGAGCAAATAACTAATAAAAAGATCCTTCCCATTTACCTTTTTAATTAAAAATGAAAATTACAAGTTCATTATCTTTTGCATGTCCTAAGCTTTTGAAAGCTTGTTTCCTCTGTGAAGGCTTTTACCATTCGCCACTAATATCCGATACACCTACACGAAGTTAGTTGCATTACTTACTGCTCAACTACTTTAGATTAGTGATGTAACTCTCATACACGCACATTATCTCAGGCAGTCTCAATCATCGCCGTCATACACATCACGGCTTACTCACTTATAAGTACACAGCGTACTTGTGAACTTATGTACTCATCTGAGTTCTGTGTTCTCACTTATTGAGGTTACGGTTTACGGTGAGATAGTTGAATCAGTGTTAAATAAAAGACTCAATTCATGTAACGTTGTTAGCACTTAGTTTTGTTTGCTTGGCAAAATAAAGCTATAGTTTCAGCGATAAAACGTGAGATATTGTGTAGTATTTTTTTACAAAAAGTACGCCATATAGCTAATAAAGCGATTCAACTCGAAAATTACATGGATTATTATATTCCAAGAGCTGCAACTGGAAACTACCAGCAGAAAAACCAAATAATTTTAACATTTTCTGGGAAACAAATAGGCCAGTCATATCGAACATTGAAATCACTAACTAACGGCTAGTTCTATTTTTTTAATACTTTGTTAGGACCACTACCAGTAGCGTATATCCAAGTTTGCAGCTTCAAAAGACCTGTGCTAACTTTGCAACACTCGAAAACCGCAAATTTTCGCACGTTTTTTTGGTATTCTCAATATGAGTCCTAAACTGTGCGTTTTTTAAGGAACAAAATCAAGACTTTTTAAAGTAAACTAAAATTGCTACAACTTGAGATCAGAATCAGCTCTGTAGGTTCAATACTTACCGAGATACAGCTCTCTAAAAATTGACAACTATTAATATCTATACTTATAATAAATCTGTAGAAGTGAAAATTCTGTACATTAAAAATATCAAAAAAATAAATGGCAGGGGGTGTTACTAGACCGACACCGAACCCAAAAATGTGATTAAAAAAACTTTTGTCTGTCTGTATGTCTGTCTGTCTGTCTGTTTGTTCAGGCATCACGCAAAAACTACCGGTTCGATTACGATGAAACTTGGTATAATTATTCTTTAATATCCTGGGCACCACACTGGGTACTTTTTATCCCGGAAAAGTATATACAATAAAAAACAAACTTAATTTTGCGGTTCGATCCCTAGACCCGATTACTGTACCAACCGCAAATAATAAGTTTGTCATAGGTTACGTCACCCGCAGTGGAGTTCACTAAGGGGCGCTGCACACCTGGTGGCGGAATGGCGGGACAGGCTCACATGCCCTACCGCCGGCCTCGTCACCATGGAGGCGGTCCGGCCGGTGCTCGAGCGCTGGCTCGGGAGGAGGCACGGCTCCCTGTCGTTTCGGGTGACGCAGGTGCTCTCGGGGCATGGTTGCTTCGGGAAGTACCTGTGTCGCATAAACAGGGAGCCGGACGCCCGGTGTCACCACTGCGTCGACTGTCGGGAGGACACGGCGCGGCATACGCTGGCAGAGTGTGCCGCTTGGGAGGAGCCGCGCCGTGCCCTCATCTCAGAAGTAGGCAGTGATCTGTCGCTGCCGGCCGTGGTCGAGTCGATGGTCGGCAGCGAAGAGTCCTGGGACGCGGTGGTTTCCTTCTGCGAAACGGTCGTCTCGCAGAAGGAGGCTGCGGAAAGGGAGAGGGAGATCTCGTCCTCTCACCCGGCCCGCAGCAGGCGCACCGGGCGTCGGCGGAGGGCGGATAACGCCCTCTTCCAGCCCCCCTAAATGGGTCCAGGGGCGACGGACTTGGGGACGTCCGTCGCCCCCCACACATCAGGACCCGAGATGGCGGCGCGTAGTGTTCCACGCGCGCCTCTCTTAGACGTCGCGGGGGGAGTCAAACACCTCACTCCCCCCCCTGACCCGAGGAGGCCCGCGGTGGCGGGCCGGCACCAGTCGGGGGTTGCGGAAGGATCTTACGTTCCCGCGACCCCCGGCGTAGGTGAGAGATGGAACACTGGGGTGGTTTTTAGTCAGTAAGAGTCTGACAGACCCCGTCGCCCGCCCCAGGGCGGCGGACATCCATGAGGATTTTCCACCCCGGAACAAAAAAAAAAAAAAAGGGGGCGCTGCACACGGCTAAGATACTATAATATTTTATCTTAAGACACAATATCGCTCGCCATACAATTCAATGGACTATCACACACGATTCACGACGAAGATAATAAATAATATTTCATATTTTAAATGTAGTGCTGAAGGTTGAATTTGGCTTGCACCGTTCGCAGCACCCGCGTGGCGCGCGGCTGCCACGGATCGCTACCGTATACAAGGACGGAGTCTGAGCGCACGCATCATACATTTTTTGAACTTTGATTTGAACGGACGTGTCGAGTGGCGAGCGTTCGTTCTTATTAGCATTCTATAAATTGTACGTTTTAACTGCTACTTGCAATTCTAAACCGTGCTTTTCAGTGCGACCTTTTTATTCCTTTTAGTTTTTACTAAGTACAGTTTAAGGTAGAGTTATTTAGGTTTATTTTTATAAGTCGTAGGTATAGATTTTAATTTTAAGGTATAGGTGGTATATTTGATAGTGTACGTAGTGGCCGTAGGTTATTTTATAATACTGTTAAGTAGGATTAGTCATTCGTATAGATATTAGTTTTTAGGGATTTTGCTTATTTATTGAGTTTAGATTAGTTCTCATCAGAAATAGGTTTATTTAGGTTGGTAGGTATTTTATTTTCTGTTATTGAGTTTATTTCTTTTTTAATTAGGTAAGTACTTAGGTTTACTTTTATAAGGCGTAGACGTAAATAATAAATAATGATTAAGATCCCATAATTAAATAATAAATAATGGTTAAGATCTCACAATTCATTTATTTCTGAATGAATTATGAGATCTTAATCATTATTTTCAAAAACCTTTTGAAGAGTGAAGTGGGGTCTTAAAAAATAACAGATTTGACTAAATGCGTATGAAAATGAAAATATACACGCTAAGTATTATTATAAAAAACATTTTTTTAAATTTTGTTTGTCTGTTTGTTGCGGCTAATCTTCGAAACGGCTGGACCGGTTTTGACGGGACTTTCACTGGCAGATAGCTGATGTTATGGAGTAACATAGATTTAATTATTTAAACTTTTCGCATACAAAAAAGGTATAAAGGCTGACTTAATGCCTTAATAAGCCTATTAAGGCATGACAAAAAGTGACAAAAAGTAGCATATACAGCCGTATATGCTACTTTTTGTCACGGTAGCATGTTCCCGTGGGATAATTTCCGACATCCACGCGGGCGAAGCCGCGGGCAGAAGATAGTTGTAAATATTTATTAAGCATATTTACAAGTACAAGGATATTATTTTTGGTTAGAATTGTTCATTTTGAACGTTTCGTGGACGGTTCATAAAAAATATCTGATTCAGCCTGAAAATTCGGCACAAGATTGGACGTCGTCTTCTCTTTCTTCGGCAATTTCATGAGTGGTATCTTTTCCATCCCCATCTACTTCTGAACTTGGTGGTAAGTTCGATAAGCGTGCAGTGTTGCACCATCTTCCGTTGGAGGCAAACGGGCGAGGTCAAACTTAGCAATGGCGGCTGTTTCTCCAATTTTTTTGTAGCGTAGGTTAGTTACTAGGAACTTCGCTTCGCTTCGATCTGCTATGGGTTGGTGGGCTGAATTAGGTTCGAGGACTTCAGCTGTGGTGATGAGTTCAACGTTTTTCTGAATATTGCGCTCCACAGTTTGTTCTTCCCATGCACAGATTTATAAACTAAAGGGAGATATGGTGTGGCTGCCCAACTGTTCGAGTCCGGCTGTCGCCTTCAACTATATAAGCACTACAATACGAACACGCGCTCACTCACACTACAACAGTCACCGCACTCAACGCGAGCCAATCGCGTAACGCAGAACGCAACGTTGAGACACACAACTACATTGACAATTCTTATTGACAAATCAACGGCGCCCGTGTTTCTGTTTTGTGCATACATTGTTCGCACGCGCCACGCCCCCTTGGCATATCTCCCTTTAGTTTATAAATCTGTGTTCCCATGTCAGAAGAAGATGTCTTTTCTGGAAATAAACATTCTTCACAGCAATCTTGTGCCGATTTTTCAGGCTGAATCAGACAGTTTTTATGAACCGTCCACGAAACGTTCAAAATGAATAATTCTAAATAAATAAATGTCTTGTCCTTGTAATGCTTAATAAATATTTACAATATTAATAGTTGTCAATTTTTAGAGAGCTGTATCTCGGTAAGTATTGAACCTACAGAGCTGACTCTGATCTCAAGTTGTAGTTTTATTTCTTTTAAAACGCATGGTTTAGGACTTATATTGAGAATACCAAAGAACGTGCAAAAATTTCGCGGTTTTTCGAGTGCTGCAAAGTTAGCACAGTGCTTTCGAAGCTGCAAACTTGGATATACGCTACTGGTCGTAGTAGTCCTAACAACATATTAAGAAATTAGAACTAGCCGTTAGTTTGCGATTTAAGCGATTTTTTGTGCTAGATATGACTGGCCTAAAACCCAAAACGTCGGCCATCGTCCCTTACTCAATAAATCAATAAACCTGCAATATCATAGCATTATCGCTACACCTATAATAATAAATAATAAAAAATTAGATTCTCGAAATTGTATGACACTTAACTGATTCAGAAACTAAGAAATAGAATCGTGCGACATTACTCACCATTAAGATAAGTGAGTAAATGCAACAGTTATGTCGCTCCTGGCTCACGAACTCATAAATATGACCAGTTCGCGTGTCTGTCACTCACTCCCACCGCAGCTCCATACTAGCCTAGTTACCTCGGCACTCTTGTTACGCGATGGTTCTAACTTTATCACTTTCTATTCATTGGCCGCGGTCGCACGTTATAATTACAATCGACTAAAATAGTTGTTCACTTATGTAACGACAACAGTAATAAAGTTGACTAAAGTTCGAAGGAGCACAAGCAGATAATTCTAGTCTTCAGAACTTTAGTGGCGAAGTCATTTCTAACACAAAATGACGAGCGCATGCGTTGTGTTTGCTTGAACCTAACCGAACTCCAAAAGTCATTTACGATACTTCTTAACCACTACTTAATTGTATAGATCTTAATTCGTTAAAACTAAACAATTACGTTACTTTTCTTTGTAGTCTCAAAGCAAAACGAATCTATTAAGTCCTAGTGTTGATATGTTCGTTAGACCGACACGTAACTTAGAAACTTGTCTAGCCGATATGGACTATCGCACAAACAAACTTACGAAGTCTAAGATAATAATATTGGTATAGTGTGGTATGATATACACATAGTGGCCGACGTCGCGTCGTCACGGTCACTCACGGCCACCACGTGCGCGGTCCGTATGGTTCCTAGGTGAGGCTAGGCTAGGCGCGTGTGTACTTAGGACATAGCCTCACAGATTGGGTACATATTGCAATATCTGAAATTAAAAGAACGTAACGTATTTTAACGTAAAATAACCTACGTTCAAAATCTAAATACCTAATGTTTGTTTCACTTATATTCATAATACTGAAACCTAAAAATGTCAAATGGATATGTTACTGAAGTTCATAAAGCTAAAACTTTAAATTCCTATGTACAGAGTTCCTTAAATTGGTTTACCTCACCGTCATATGTTTCTATACCCGCATGCGTAACACGCATATATCTTTTTTAAATCGAAACGGCTAAGTTAGGTAGGTTAGAACTGTGACCACACAACGCCAGATGCCAGAAACATATTTTTGAATGATAGATATTTAGTCCAATCAGTATTTTAAACTTAGGTAATTCGTAGGTAGATGTTAGTTGCGTAGGTATTTAAAAACATTAGGTATTTATATTTTAGGGATTTTAAACGTAAGTTATTTTACGTTAGTTCTTTTAATTTTAGATATTGCAATACTCACAGATTACTTAACGTTACGGAAATGCACGTGTCCATATTAAAACCCTTTGTTACAACAGGAAATAATACCAGATATTGTATTGTTTATCTTGGTTTTTATTAGTGAACCCGTCAGTAAACTTCTTTCAATGAAATTAAGACTGTTACAATCAACAGACATTATATTTAGTTACCTGTTTGTACATATTGCAGCATTGGCAAATGCTACATTATAATTGTATCACAACAACCTTCTTTTTTAACAAACCCAACCTTATTATTAACCAGAAAGTTTTATTCTTCATATTGGTTTTGAATTTTGAATAAAAAATGACATGTCTTTTCTCTTACCGAAACTTTTTTTTTTGAAGGATTTTTTTGCCACAGGACGGATGTCTAAATTCTAATATTATTTTTCCTGCTTTCTCATTGAAATAATTTACCGTAAACAATAAAAGACTGAACGACCGAGTTCTGTGCGGTCATCCATTGGTTCCAAGGGTATGTTTGCGTTCCTATCGATTATTAAAAAGTTCTTATCGTTTCCTAAATTTTATTCCATTCTTTTCTTTGTAATAGGCAGTGTTCACCAAAATAAACATATTGATAAGTAATAACATCACTGGAAACCGGTCTCAACGCGAAGTGTCACGATTCGGTATGTATTTTAACTTTTCTTCACCTCTTTTGTTATAAAAGATTCTGCCTGAGTCTCGGATTGTCATTATTCGTTATTTTCTGTAGATTTATCCGGAGACTGTAGGGCGATTTTAGAATTCTCCCTAACCGCCACCCTAATACCAGACGTCTACAAGCTTCCTGTTGGGAATCGAACCAAACATCACACCCTGCGCGAGATCTGCACTTGAGGGTTCTGATTCCGGCCTGCGAGGTGCCTTCCGATTGTCAGCGTGGAGCCTAGGACCGGAGTTTCATTTATTACGTAGCTTAATTTTCAGTAAAATCTATACCTTGATGTACCACCAACTAGCCGTATAACAATATTTTATTATTTAGTATTACTAACATTTTTACAATTTTGATCAGGCGGTAATTTGTATTATCATCTTGCTCCTTAATATCGAATTTACTTGGTGCCAATTACCCGTTAGGTCATCCTCGTATTTAACTGTTACGTAAGTTTATGAACGTTTGCAAACGTATCTTAATCGACGCGTAACAAGAATACGTAAAATTTATTAAACAGTCGAATACCAAGAACACCCGCTTCGGCATCACGACATCTTTTTTAAAAATATAGTTCTTCCTGTGTCTTGTCTTATATTTTTTATACATTCGTTGTTTGAATATCTTTTATTTTTTTTTTAATTCAAATTAAAACGTGTACAAGTGAAGATCCAGTCCTTAATTTCGCTACAATATGCATTAAATACGGTCCACAAAAATACATTACTTATCCCTTTTCATTGATTCTGAAGTACAGTGTAAGTAGCTATTACACATCAGTACACTATTAGATATCATTTCACTCAACTTTCTTCAAGGCTTCTGTAGCTCTAGTATTTTCCTCTCCACACGGCACACCATCGCACAAATAGAGCCAGTCTTTAGCAATAACAAATAGTCTTAGAAACCGTAAGATCTCCGTGCGGAGCCGAGTATACCCCGGTGTAACCGAGCTTACCCGAGCCTACGTGAACAATGCCAGACTATATACACTAACGAGGCAGTCCTTATGTATTAGAATCTGAAACATCTAAGTCGTCCGTAACTCATTCGATGATGATCGTCATGGTAATTTTCATAATATGAGATGTTTCCTAAACTAAACCCTTTGCACGACAGCCTTTGTTTCCATAAAATCATACATAAATAATAAAGCCATAGAGATAAAAACAGCGAAATTTGAAAATAAATACACACGGATTGTGACGCTGAAACGGTTTTCCTCGTATTATTACTGCGAATGCCTATGGATACATGAACAACCTCCAAAATGTGAATAATGGCTTTCAGGAATTTTGCTTACCAACAAGAAATCACAGGTAAACGCTCGACTATAATAATACAGGCTGGCAGGACGGTGGCGCGCAAACTGAAACCAGGAATTCAATCAAAATGTATGCAGCTGCTAGTTTTTTTTTTTATAATCGACGAAAAATTTCAACACCCCCTGCGTTGAAATTTTTCAGAATCATGTACTAAATCCATGGTAACATGTAGCGCGTGGATGTCTCTGCCAGCCTGTATATGTCGAAGATATAAACAGACAAACACTGTTGCCATGCGCACTAATGACAATTGTTGGGTTTGTTTTCGAAGCTACACTACTGAACTTATTTAACACAGAAGTGGTTTAGAAACTGACCTAGAACATAACGATGTCCTTCTTTATTTCTTCAAAGAATGACACTCTAGTCACTCTACCCGTACTCTCCAGAGCTATTTCCATTTGCCGAGATGATCCGAAAATGTATAAATTTTCTGGCAGGTGGTGCGAGGGTCAAAACTAGTACCGAATAAAGCCTCCCTTCAATTGCGTTCATATTAGGTTTCCTTTGAGAAACAACTTGAAGCCCATCTCGTTATTTGAGTATATTATTATTTCGCAACCCGTGCCCTATTTACTGCTGAACTAACACAAATAACTTGTCTGCGTTACTTCATGTATATAGATTGAGAATTAGGTTCTGTGTCGGTTGTTTTGTATCGATTTAGTATTTCTATTTCATGAATTCATTTTGCCATTATTAACGATTACGAACTCTTATAAATTGAGTACACCATGTATTTTGATAAATACAACAATTTATAAGACTTCGTAATCTATGTAGGTCAGTGTAAAATATGTACTATAGGTTGATAGCTATAGTACATATTTTACACTGACCTAGATTTAAATATATAATAACAAACTTTACAATATTTTAAAAATCATAATACTCCTGGCAGTGAGGTGATGTTCACTCAATCGCTCAGTCACTCGCACGTCATCCACTGTGGGTGTGGCTATCTACATGTCTGGAACTAGACAGCGTAAAACACTGCATAGAACAACACAAGCCTAAGCTCAATTATCAGTCCGTTTTAAATAGGAAAGCCTACGATGACCCGCGAACAGAGCGCGGAACATGCGCAGAATGGAGAGCTCCACAAAAGGCGATACTTCCTGCATGCGAGGCTATAATTAAGCGATAGCTAACAAGCGCGCCGCGCGGTGCCGCCCGCTATTTGTCACGCGCACAAAAACGCGCGCGCTAATCGCAGGCGCTCCGTCTTCGCGGGAATTCTTCATTAACTTCGAATATGCTCGCCGGGCTTGTGGAGTTGTGGGCTGACCGCTAGTTAACATACCGACCGACTGTTTCCGTTCTACATTAGATGGGATCGTTTGTCTTCTGTTGTTGTGGTCAAGTGAAGTAGGTATACCCACTTCTACTGGAACCAACGGTTCGGAACCTAAGGTTTTTGTCAAGGCATTTAAAACGTAAGAGTGAGTTTCAAAGCTCATGAGCCTGAAATTATACTTTTATACCTCTTAACTCAATCCCGCTTTGCTGCACGAAACCAATAGAAGTAGAGAGTGAGTCAAATATTTTAGTACACAAACTAACATAACAATTTTAGCTTAGGAACTAAAGTACCTATATACCCTCAAATGGAATGAACAGAAACATCATCACTATAGTTGCTGCACTAATTAAACCCCGCATCATAAAGTTATTACTATGTATGTGTATTTAATAATATTATGTGCATTTTAACGTGCAATTTATATGCATATCATGGTGCGGCGCAAACGAAGCCGAATTAAAGCGGGCTTCGACCGAGCTGACCACGTCACTCTGACTTACTTGCCGAGCCCCGGACCCCGGGCCCCTGGGCCCCGGGTTCCGGCCCGGGAGTGAACACGGACCCAGATGTCATAACACTAATCCCGGGAATATTTCGGTGACAGCAACGAGGAGGTTCAACTTCTTTGATGCGTGGCAGCAAGACCCAATGAACGTACTAAACAAAAAGATCTAATACCGTTACGAACCTCTAAAACCGTTTCGTGTCAACCATACTGTAGCGATTGCTTATCGTGGCTGCTCTCTTTAAACGTAATAATAAAATAGCCCTTCTAGCATTCCCCTTCCGTTCCCTCTTATATTGCGTGTCTGAAACCCTCACCGTGACGTTATTAGGAAAGAAATTCGTGTCCCGAGTCCTCCCAGAGCCCGCGAGCTCCACAAGGTGATATTACAACTGCAAGTAAGTTGGTGCGAACACCTTCATAATGTTGTTGAGAGAACGTAATAATGTTTACGAAAATTAGCATACGGAGCTGCTAGCAGAGCCCGGCTTGCTTTTAGTTAGTGTTGAGTTTACATAGTTACAGCTGGGATTCATATTTCAACATTTCTATGATAATTTAGCAAATGTTATAACTTAATTGCTGCTGCATTTCTTTAAAAACTACTTTAAATAATACTATACTTGCAAATATTATTCGGTACTCAAGTATTTTATTCAGAAGTAGGTACTTTGGAAAACAGAGTTTTCGAAATTACCAGGAACAACATGAAACAGTGCACGTGTCATTGTGAAATAAAACTAATTTATTTTTACGAAATGTAAACAAAAACTCAATAAGCAACACGGACGTTACAACAAATGAAAACGGTAAATTGTAATGAATGGCATTATTTAATGTAGGTGGTAAACAAAGCGGAAGCCGGACCGGGGGCTGGGGGCAGTCGCACAAAACAAGTTAAAAAGTTTCGTTTTTCACGACAACTTCACAAGCAGGCGGGACGCTTCATTGTCGCTGTCAAAATAACAACTTGGGACACGCGCACAACATCGTACAGAAAGACAACTCTGAATAACGCGCGATCAGATCTTGCAAATAGAGATACATATTTGTTTATCTTTGTTTAGCTGTGCTTTGTACATGATGATGATGATGATGATGAATGATATTCATTTCTGTAAATTGGTTGAACAAACATTTCACACGTCAAGATTACATTATATTTTACAAATAGACTAAGCGACTACTCTGAGTAGAAAGATCGAAACAAACTTGACCATGCAGATTAGTGTCATAGATGGTCTTTTCAGGACCTGTCAGTGCACGCATTTGTCAGCAATCTAACTCAGAACTTTTGGAGCTCCACTTACTTTGCCGAACTGACTTTACGTCATGAATTGATTCTTTATCCGAAACTAGCGTCCGTCAGCGCATGTGTCTTGCGCTAGCGGTGGATAAAGCCACACAGGGGTAATCCACATACTAAAGTGGCGACATGACTAAATAAGTTCAATATAAACGTATTATACACATAAAACTTCCTGTGCAAAATTTCTAAACAATGGTGAAGACCGCATTGAAATCCATTGTGTAGTTTAGAGGAACTAAGCGGTCGAGAAGAGACTTTGTTTTGTTCTATTTAGTGTAGACGAGTGTAGGTTCATCAGCATTGTGAATCTTTCGCATAAAATCATACATTACAGAATAAGGCCATCAATGGAGTTTTGCAGTCATATCATCATCATCATTTTAGCCGAAACTTTTATTGAGCAGCATAGCCCCAGTCCTTCTGCCCCTCACTGTGACGTTACGGTTTCCTTATCCCCCGCCCATCCCTCTTGGTCTTTGTCGCTCTTTCATTACGCAGCCGCGAGTCGAGGGCGGATTAAATACTTTGATGCGGGTGTTACCCGCTGAGATTTGACGGAACAGCCCCTCGCTGGCAGTTACTGACGCGCTGGTATCTTTGCTCTTTTTCTCTGTATTAATTCAGATTAAATATGGATATATATTGGAGATGTTATCAATTAATTAGTGTATGTTAAGTACCTGTGTAAGTACCTCACAATATCGTGTCACTTCCATTATCATATTACACAATATTGGAATCTTCTGGCAATCCTGATGACAGTATAACTAAAATTGCAAAATATATCATCACTTAAGGTACGCTAAGTAATTGAAAACGTCTTAAATATTCAGATATTTGATCTTAATTAACCTTGGTTAGCAAGCACATTAAGTTTGCTAAAAGCCCATATATAGCACGTAACATAAATTGATAGAATTTCTTCATGAACAAGATGCTTTGGCTTCCATTGACCACAAACCAAAGTTCTGCAATGCAATTGACAGAGCTCTCTCTACTTCGTCTTTGAATATCCTCAATAGTAATAGTTGCGCATTTTGTCAGAATTAAGCCGAGAGTAACATCTCCGCACCTCAGTGATTAATCCGTTAGCAGCCCGGTCCATTACCGCCACCCTCACATAGATCAACTCATATTTTAGTCATAATTAGCAGTCCATACCAACACAATGCAATTTCAACCCTATTTTCACGGAAACACAGTTCCTTTTCGCACTTCGCGTGAACTCGATTGAGTGATTGTATAATCCTTCCCAGTGCTTACCTTAGACACAAACAGATACGTTGGATTAAGTCCTGTCACGCGATAATAGACACTAACCGCTTCAATTAGGAGTGATAACTGCGTGAATAGTTTATTACTTAGACTTGACCATCAGTGGTAACTTTTAATTCATATGATTGATGATAGCTATTAAACGTGAGTGAAATGTTATGACTCAACGTTAAGTAATAAATTTCACTTCAAGAGATGGACTGTATTGAGCTGTTCATAATATTTAAGTGTTCACTTGAAATATTACTTCATAAACGTCTCTGGCAGTTCGCAGTAGAAATATAAATAAAACGAAACTTCAACTTAATTTGAATGAAGAAATAGAACTAAGTACTCTATTACTTTGTGTAGCGCTGAAATGTTGCAAGCTCAAATATTAATATTTGGAGAAAACTCAACACCAAATTATATTTCACATTGACCCCGACATAGTTGGAAAAGACAGATTGATTTTACTTTGAATACTGTCATTAAATATGTTTCACAAAAACACACACCCATGTCTTATAACAACAATATTTTCTATTAATAAAAACGCACACACACACACACACACTAGAGCGCACAAACACTTTTCCAGTTGAGTGACGTCACGGTATGCGTCGCCGCACAATTTCGTCAATTTTCCTCATCGGTTCACAACCTGATGGTTGTGAACCGATCCTTTGAGTGCAGGACTTTTCGTTTTGAGGTTGTCATCGTGTCGTCCATTGTCGGGACTTGGCTCTCCAATCATGATCCTTATGACACTTTTTGGTGATTGTTGGTTATTGCTGGAAGCCGGAAAGTCACCATTGCCATTATTCTATTTTGGAAGAGTGACAAGTCCAAACGATAGAGATATATAGATAGATAACCGTCCATCGACTTCTGTTTAGAGTAACAGAGGTTTTAACAAATGATAAAGTACTCATTTAAATTGCATGATATACCTACTATGTTAACAATTCACAATTTAAATTTAATGATTATTAATAACTTATAGACTATCACTAATTTATTATACCGGTGCATCTATTTACACATGACTGAGCGATGTTCCTCAGTATTGTGTAAGTTTGAACCCAAGTCTGTCATTTAACGGAAACTCGATGTGATGAAAAGACGCAACTTTCGACGCGATGCCGAGATACGCTATCTTTTTGTGAGGACCAGGGGGGCAAAGCAGGGCGAGGGGAGAGGGAGGGGGCAGTAGATTAGGAAGGCTCTAGTTTAGTAAAAAAGGTTAACATTCACCAAGTTATCTGGGGTTGGAGATGTAACGCTGTTGCTACGAGTTCTATTTATTTCAGTCCAATGACACTAAGGGCGGATTTTCAATCATCTGATAACTTTATTCAGGGAATAATTTTGACAGTTATTTCATACAAAAACTGTCAAACGTCAATTTTATTCCACGAATAAAAATTATCTGATGATTGAAAAATCTGCCCTAAGGGCTGATTTTTCCATTGCCAGGAAACTTTTATTCAAAAAAAAATTATTCGTCAAAAATTCAAAATTATTCCTCCTATAAAATTATCTGGGGTTGGAAAAATCAGCCCTTAGTTGTGTAATTCTAAAATGAATTGTTTGTTATGAAAAACAACACAATATTAAGCAGTACTAGCTTTTGTTTTGCGCTCAAGTAGTTAACAAGCCACAGTAACTGTCACACAACACGTTGTCAATTACTGCATGCGATTGCACTCAAAACGTAACTTAATACATTAACAAGCGTTAATTAATGTAACATTAACTCGTCGTGCGGTTATTTCAAACGCCCATTAGAACGAGTGTGCGGCGTGCAGACAACCGCACTTTTGTTGCTACGCCGCTACGGGCTACGAGCGACACAGGCGCTACGCACGCTACGTCGTAGCGGCGTAGCAAAGCTTTGCGTTACTCACTAATTAATCCTTCAGTTATTCATTTCGAAATCAGGCCAGCAGTTTTATAAGTTACGACTTGGAAATAAAGCGTAAACGAATCGTTCTATTTATATTCATGAACCGCTTCAAATATTCATGGCGTTTCACTTGGCTTAGTTTTGCAAACAATTTGCTAAGACGTGTATCGGCGGGAATGGTCGCACCCTGTACACGGTACAGTCGGCCGCACGAACATATGCCGCGTCGCGATATCGGGACCAATTAATCTTGTTGACACGAGCGACGAGCGTACAAAAAGCGATCCTTTGACCTCCCCGCGACGTACACAGATAACTTATCTGGGGTTGCCGGGACCAGTAATTTGAGATGAATTACATGTTAAGGTTAGATTAGGGAGGATGCGAGCAGACGCGTGCGATCTTTACATCTCGTACAAACGTTCTATGGCAGTGCTCGCTTCGGTTACAGCCGCGATATGTTTCATACGTGCTGGTGAACACGGTTCCAAGTCGAGATATATACTCAGTGCGCCAACTAGACAGAACTGCGTTTTAATGACCACATAGTGACGTCACACGATGTATATAGCCGCCTACGGTTAAAGCCTCATAACGTTAATACACGTTACACGCGAGAAATGTCTCGAGTTATTATAAGGCAATTTAGTTAAAACGGATGCAATATATACTAATTTGTTTATTACTTACTCGCATCACAAGATGGCGGACCTAGTAGTTCGTATAATACAAGCATCGCTTTGATAACTAGTAAAAAGCGAATCCTTTTTAGTGTAGTAACAATAGGAATTCCACTCCGCAGTCAAAGGGTTAAGTAGAGTTTAAAAGAAAAAAAGGAAAGGTTGGAATGTTAGCATTATATGGTGTACAACAATAGAGCAACGAGCCATGAGCCACGAGCCATGAGCCACGAGCAGGCTACTGCGATGACCTGCGGACTATTTACATAAAACATTGTACTGTTCTCAACTGAGAACATTCACCTTAGCTTATTACGAGGATAAATATTAAAATGTTGACTTTACACCCGAACGTAGTTAAAATACCTTCGTTTAAAAACTCTTTACTCATTACCTCAGCCTGTCTATGTAATATTCACGTAAATTTAATTAAAAGACAATGGAGTTTTAGTGACAAGTCGAATATACTATACTGGTCTTACCAAATCATTGCTAGAAATAGAACAGAACACTGTCATTACCAATCATAATTAATAATAAAAATAATACATCATTTAAAATTGTTTTAAAGGGCCTCTGCGAGTTGGCTTCGGCCCCTGGTACGCCTTTCAAAGGTCCGGGACCCCAGGGTCCCGAGATATGTCAAAGACAAAAAGAAATAATAATAATAATCTTTATTCATGAATATGAGACAACCATACAGAGTAACTTAAAAATAAACCCAGGATATACAAAAATCGTTTAAAGTTATTTTGTCAATAAATTTAGACAGTCGGAGAATGTAAAATGGTAGATTGTAACAATGGTTTGGTTGTCTTTGGACTGATTCGCCCTATCCCCTCGTACTAGTATAAAACTGTATCACGAGCGGATAGTCTTCCTAAACCTTAGAACAACAGATTCCCACAAGGTTCTAGTTACTAGTCATATATTTACATCGTTATGTATTATATAATATAGTGTATAGTAATAAATCATAGTACAGTTATATCAATTAAATTACATGATTGGGTTAGTCTGTTTTGTTTTGGGTATGGGTATATGTATATATAATGTGTACATGTTGTATGTTTCTGTGTGTGTGCAGTTGTGTGCTTTATTATTTATGTGCCTTATTTATACCAATTTTCTTAGTAGCTTTTCAGTGCTATTGTAGTCTAGTGTTTTCAAATATTTATCCATAGTCTTTTTGCATGTTTGGCTATCAAGATTCTTTAATTTTAGATCTTTACTTACTTTGTTGTAAAGGCTAGGACCAAGATAATTGTGAAATTTGTGTGCAAAAGATGTACTATATTTTGGTATATTATAAACAATATCTAATCGGATTAAGATCATACGACACACATACACAATTACACACCCAAGCAAATGTTTACCTTTATACACACACATAGGCTTACAGAAGTCCAGCTTTACTCATCCACCATCACAAATGAAGACGGATCTCATTTCGGCTCATGAACTGGATGTATCATTAATCCATGCGTTAGCCTACATAGGCAGAGGTAGTGAGGGGCGCGGATGGCAGTTTTTGCGTCTGACAAATGACGCTCGCACACCGTGTCATTATGAGGTAATCGAGGTAGCAATGGTGGAAGACTGCACACCATCGAAATAGCGATTATACAGATGGTAAGGGAATTATTTAGGACATCAATAGGGACAAAAAAAGAGGGGGAAACTGCAAATAAATGTAATGGTGTTGGTTCAGCAGATGGGTCAGACGAAGTATGTCGGTCGGTATCTATAGCAATATGATGACAATGAAACTATAAAAACTTTATATTGTTTTGAATCAACATTTAGATATCAAGTAGAATCAGAACCTACACGCTGTCTACATCTCTGTATCTATTGTCCTGTCTCGGGTGTGCTGGAAGAGATTTCTTGTGAAATAAGCATCACCTCTGTACCTTTTTTTTCTGTTCTGTTTTTCTTGTCTGTTTATATATGTGTGTACATAAATGGTAAATAAATAAATAAATAAACCTATTCAAGTAGGCAAGACTAAGTTAAAATGGTGTAAGCGGTGTTTAAACAAAGCGAACATGAACCCGCATATCTCACAACAAAAGATAAAGAAGCCGAATAAATATCTTCAATAACACACTGTCTGACAAAGAGCTTTTTTGTTTACAGGAACAGGGTTAAAGCATTCAGTGTTCCCGAAAAACGGAAAATAATGTCATAAGTCTGAAACAAACTGCACATCATCAATATTTCAAGCGCTCCGGAGTGAGCGGATACATTACGTAATACCGTCTTTACCCGACGCTGACAAACTATAGCACATAACATAACGTAGTGGGATATGCACAAACTATAGCACATAACATAACGTAGTGAGATATGCACAAACTATAGCACATAACATAACGTAGTGGGATATGCACAAACTATAGCACATAACATAACGTAGTGGGATATGCACAAACTATAGCACATAACATAACGTAGTGAGATATGCACAAACTATAGCACATAACATAACGTAGTGAGATATGCACAAACTATAGCACATAACATAACGTAGTGAGATATGCACAACATGTTCCATCGAATATCGCAAGCCTATTTATTAAGCCCCGTCTCGAAGCTCTTGAAAGAAACAGTCGCATACGACGTTTTACCTTCCTAGTTGTAAACGTAACCGGTGAAAACATCTTAGCAGATACAGAAGAAAAATAGCGTATGACTGTGCGTTGTAAGGGTTGTTTTACGGATCAAGGTGGAAATAGAAGAAGAATATCTGTAACCGCTCGTATAATGATAGCAAACACTGTTTTATCTAAATACCACGCTAGAGGGATATTTTTATACCAAGTTAAAGCAAATACAGCATATTAGAATATTTACATTATTATGTGAATTACTATGTGCGCCCCGCGGTTTCACCCGCATAAGTATCGATCCCGTGGGAATATCGGGATAAAAAGTATCGTATATGTTAATCCTGGTTATAAACCATCTGTGTGCCAATTTCATCCAAATCCGTTCAGTAGTTTTTACGTGAAAGAGTAACCAAACATCCATCCATCCATCCATCCATACAAACTGTCACGTTTATAATATTAGTAGGATGACAAAGGCGATTGCATAATGTCTCGGGATTCGATTATTCTCCCAAAAAATTCAGCAAACTTGATAATTGTACTGTAGTGGTATCTACAACGCCACATGCGAACAACGCGTCATACTGACGTCACGCAAATCCTGCATCTCGCAAGCAGAGTTTACCGCGCAATTAGCATAGATACAATTTCCCATCATCAATCGTTGGGCAATTGCCCGCCAGACACAACACCCTGTTCCTCATAGGTATGAGGAATAGGGTGTAAAATTCCGTGTAAGTATAGAGGTCTATAGTATGATTGGCTTATCATTAAGTTTGATCCTACATATACTTTGAAAACACGAAATAAATAATAGAATCTATTGTCACATCAAGTAATTGTGCATGGTGGCCTCGGATCGTCTCACAAAAAAGAGCACAAAACATGATGGATACCACGAGGCAGCTAATTAATAACTTCCCTCGCGAGTAATCAGCGCGTCCTGTCTCCTCTCGCGGCGCGGGCTCGTCTCGCGGGGACATTACTCACTTTGCTTTGTTCCAATGATATTATCCTATGACCTCGGCACACCTCGTGGCTTTATGGAGGTTTTACGAAAGGTGTGCAAATTACCTGTACCTGTTACTTCCTTAAATAGTTTTAATTTTAATCTGACTATACTCCTCTAGCGCACAGTGAAGAAAAATATATTTTATGTGCCAAAACCTGGACTTCAACAGCCTAAAATCGCAAACAAATTATAATTTTTATAGAATAATGATCTCGTAGATTAAATATTTCGAACAGAAGTGTAATTAAATCTTTTTGAATAAAAATGATTAGACATGAATGAAAAGTCCCGTTAAATGATTACCTAACGCTCCCGTGGTGTTAGGTAATATGTATTCGGGACCGTAATATGTATGACCGTAGACCTCGCCGGTTAGATCGTTACGTCACGCTTGTGAGCGTCTAGACGCGCACTGACTACCGACGAACTAACCTAACCACTGGCTGGTATTACTATCATATAGTTTGATTGGCTGTTCGGTTAGGAACCAAACGTTAAGGTAAATACTCACGGATGTGAGCACGGTTGTCGAGCGGCAAGTTACAGATTTGCTTCCAGAAAAAAAAAACTGCTTTTTTCAGCTTCCTTACAGTTACAATGGGTATTGACACTTTTATTGACAAAATAGCGAACGCGAAGACTCGAATCATTTTAGTTTTAAAGTAATCTGCTAAAAGGGAAATAAGTTCAGACATTTTACATAAACCGCTAAAACTTAAATACTTTCAAGTCAAAAAACTGGTTGAGTCAACTTTTCATTTAAAGTTTGTGAAGTAAACAACAAGAAAAACATTACTCTTTGCCTCTTTAGCATTCCCTGAGAAATTCGGTGGTTTTATGAGAAAACTACAAATTGAAATATTTTAGTGTTCCGAAAATAAAAGCAAGTCAGCGCTAGTTTATGTTTATTAGACGCAGTATTATTTAGCGTCAACCTTGAGCCATGTTTTTGGTATATTCCGAATAGTTTAGTACAATACCTGTTAAGTAATAAAACTCAAGCTATTTTAGTATTACTTCAGTGGATCAGCCATAGTATTTTCCTGCTATTAGTTTTCTAGACTAAAATATTTCTAAAGGAAAGCAATATGAACATTCAGTCTCACGACGGCTCTGATACTAAAACTACTTGTGAAATATATTTATTGAAGCGAAGAGCTACGAGTACCGAGAGGCAAAGTTATTTCCAATTCGCATTGTGAGGAATAATTTCAAAATGTAAGACAAAAGGGCGTAAGTAGTACTCTCCACCGTGACGGACGTGTTGTGAATGAGCGCGTTACTAGTTCGCATCTGTCCCAGGGGCAACACACGCGACGATTTATAGCGTGTGTAACGACCGGATACATCCTGTTCGCTCTATCTATGTTTATAACAGAGAGGTACTTTTAGTAAAATTTTATACACCCACGTCGATAACGTGCTCCACGTGGATGGCGAAGTGGCTGGGTGTTCGACTTCTACGATATGGTACAAGCGGCGCCTCCCCGCAGCCGCATGCCGTGTCAGCTGTACGCGTGAGGACCTTATGTCAGTGTCAGCGAATGCTGTTAGCGTGGCTGAGGATTAAGTAGGTACCTACTTGAATAGCTGACAGATTGTTGATGCAGATTCGGGTTCTTGTAAATCCTCTCGTTAAATGATGATCCATCAAATCACACAAATAGGTACCTGCATAAAAATCCTATAAAACCTACTTGTATTCATATTTGTATTCAGCACTTTTATAGCTCCTTTTACGCGAAATAACGTTAGGCCTTATTTCTTTCTGAAAAGATTTCTCACCTCACAGTATGGAAAATGTGTGAAAAAATGTCAGTGCCTCTAGAGAGGGATAGTTGTCGAAGTGCGGAGTAGTAGTCAGGTGAAAGCGCGGGATCCCGCGGGACGGCCGGGATCACGGCGCGTCACTACGTACTTGAGACAAATGTCCCCGTACAAGTGCTCTCTTATAAGTTCTATTGGCTGTCAACATGATACATCTGCGTCAAAGATGAACGAACTTTGTGGCATACAAAGTTCATTCATCTTTGACGCAGATTCGTGCGTGTCCAGTTTAGTTAACAATGAATGTAGGAAACATTTATTTTGTTTATAGGTGTTCTGGATATAGACAAAATCTCAAAATACACATTTGTTTATACATTAATTCAATTAATTGTTGATATTTCATTTCTTCCTTGTATCCGTACAGCCGTATCGTGACACGTACGCTATGTCATCAAGCACACGGACTCGTATGTATGTATTTTATTCGGTTTGCAATAAACGTTGTCCATATCTGTGTGTATCTGCTGGCCATACCTGTCACGTTACTAACAAAGTTCACTGCTATTTCTCGTGAATCATCAGTCACGAAGTACAAACACTCAGAGTCCACTGCCGCTGAACTTACATGAACTACTTTATTTGCCAATATGATACTGTATGATATTGTATGTTTGTTTTTGTTCATTTATAAGAACTTTGAGGAAACACAACAATCGGCTGCATCTAGATTAAAAAGACGAACTTTTATTGTATTCGACTCCGAGAAAGTTGGTCCTCTTTTTTTTTCTGGGTGGGAAATCATCCTATGACTTCTTCGGCTCTGGGCGAAGCGGGAGGGTATGTCAGACTTTTACTGACTAAAACCCACCCGTGTTCCTTCAGTTGCCTATGCCAGGGGCCACGGTATCTCTTTCGAACAACCCGCGGCCCTGGCAAGCATCGGCCCTAACGGACCCCGTCAGTTCGTGCTGACATCTCTTTGAGGCGCGCGTGGAACACAACGCGCCGTCAACCCGGGCCTGGTTCTTGCCGGGCAGCGAGCTGCCCATTGCTCGACGCCCGCAAGCCCGCGCCTACGGTGGCCGGGAGTCGGCTGGTGACTCCCGACGTCCAGGGCGTCTTCTGCAGCGACTAGGGACGTGAGGGCGTAGCGATTGCCTCTCCCTCACGCGCGCCTCCTCCTTTGCGAGCATTACTGCTTCGCAGAAGGAGGTAACGGCTTCCCATGCACTCTTGCTCTGTACCATGACCTGGACCAGGGTCGGACGCGAGAGATCGCCGCCGCCGATCGCCGCCACAAGGACGCGGCGGTGCTCCGCCCAAGCCGGGCAGACCTCCATCGTATGCTCCACCGTGTCCTCCGGGCGATCCACACAGTGGTGACACCCTGGCGTTTCCTCCCGCCTTATCCTGAACAGAAAGTTGGTCCTGACAAAGATATCTTTGACAGAATATCAAAACTCTTTGAACTAGACTGAAAAAGTATATGGAGATGACTTATAACATGACAGCCAACTCGCAAGTTAAAGCCGTTGAAAACAATATTTTATTTCTTGACTACATTTTTTGCGGCTACAAGGTACTCGTAATAGAATAGTGGCTGATTTGTGAAGAGCTTACAGAGAGAATTATGAGCATTAGGTTGAAGGTGCACTTTCTCAGCACTTACTATATCTCAATTTGAATAAAAGTCTTGACATCACATTTAACTTTTGTTCGCGTAGAGACATTTATTTTAATAAAATAAAAGAAAAAGTGCAATATTGCAGACTTACAGTAACTATTTGTGGTATAAGTAAGTGGTGTAATTTAAGTACTTTTCTAAGAGTTCCCATATTCTAACTACTACCCTAATTTTTTGACAGCTGCAATAAACAAATGTTTCAAATTTAAATACTAAATATACGTACAAGTTACTTATGAAACATTTCCATCATAAATGGGAGTCTTTTTGTATCGAAAAATTTAACATTTTTACGAGGTATCTGAAACACGTGCCGAGGTAACTGAAGCCCTTCAACAGAATTGTTTGAGAAAACTTCAAAATTTTCTCGACTGTGGGAAAGGGGCACGTGCAGGAAATAATTAAGAAAAAAAGCAATTAGTTAAGTAACCTTAACTTGAGGTTCCTAATTGGAAACAGGAATAAAATAAATGATCGATGATTTTTTGTTACTAACCGACGTCAAAAGAAGAGGAGGTTTTGCATTCGCCGAGTTTTTTTTATTAATCTTGTTTTGACCGAAAATGTTGGTAACAACAACTCTCTTTTGCTTATTTGTAACTTTGACATAAGGAAAAAATAGGACCGCTATTGACTATAGGCTAAATGATAAATGACTAGCTGCGCCCCGCGGTTTCACCCGCGTAAGTTTCGATCCCGTGGGAATATCGGGATAAAAAGTATCCTATATGTTAATCCTGGTTATAAACCATCTGTCTGGCAAATTTCATCCAGATCCGTTCAGTAGTTTTTGCGTGAAAGAGTAACAAACATCCATCCATCCATCCATCCATCTATATAAACTTTCGCATTTATAATAGTATTATATTATATCTATTATATTATTATAAATATAAATTATAATTATATAGATTATATTATATATTATTAAAATAAATATTATTGAAATTATTATTTCCTTTATTTAAATGTAAACATATAAATTATATTTTTAAATATTAGAATATATAAAAGATATAAAAACATTTAAAAATATAAAAAATAGTAGCCCACCGGTATCGGGAACAGGGTCCAAGCTACCGGCGGTCAGGGCTCTTCTCTAAATTATTATTATTATTAGTAGAAAGTAGGATATTAGTAGGATAGGTTTGTTTCTGTAAATTGGTCAAAGAAAACCACTTTTACACATCAAAAATTACTTACGATTTAAAACTAGATGAGTTCGGTGTTTTCTAACTGACTACTCTTGGAAGCAAACTCTGAGGTTACTGGCTCTTTTGTCCAAGAATAATCTTGGTCAGACCGTATTATGAGTACCATACAGTTTAATGTCTGAGATGGTATTTTGAGGAAGAGCCATACACATTTGAGTGGACCTGTCCATTCAGTGCACGCATTTGTCAGTAATCGTGTAGCTCAACTCAGCTGTTGATTATCCTTTGCTTATATATTATACCTTTAAAGGTATCACGAACTCAACATTTGATTCCCACCAGCATTGTGCTGCAGATAACTTATATATAAAATCAATAGTAATGTACCCACCAGTGCGCCCACACGCACACGACCTCATTACGATTGCTTGTATTAAGCTTGTAGTCACCGCCGAACTTCTCCGTTAGTCGTCAGTTTGTCATTCTGTCAGTATCGTCCAGGCGGCACTAACGAGTGTACGAACGCGTCCGCAACTTATCTAATTCCGACGAACTTGTTCACAGATGGACCAGAACATGTTACAACACAAACTACATAACATAGCGATCAATTGTTCTGTAGACTAGTGTTACATCTAAGAAACTGTTTCCGGTAAACGGGATAAGATTTCCCGCTTGTTCACTCGAGTATATAATAGTGTATGTACTTGTATAAGATAGTACAAACTCGAGGTTTCGATGGTTGCCTAGTTACTGAAAACAACATACTCCGTTCTCCTCTCATTACCATAGCAACTAACAACTTCTAAACTGTGAAAAAAAAAACATTTTTCCGTGCAAACATAGGTAATTAGACCAGCGTTGCTTTTTCTATTTCCAAGAGTTTTAGAAGAAAAGTCGTTAGTTATCTTTACTAACTTGCCCTAAGAGCGCAGGTACCTACTGGTATTTATCATATTATTATTATCTTTATACCTATTTAACTGTAATTGTTTCGGGCTCCCGGCAAACGGGCAGCGACTAAGAACGTATTCCGAAAATGAGAGTTAAACATTTCAGGCTCGTAAATATTAAAGCTTCGGTTAAAAAGGGGAATGGCTCATCTCGAGGAGTCGGCCTTGTGTTTCTCTTTATCTCCTTATATTGCTACCTCTATGTATATGTATGTAATGTGCGGGGATCTCCAGGAAAACTTCCAAAGTCTTTTTAAATGATTTATTAATTTTAACACCTTTCGCTATTCGTCCATTCGCCATCTTCCTTTTTTTCTTCACCTTTCACTCGTTCTATCACTCATCCAATCATTCGTTCAGAAACATGCTTTTGTAACGTTTAGGAATGTTTACTTATACAGCCTACTTAATTTAATCCTACATGGATATTGTAACTACGGACACTGGGACCATTTTCCTTCTTCTTGTTTATTTTTTCAACCTTTTTTTTTCGGGGGAATCCTTCAGAAGGCACCCGACCTCCGGGCAGTGAGGTCGGAAAGTGTGGGATTTTTACCTCACTAAAACCACTCTGGTGATCACCATCCGTACATAGGGGTGGTCCCGGTTCCTCTTAAAAGACCAATTCCGGAACCACCCCTGCGCAACGCCTGTAAGGCACATCCCTAGGGAGACTGTAAAGGGGCCTCCCCTAAGCCTCGCTATGCACGACAGCACGTGACCACTGTGCCACCGTCTTCTCTGGGGTCGCTTGGTAGGCGGACAAAGTCCCCACTCTATGCGCCCGCGACCCCAAAGGTCCACCTACCATAATTGGTAAGCGGGTTTCGGCGTATTAGGCGCCAAGGCGGTTGCTTCCCCGACGCCTCCTTCTCCGAGCAGGATCAGCCCTCTCCCGATCCCGTTCGGCGGCCTCCTTCTTGACCATCACGGTCTCACAGAAAGAGGCTAGTTTCGTCTAGTTCTCTGTCTCTGCCAGCATAGCCCCCATTACTGCCGGCAGAGACAGATCTCGCCCGATTATTTTTTCAACCTAGGGAGCTTTTAATACTGATACAATGTTTTACCATCAGTATAAAATAATCAGCCTGTAATGTTCCACTGCTGGGACACAGGCCTCCTTTCTGTGAGAGGGATTAGGCCGTAATCCACCACGCGGGCAAAGTGCGAGTTGGTGGAAGTCACTTATCGTCGAATTTTTAGTTCTAGGACATTCTTCATTCTTTCATTAGGTTTCCTCACTATGTTTTCCTTCACCGTTTTGAGAGCAGTGGTGATGACATAATTTACACCGCCGACAGCTGCGATTTACGAGTTGTAGTCGTAAGTTTCGGCCGTTTTTACTGGGTCACCGCTGCTCTCTAGTTTTTTCTGCAGTATATAATGCCAAACACAAACAAACGCAATTTATCTTTTAAAAACTTGTCATTTATATACCTTTAAAAAAAGAACCTGTCCTTGTTATTTTAGTGTCGATTAAGTGAGAGAACAATAAACTATAGGACTTATGCAAGAGAGTGACTCGTCTTTGTTGTTCTGTTATATTAATAGCAAGATATGGCCGTAACAATATGTCGTAAACAATAGTATTATTATTAGGGAGGTCGTAACAATCAAAGCGTGCGTCTCCGACTATCTCACTGACCTACTGACATCCATTCTACTTCTTTCTATTGTATATCCTTATAATGAAGCTTATTGTCTGTTCAAGTTGAAGTGTCTTCAAATCGTATCGCAAAGTTTGATATTTTGTGTTGTATTTCAACACTTGGTGTTGATTATGGAACTAGCCTTACAGTTCTCGGTAAGAAATAGTATAATCAACACGAATGAACGGTCTTAAACATTATTTATTATTATGGCTAATTGACCGGTGTAAATTTAGTTCTAGGTTGAATATTGTTTTGAAACACAACATACATTTTCAAGTAGGACACACTCACACACTACCATGACCCCCAACTTACTGAAGCCACAGCCTCTAAATTAGCATAACATCGCATCCAATCTCATCTAAACAACGTCTCCTTGTCAGCAAACATCACTCACGATTAAAAAGCATCCACAACAAAGGGATGGAGATTAATGTCCCGCTGACCACTGCCCGCCCCAGTCCCCCTACCCCTACAAGGTCAGTAGTAGCTCAAGTTCGAGAGGAGGGGTGGGGGGGAGGGTAACGGCCTGTTAAAAGTTGTAGCTCGGTGTCTTCACGCGTTACGCTGGGTGGGGGGAGGCGAGGGTCACTAATTAAAAGGGGATTACTGACGTGTGACTACGAGTAGTTCGGTGATGCGGGGATGTGACCAATTTTATACTTCAAAACTTATTTAAGTATCAGGCGACATACATAGTCGGCGTCAAGACATTTTTCCCGTCTCGTTCTATATTAATAATAATAATTATTTATTTATTTATTGGAACGAAGTTCTTTAACGCAGCTTACGGTAGGACTAAACGGGCAGAAAACGTCACTTACCGAAAAAGCGCCCCCTCCATGCGACTTATTATTATATATGTATAATAGAAAGCGGCAGAGAGAGAGAGACAGTTATCATGGTTTTCGAGGGTGCTGAAGCGTGAAGCCGATAGTGAGGTCAAAATGAAAATCCAAGATGGTGGCTGCATTTTTTTTTATTTTACATCATGAAGAAAAATTTTAAAATTTGCTGCTGCCATCTTGGATTGAATTTTGTTACTGCCGACGGTCCCCCGACCTCATATGTTTTTTTTTATTTTCTCACCACATTATCCTTATAGAATCGTACAAATAACAATATTGTCCAGTCATGGGCTCAAAGAAAATTATTGTGGGAGACTGGTGCCTGAGCTAAGCCAAAGCCTGTATTTCAGGCCATCAGGTCTCCACCCCAAGTACATAATTGTGGTCTTCCGTAAACTAAACCTAGACAATAGTTTACATTTGACTTACAAGTCACAAGTAAGTGTAAGTGTGTGTAAGTTATTGTTTGTCACCTTCGATCACTATTAATGATCGAAGTTTGTCACACACATCAATAAATAAATGATTATGAATAAAAATTTATTTCTGAAACCCTAAAAACAAAATAACTTCAGTAAGTAATTACGGGGTCTGTGACATCAAGATAACGAGGGCAGTTCAGGTGAACAAATCATTGCTGATAGCTGATGGATATCAAAAAGTTCTGCTTCGTTAGGCAAGCCATTCGCGCGAGCACTCCGGCGCACTAACGAGGCACAGGCTACTCAATTATGGTCCTTGATAGTAGTAACGCGCTTGATTTGTTGTAAAAATTTTAAACTCATAATGCTTATTATTTTTGACGCACTTCTGTCCCTTTGCAGCTTTTTCAGCTAACTTCGTTCACAATTTCCTATTTTTCTTAGGGCTGATTTTTCAATCGACAGATAATATTTATTCATGGAATAAAAATTACGACTGAGAGTTTTTGTATGGAAGAACTGTCAAAAATATTCCTCCGATAAAATTATCTGGCGGGCGTTGGAAATATCAGCTTTTAATAAACGAAATGGTGCATTTTATTAATATACGATCTACTCGATTCTATCAACTACTCAGTGCTTACACAGCTACATTTGAAACGTTGAAAACTATAAACAAACCTGAAAATGTGGCATTACCATAACATTGAAATACGACAATATGGCAATGATAACCCTTACATTAAGAATAACGAGGCGTCTATACATCGCCCGTCGGTTTAATGGGGCGTTCACATGTAACGGCGCCTGAGCAGAACTTGAACCGCACTAACTACTTCATTAGACGAGGTTTGAGGAGCCTGATGTCATGTGCCAGACGTCATGTGACACTCAGTTAGTGTGACATTAACTGTACAAATTATAAATGATATAAACACCGTCTGCAGTCTCTTATGTGAAAAAAAAAATCTCTATTACAGATTGTTACGAAATGATCAACACCGATATTTCGTACGAGTGATTAGTAACTAAAGTAAACATTCTGAAATCATTATTAAATAACAATTTTATATGCTCAATGTTATTTCAATCCTAATATTAGTTTAATCATTGTCATATAAGCGTTTTTACATGTAATCATTAGTGTGATCGGCTTCTTATGCATTCAGATGTTACTCGTAAATATATCACTACTTTATACGAAACAGTGGCTATGTATATTCTCTGCGCTACTTAGGGCCGCTTAAAAGCCTGAAAGCCTGAGGTTAGATAGTGCGTGTAGCCGGGAAAGGGACGCATAGCGGCAGTCATTGGCCTCGCCGCCCGGAGTACCACTCGCGGTGCGCACTGTGCTTTAAAGCTCTTTATCCGGCGGCTTGGGACCTTGCCGAGATGTCATACATATATTTACGGGCAGAGAAAACTTTTTAGTCAAATAGTGATGAAAATATGAACGGAAGAACAATAGATTCATCCTATCTTACAACAAACTAAACACAACTGATGCCGGTCGTACACTCTGCGTACAATTGATGCCGGTCGTACACTCTGCGTACAATTGATGCCGGTGGTACACTCTGTGTACAACTGATGCCAGTCGTACAGTCTGCGTACAATTGATGCCGGTCGTACACTCTGTGTACAACTGATGCCAGTCGTACAGTCTGTTTACCTTGATAGGAATATCATTATGTTTATTCATTGACGTACCGTTTTGTTCCAAAAGTATTTGATGAATATGTAAACAAATTGATCAGAAAACGTAACCGTACAATTTGATGCTTTGATTTAAAGCAGAAATTTTACTTTTAAATCACCTTAAATATGTTTTGTATTTGACAATTGAGGTTAATTTAATAACCCCAATTTTCGTCTTCGATTTAATAATGTTATTCAAACAATAATAGTTGTAAAAAGTTAGAGGCGAGATATAAAGTTGAAACCTGTCCCCTTTCCCTTTTTAAGACAACACTGTTTATGCTTAATATACTACTGTTTGTTTTCCCAAATGTAATAAATAAATAAACAAATGAATGTATTAATAATTCCGTGTAAGAGTGATTCTGTCTCAACTTCTCCTGAAAAGTTGTTCAAATTTTCATCTGATACTTTTCAAACAGAGCATACAATATTATTCTCGCTTCGTCCATTAGTTTCATGAAGATTAAAGGTAACGTTAACAAAATGAGTATACAATGCACTGATTAGGTAATAGTTACCTGCTACATACTGTTCGAACTTTATGTACTTCAGCGAGTACGTACTTAGCGCGCGGCTTCAATACTTCAGTCAGCAGATCAGTGCAGCTTCAACCATCCTCTTCGCCGGGCTGTTTATAGCACGTCAAGGGGAAATATGGGTATCACTATTACATTTATAGCAGTATTTTTTGCATACTTTGCCGGTCCATTTTTTTATATTTTTATTGTTGTCTTACTGCTTATTCATACGCAAATTATTGTATTATTTATTTTCAGGATCATCCAAAATCAAAATATTTTATTTCACATAAACCAACATGGGCACTTATGAAACATCAGAAGCTAGGCGCACGGTTCCAATTGGTCGGTTCCTATGGAGAAGAGCCGTCAAGAAACTCCACGGTTACTCTTTTAAGAATAATTGGCTAATACAATATTTTCAAATTACAGTAGGTATGGGAGGACAGCGTAGGCCTGTCAACAAGTTTTAGACGATTTTTATTTTATCAAGTACTTGCCTACTTGGTGTACTTGATAAAATAAAACATAGTCTAAACCTTTTAAAACCAAGTGATATGGTTGCCGTTACAACCACTCATAAAAAGTTGAAATTAGAATTGTCTGTATATAATGTCAATGTGGTCAGAATAAGAATAATTTATTTGCAAAGAATGTTGGTGACAAACAAAGACGTTACAGGCAATTCATAATTAACACTTACTCAAGAGCAAACCATTGTGTTTAGCAGTGCAGCAGTGCCCCGGCAGGTTCATGTGTGATGTGCATGAGAACAAATACATCATTGAATCCAGTACATTCTACCGTATGGCATGCAAACGAATCAACTATCGATTTTAAGTTTAATTTAACCATATGGCTAAACTAACAAGCAATCGTTATGTAAATGTTGTTTATTTAATTTGAGTGAAATTGAACAGCAAAAAATTAAACACTTTTTTTAACGTTACCAAGACTTTTTATTAGGGTGATTAATGAAAAACTTTTATTTAATTTACAAAGAAATGGTACCACATCTATCTAGATGTGGTACCATTTACATACAATTTGTTGAAACACAATTAATGATCCTACGTAATTCTTGAACTTAGTGAAAAGTCGAATAATAAATAAGTCTGCTAGTAATTATATCGGAGACGATTACAATATGTTTCGTTTAAGTAATGGACTATTAACATTTATCTTGTACTACTGTTTCTACTTTGCTCTTGTTTAAATTCGGCTGTCTGTTGTATAATTTATAAACGCTGTAATTGCCAGTGTTTTGTCTAGAAATGCCATCAATTAGCCAGGCACCACAAAAACCGTGATTACTAGCAAACTTTAGACCACAGTTTGAATAGTATAATGTTTCCACTGCAAAATCATCCGGGTAAAAACTAACTTGAATACCGAACAAACAACTCCACAGAGGTATGGAACCGTACTCCACAAGACAAAGCTAAGCATTGCAATCTATTTCACAAGGCTGCATCAATTTCATTACGTCACGACTTTCGTAGCCGCTACGTGGCTACGCGGCTACGGCGTAGCAGAGACGCTACGAGTCGCAATCAACCGGCGTTGCGGTCCCTACGCTCAGCGGCAGGCGGTGACTTGCGTCGCGTCAATCCCGTAACGTACTTACCCGCGACATTCCGGGATTGTTGCGACACTAGTTCATTATAGTTTAATGAATCTGGCAGTGCTTTCGCACAGTTTCTGTTAATTTTGTGGGACTTTCGAATTATTTGACACCTGGGAATTTAGCTCACATATTATTTGTACTACCTTTTAATATCTAAAACATTTTAGTTTTTTTGTATTTAACACCTAGAATTCAAGTGAAAAAACTACATTCTCGTATAAGTCTATTTAAATGGTCTTAGATAGAACTACTTCACAAAAATAATAAAACTAATACCTTCTATTTCTATCTCCTACAATACTACCACGTATTAGCGGGACCAAAGAACCCTAGGATTGTGCGCGCCTGCGAACCCAACCCCTCCCCCCCCCCGCCCCTGGTTACTATTTGCATCACAATTGCGAGCCTCTCATTTAATTTATTGCCAAAGCTTCAGGACTTAGAGCTCAAACATGACGCATTGTGCGACGTAATGATACGGCGCTGGGATTGGACGGAAACTCAACGTCTTTTTTGGGGCGGTTCATCCCAAAACTGCCCTCATCTCCATTACAACTACCCTACATCCTGTATGTACTGAAGGTATCCGAAGTATTTGTCTGAAGCTTTGTATTTGACCGTGAGCCCTTGGATTCGTAATAGCAATAGTCCATTTATTTGTCAGAATATTGCTACACAGATGTTACATAGTTTTTAAAGTTCATAATATTGTTAGATATAAAATTGAATTAACTAAATTATTTATTTATTTTCTTCATTTAGGCAACCAACAGCGATACAAACAATATGTTACAAAGTATGTGTATTACATTATTGTATGGTTAATAATATGTGCCCCTGTATAACTAGGATATTTATAAAACATGCGAACGGAGTACAGACTAAGAAATATTTAAATACAAAAGGTTCAGTTTTACGTGTATAACTTATAGAAAAAAAAAGTTTGATTATTAAGAAAAAAAGTTTGATAAATTAGTAAGAATTAGTTGTTTATCAATTGCCTTCGGTAATGGTTTTTATTATTTGTTTTTTGAATGTAGGTTTATTACAGTTAACTATATCCACTTGTGAGAAATCTGTTATAAATTCGAGCAATACGGGTCAATACACAATTTTTGGCATAATTAGTCGAGTGCCGAGGCACGTGTAGCATCGTCGTGTGACGAGTGCGCCGAAGGGGAGTGTTAAAAGTTACCTGTGCGACCAACTCGGGGCAATCGAGACGTCTATTAGTTATATTTAAATTTTAAAATAGTAAGATATTAGCTGTAAATGTCAAAAATATTAAATTATGTCAAACAGATAATAAGAAGAGAATATCAGAATTATTTCCTTATACATATTTAGGACAACTTTTCATTCATACAATCATTAATCGAGTAGTAGCATTTAATTAAGAGATAATTAGATAATTGAGTAATTTACATTAAAAGGTCCTAAGGACAGTTAAGAGTTTTAAAACAATCTGTAGTTTATTTTACACTTTGATATAAAACACATTATTAGAAAATAGTTCGTCTGGGTACGTGAAGCCTGTGAACTGTGCGGCCAGGTCTGGATACAAAATTGTCGTGTAGCGACAAGAAACTAAGTACAAATTAAGGAATTAAAGAAAGGGAAGTAAAATCAATTAAAGATTTATTCATATGATAAGGGTGGAGATGAAAGGACAATGGTATGTAGTGTGTGGGTGAGGAAAGTTGAAGATGAGTGATTGGTGGGTTGAGGAGGCTAAAGGGGTAGACGCGACGCGAGGCAGGTGCCGGTGACAGGTGCAGGTGCAGGCGTGGTCAGGTGCTGGTGCGTGTGCGGCACGGAGGATACCCGTAGGGGGCCCACGCGGCAGAAGTAGGTCGCAGCACGGCCGCACGAGACAGCAGGCACGGCAGCACGAGAGAGCAGGCACGGCAGCACGAGAGAGCAGGCACGGCAGCACGAGAGAGCAGGCACGGCGGCACGAGAGAGCAGGCACGGCAGCACGAGAGAGCAGGCACGGCAGGGACGCGGTCAGCCCGCCAGGAGAGGCGGCCCTCGGTTGAGGCGCGGCCCAGTAGTTTCAGGAGGTTCAGTGAGTGCTCCGGCGAGGCACGCCAGCGGTCCGACTGGTACGGAGGACGGAGGTCGGAGGTGTAGCGCTAGTCCGTCAGGTACCGGAGTTTTTGAGAGGGACACGCTAAGAGTTCCCTGGATAGGTGACTCTGGAATACCAGGTCCATTTTAAGGGTTCGCTTTAGAGGCGAAACTCGAACTGATCCTTGCATTGCTTGGATTCATAAGGTGTGAACTCGTAGAATAGCACCATCTAGAAATAAATATGAATTTGAAATATGCTGATGGCCAGTATTAGTTTTGTAGAAGTATGAATATGTTTTCAGCTAAAAGTTACAGGCTGATAAGAATTTAAAAGCAAACTTGTCATGGCGACGTATTAAAGGTCGTTGTCAGAACTGTCATAATAAAATATATTAATAAAATACAATTAAATCTATAGTTATTTCGTATTAAAAGTATGTAAAGTGCTTATAGGAAAAATGATATCAATCAGTGTGGGCGAAATTTCCAGCCCTTTGATGTCATTAAATCGTCGTAGTGTTATGTTAAAGTTTGATGACTGTCTGTGTACTGATTATGGATTAAACGTGACCTGGTATCGTGAGGAATAGTCAGATCAGCGCCTAACGGTAACGGAATGCTGGTCTGACCTGGAGGAATGAATGTAGATAACTGTGAGTATGTACATTATGTTACAACATCACTATGCAGATCAAATTCATGCATATTTTAGTACACAAAAATACAAATTTCAAAGATATATAGTGCTGGGAGTGGTAGTTTTTTTTTTTTTTTTAATCATTTAACACCGCTGTCCAGTGAGTGCGGTCTACATATTGAGCGAATGCATTTCTTTTGAGCTCAAAACACTGTGTTAAGTTCTATAGAATTACCCCATATTATAATGCCATAACGCAAAATTGTTGAGATATAGCCTAGATCGCCAAAATGAGCCATGGGATTCATCTGTATAGAACGCATACGAATCTATCTAACTTTGTGCATTCGTCATTATGAGCTTTCCAGTTACAGTGTTTGTCTATTGTTATACCTAGGAACTTTGTACTCACAACCTGTTCAATTGTGTCATTATCATGCTGTATTTTTAACTCTGGACACTCACTGTTGTATGTTTTGAATCTTGGTTTTGCTAATATTAATTAGGAGATTATTTTGGTTGAGCAATGTGACAACTTTATTTAGTGTCTCGTTAATTTTGATCTAGTACTTAGCTACGTCATAATTGCTGTTTAGAATGCTGAGGGTGGTATCGTCGGTGTATAGTTTTTCATGCATTACTTTCTCAAAACTTTTGAAATTATCGGTATGAGCGTTATGGGACGATAGTTGTTCATATCTTTGGTTTCACCTTTCTTGTGGATTGGTTTAACAATAAAGAACTTTAAACGCGAGGAGAATATATTTATAATCCTTGGCTAAATGATAGATTAATCTGAATATGGCTTATATGCGCTGACAAAAATTTTGAGCATCATTTGAAGATTTTGGTGTTAATGTCATCATAGCCTGTAGAGTTGGTAGATCATAGAGAATTATTTTTTTTTTTGAAAACAGTACTCTCATTGTCTGGGATCAAACATCATTCTCTCATTGGTTGGGGTTTGATTCACACAGGTTGAGCAAAATGATTTTAACTTTTACTGTTCGTATGTATGTTTGTAAATTGTCCGTCTAAATTTCCTCATATTTTGTAGATTTTTTGAATTTAAAGAAGTTTCGAAAAATGTCACATTAGTACAGGGTATTAAATAGTATTTTCATTTTTATTTTATACTATAATTTAATTCTTCATCCATTTACGCTTTACAGCACTAATCCAGCTGCCAAAAACAATTAAGTAAGAATTTTAAATTCTTGAAGTTGAAGGTAAACGAAATGGATTCAAAGCAAAAGGTTCAATTTCTGAGAAATAACAACTGTCGAAGAAAATAAATACGTTTCAAATCCCTTGCTATCTCTGGGGCACTTACATTAATCACTCTTACAACACTATCTAAGTTGGTAACTAATACATTTGAAACTGCTAGTACGTCCTAGGTTTATTACTGATTCCTAAAACATTCCATACTGTCGCCCCCATCCCCCCAACCCTCCCCCGTCAAACTCTAAGGGGTTACCCTCTCGTCTTACTACTGAAGCAGTACAGTTACAAAGGGTGTTCTCACATCTTCAGCTACGTTTTTCATTAAGAGGCTGTTGACTCGCCACAATCGCATCACTGTGAGGCGCTTAGGATTATGACATGCGGAAAAATGATTAAGATAAACGTTTCTTTTAGATTAGGATTACGAGTTTGTACTTGGCTTTTGCAATTAGCAGTTAGCGTAATCATTATAATGGAATAAGACTTTGTACAGAATTCTGTTTTTTATATAGCTACTGAATCAAACTTAGCACAGACCAATTTGAACTTCACAGTCAAGACGAATATTCCATCCGTAAATGCGACAATAAATCAACATCAAAAGTCATTTATTCAAATTAGGCTGAGAATCAGCACTTTTAGAACATCAAATATATCTGTATATTACAGGAGGTCTTCCATCCATAGAGGACACCATTCAACAACTTTACGACCTCCGAATTAATAGATTAAATCGCACACTCATAAATACAACATAATAACATCGCAGCAGTGCTACGGCGTAGCGGTACTACGGCGTAGCAACTCGTAGCCAAGCCGTAACAGAGTCGTAGCAAGCGGCCATCTTAGCGCGTGTAACATGCAAACGAGGCTGTAAACTATTCAGTTATGTGTTTACAGAACATTTTGCATGCGCAATGAGCTCCGCAAACATTCGTCTCGATACATTGACACTGTTTACTGAGGTCAGACTGTAATGTTTCAATTCAAAGCTTCTATTTGATTTTCATGTTATTTATTATTTGCTAATAAATATTTATATTAGTTAGGTAAACTCATTAATTTGTTATCTATACAGTGTGCATCGCGCAAACTGTTACTGTGTAAATCCATATTATTACACACAGTTGAGTGAGGGGCTGCGGACTGCGTCATAAAATCCTAATGATACGTAACGAGACATTGACTAGACATGTTATCGCAGATTACACGAACACAACACAAAAAGAAGACATCAGCGACAGGTTTAAAAGGAAACCTCTAATACCGCGGCCATCAGACGGGCAGAACGGAAACGGAAGTAAGTCGATTACCTCGCAGCACGCTGCCCCCTCGCCCCGCTCCCAGCGCCGCATACTCCTCGCCCCCTGGCGGCTATTACCCTTTGTTTCGGGGTTTTTCTCATTGGGGCACAAAACCTCAAGCTCGCAATTTTCCTAAAGAGGTTTTTGAGTGACAATTTGTGAAGATATTTTTAAAAAAAGGAAAATAGAGTCTCATTTGAAAAAAATACAGCTGTTATTTAAACGAGAATTATAAGAATTTGTGTTGGAACGGGTAACAACGGTCATTTATTTATACTTGCGCAATTTAAACTGTCACGCGGTAGTTACTTGAAGTGGTTCTCAAATATAATCTAATAAGGATAAATTCGTATCTTCATGATTGTGGTTCCAAGCTTGGTATAAATAATCATTATTTTTCACGTGAGCTTTACTAAGAAACCTTCAAAGCGAAATAAGAAAAGCAAAGGAAGGTCAAATATATCAGAGGGGCAATTCTCGTAATTTTAAGAACGTTCACAGTCTGATCTCAGTCTCAATATGTCAAAAATACCTATAATTTCCCTACATTTAGACAAGTTTTTGACATTTTTTTGTCGCCGAGGTGAGACTGCGACTAGATTTTGAACGTTTTGAAATACGAGAATTGACCTTCAGCTCAGAAACTTTGTACCTCTACAGGCGTTTTTTTTAATAATAGCATCAATTGTCATTGGTATGGTAAAGCGGAGACAATAACAAGCAACCTTATTTTACACTTGTAAAGTTTTTACCGATAACAATAGATACTGTGAAATAAACACATTGTCTATTTCTGTTAGCGACATTGTTTCGTAACTATTGCCAACCGAGTTCACCAGTGGGTTGTAGTACCTACTGCGGCGGAGGACGGGAGGTGATCGTTTATTTTAAGGAAGGACTTAAAGGATCTATCATACTTAAGAATTGGCGCCCCCGGCCCCTGCCGGATAGTCATGAACAAATTAATTTTACAGATATCTAGCGCTATATTGGTGGGTGTAATTGTAAGTACCTATCCAAATGTATGTAATTCTGAATTGAAATAATAATAAAATTTCTTTTCAACAGATTTCAGTCCTGAAAGTCCATGTCATGAAACCAAGTTTTGTCACATTACAATTGTTTAAACTTTTAGTCATGGAACTCTTATCAGTTCATAGAGTGCTAATTTAAGCAAAAACAATAATGTTACGTGTCCAGAAATGTTGGGAATATTTGATATCGCGAGCTATATGATCGCTACGGTCGTAATAACCCACAGTACAAACTGCGCGGATAAATTGAAAGTGTTCCAACAGATCAGATATGCGAGGGTAGAGGTAACGCCTCGGATCGTGTCGGATCCCCGAGCGAGGTTCTATCGCGGAGCCTTCTCTTATCAGTCGACGAGCGTCCTCCACAGCGCCGCCGACGTATCAATTCACAACTTTTAATCTTTTAAGAGTTACACGCGTTCTGTGTATCTCGGCTTCTAACTTCCCGATGAGGTTCACTGCGTAGTTTATTTCCAACTGAATGAAGCTCTAAAGTCATAGATATACAAAGCAAATACTTGCCTTCGCAATCACAGTGAGTTAATTTAAATTTCACAAGTGAACGAGCACAACTTTGTGTTCTTTAGAACTTATTTCTAGAATTTAACTGAGTGACGTTTGTGGCAACAGTATACTACACATTATGTAAATAGAAACGAGTCGCGCCGGCCTCGTGCTGCCGCGGGCGTGGCGGCGGCGGCGCGGCGGCGGTGCGGCGGCGGCGCGGCTGCGGGGCGGCGGCGGGGCAACTGCGGGGCGCTGCGGGGCGGCTACGGGGCGGCGGCGTGAGCCAGAATATAAATACACCACTTACCGCGCTGCCCGATACAACATTATCTGCGCTTTTGTTAACTTGAGATTTAAAATAGAATTTGTAATGCGCAGTGTGGTGAGCCTCTTTCTTCGCGAGATTTCTCTCTTAGGGTAGCTTTCACAATAAAATGTAAATACAATTTGGTGAGTTCTTTGTTATCGAGTGTTGAAAACGACAACTGAACTGTGTTACGGCTTTGATCTTGCAAATAGTATTCAAAACTACTATCAGAAACAAAATAAACAGTATCATTGTCATGATGCGTATAGTTACATAGTTAACATTCTCGAAATCAAACTTGCCTCCATCTCCATTATCACCAGTCAGCAGATTGTCCGCACTTGAGTCCAGCTCCATGCAACGCTAACAGCCAGTTAACCTCTATGAATGACGTCACGTATACTTCGTCAACCTTTATTGTGTTTAGTCACTCCAGGGGCACGTAATCACTGTCAGGAATGTCATGCAAATAGTTGGACCTATATGATGCTAGGAATTACAGGCATGTAAACTAAATGAAAGCAGTGTGTCCGGCGCGCTGCGGGACGCGGGGCGGGCGCGGGCGGCGGCTGGTTACCCCACTCCGGCGAGGTAGTAATTTAGTTTGTCATGCGCCACTCAATTTACAAGGCTATCAACGTTTTGCGAAGTAGCAACTATATGGGGTGAGATCTAACGGTCAACTTATAAGATGATCTTAATGTTTCGAGGGTGTAATATAATACAGTGGCCTGTTTCTGAACAATCCTTGTTTATAAAGTTCTGGAATCAGATAAGTGTGCCGATATGTGTCTAAAAATAACAATTCCGTAGTACGGCTCTTTGGAATCCAAATCGTGGTTATTGTTCTTCAACATTGTCACCCATCAACCAAACTGAATCGTTCAACTAAAAATCAATCTATTTCGGGTGCTCTTAGCACACCGCTATGCATCCGCTAGCTACTCCATGCTGTGTAATAACTACATCGGGGTGAACCTACAGGTCACGTTCAATGAACAACACTGAATAATAAAAAAATGTTTATGTATTTCATAGTTCGCACATTACGCTACCGTTGTGTTACGTTACTGTCGTAAAACGTTACCGCTAAAGCTTACAGTTTTATTTGTAGTTACGAACGTGACTAATGTATCGTATGATATAAACGTTATCAGTTCACATTGATGCTGAGGTGCTTTTTAAAGCCATTATTTAGTTTAGTAAAGTACATACAGGCCGAATAATGTCATGTAAAGTCATGTGTGTAATTCATACGTAATGTCACATTGAGATGTATTATTTACTAGATATTGAGCCACAATTTTTCGTAACCAAAATTACTTCTTGCATAATATACTTTCCCAACATCAATCGTTGGGCAATTGCCCGCCAGACACAACACCCGTCTGGTCGGAGGATCCTCCCTTTTCTATGGAGGATTGAGTGAACTTTATATCCTGTTCCTCGTACCTCTAAAGGTATTTGTCTATACATATGAAATAATGAAGTGATTAAAACTAACACAGTAATGCACCTGAAATCCTCTTTGCCAACAACGTTGAATAAAATTCTGAAGAATGTGTTAAGTATATGCTTACACTGTGTACAATACAACTGGTAGTTAGTGGTCAAGTGAACGTGTACCCGGGCGGTTCCGGAAAGTCCCAGCGCAGAGTTCGCAGACCTAGCACGACGCGGGGCGCCTTGCACACTGAACACTAGGCAGTATAACTATGTAGTCATCGCAAATGTAACAAGATAACAACAAAAAACTTGAAAGATATGTCTCACTGTACACCAACAATCTCGAGAAGGTTCTAAAGAGCAATTCCAGTATTTTAAAGATCGTACGCATTCTAATCTCAGTCCCAATCTGTCAATAAAATTTCTAATTTACCTACATTTTTGTAAAAAAAAACTTGATTTTGATCGTATTATGGCATGCTACGAAACTAGTGCAAGTAGATGACAATTACGTATATTGTATACGTAATTGTCATCTATTTGCACTTGTTAGGTACAAGTATTTATATAAAGGCATACCAACTGAACACATACACAGCATTAACCCAAAGTCTTTGTCGTATTCGTAATATAGATCTCGCATGGATCTAAATTATAGGAAAGCAAGGCACTATAAATTAGCGTACTGAAACATTACATAACAAAATATAATCATGAAATAACAATGAAACCATTTAAAAAAAAACCAGCTGTTATCCGTTATTACACATCGTTTTAGCGCCCTGTCACGTATCGCGGTATGCGTATTATACGTATACGTATCCGAGAAAGTTTCGAACTGAAGGCCAATTCTCGTTATTAAAAATGTTCAAAATCTAGTCGCAATCTCATCTAGGCGACAAACAAATGTCAAAAACTTGTCAAAATGTAGGGAAATTAGAGGTATTTTTGACAGATTGAGACTGACTCTGTTGTAGTATACTAGCCAGAGTTGTAGCTATACTAGCCAGAATATTATTCATGCATCAAATGTGCAACAGAGTTTAGTATTCAATGCAGTAGGTATGTAACGGTTATAACAATAACAGAAGGCCAATTCTCGTAATTTAAAACGTTCAAAATCTAGTCGCAGTCTCATTTCGGCGACAAACAAATGTCAAAAACTTGTCAAAATGTAGGGAAATTATAGGTATTTTTGACAGATTGAGACTGAGATCAGACTGTGAACGTTCTTAAAATTACGAGAATTGCCCCTCTGTTGTTATTTGATTCGTACCATAGTGAATTCTATGCGTTTCACCGAACTGTCGGCCTCAAATACTGAACACGAAAATACAAAATATTTTTAACATAATGTTCGAACACTATGATAAAATATTTAAAATAATTATGTATTAAAGACAAAATATTTATTGTGTACAGGCTGTCCGGTAATTAATGAATAACCTTGAAATGGCTTTTTTTTTTTTTTTTTTTTCGGGATGGGAAATCATCAAATGACCCCTCCCGCTCTGGGTGGAGCGGAAGGGAGTGTCAGACTCTTACTGACTAAAACCCACCCATGTTCCTTCCTTCGCCCTTTATGTTCCGGGGTAGCGGTAACCCTTTCGGACAATCCCGCTGACCCGGCAGGCTTCGGCCCTGAAGGGCCGTCACGCGGCTCCCGACGCCCGGAGCGTCTCCCGCGGCGGCTGGGACGGGAGGCTCTCTCCCTCATCCGTCCCGCCACCTCCTTCGCTAGCATGACTGCTTCGCAGAAGGAGGCGACTGCCTCCCACTCCCTCTCGCTCCGGACCATGGCTTGCACCAGGGCCGGGCGCGAGAGGCCGCCGCCGCTGCCGATCGCCTCTACGAGGACACGGCGGTGCTCCGCCCAAGCGGGGCAGACCTCCACCGTGTGCTCCACCGTGTCCTCTGGGCGATCCTGGCAATGGTGACATCCGGGCGTTTCCTCCCGCCTGATGATGTGCAGGAACCTCCCGAAACTTCCGTGTCCGGTGAGGACCTGCGTCAGGCGGTAGGTGAGGGCGCCGTGGCGCCTCTCTAGCCACTCCTCAAAGAGGGGTCTTATCGCCGCTATCGCGGCGTGCCCTGCGCTGGGTTGCGACAGTCGCTCTTTCCATGTCGCCATGAGATCGAGCCGGAGGTCCGTCCGCTCCGCAGCAATTTGCCGCGGGAGCGGACTTTCCCCACCTTGAAATGGCTTATAGCAAAACTTATGGCTATTCAGAAAAAAATACAAAAAAATATATATCCTAAGTAATACCTAAGTGGAAGGGGTGTAAGGGGGAGCACACACCAACCGGATTCCCCAAACGTCAACCTCACCTGCGCGCGGTACACCCTGCCACTGACAGACGAGGCGCTCTGGCGACCGACCGATGGCAGTATAACCATCCCACAAGCCAACCTAAATTCCCCAGAACGATGACGGGCAGCAGCGACATCGTTGCGAAAGGATTGGCTCTGCGGTCACCAACCCACATGCCCAGCGTGATGACTATGGGCATAAAACCTGTTCCCGGTGGTCCCGCTATTCCTAGTCAAGGTAGCGGTCACGGTAACAGCGGGACGGGGGGTGCGAAGAATCTCCGGGTTACGGCAGGCTACCAACGGCCGCCTGGAGGTGGCCCTCAGCAAGTCGGAGGCCATGGTGTTTCATGGCCTCCGGCGGGCGCCGCCGCCCGGCTCACACATCGTGGTCGGGGGGGCTCGGATCGCTGTCGAGTCTACCATGAAGTACCTGGGATTGGTGCTCGACAGCCGGTGGGACTTCGGCCCCCACTTCCGGCGGCTGGCGCCCAAGTTGTTGGGCGCGGCTGGGGCGCTATCAACGCTGCTTCCCAATCTGGAGAGCCCGAGCGCCGCCTGTAGGCGGCTCTACGTGGGGGTCGTGCGATCGATGGCCCTGTACGGGGCCCCGGTGTGGGCCTCTGACCTGACGGCCTGCAGTATCGCAATTCTGCGGAAACCGCAGAGAGCGATGGCCGTCAGAGTCATCAGAGGATATCGCACGATCTCCTACGAGGCGGCCTGCGTACTGGCTGGATCCCCGCCCTGGGACCTCGAGGCGAAAGTACTCGCGTCACTGTATCGGTGGCACGAGGACACATGGAGCTGCGTCGGTCTCAGCTTCGCGAGGTCCTGGTGGCGGAATGGCGGGACATGCTCACACGCCCTACCGCTGGCCTCGTCACCATCGAGGCGGTCCGGCCGGTGCTGGAGGAGGCACGGCTCCCTGTCGTTTCGGGTGACGCAGGTCCTCTCGGGTGCTTCGGGAAGTACCTGTGTCGCATAAACAGGGAGCCGGACGCCCGGTGTCACCACTGCGTCGACTGCCGGGAGGACACGGCGCGGCATACGCTGGCAGAGTGTGCCGCCTGGGAGGAGCCGCGCCGTGCCCTCATCTCAGAAGTAGGCAGTGACCTGTCTCTGCCGGCCGTAGTCGAGTCGATGGTCGGCAGCGAAGAGTCCTGGGACGCGGTGGTTTCCTTCTGCGAAACGGTCGTCTCGCAGAAGGAGGCTGCGGAAAGGGAGAGGGAGATCTCGCACCGGGAGTCTAACCGGCGGAGGGCGGATAACGCCCTCTTCCAGCCCCCCTAAATGGGTCCAGGGGCGACGGACTTGGGGACGTCCGTCGCCCCCCATACATTAGGAATCAGGTCCGCTCGTCAGGGCTGTGCCACTAAGCCGACGACTTAGCGGCCCACAAGTAGGATGCGGTGCCGCTTGGGCGACATCGCAACTGAGGCGGGCCGTGATGTGGTATGGGAGGTATCACGGCTGAGAGTTGGAGGCCGCGGCGGGGGAGGAGTGCCGGTATTGCGCACCGTATGATGGCGGACGCGGTGGGCCCGCAGGGGAAGAGGAGTGTTGGTATGACGTTGGCCGCTCTCCCTATCCTCTGCGGCCGAAAATTGGCGGGGCCAATGACCTGACCCGTCGCAGGGGGACCAAGGGTGCCCAGGGGGTCGCGGCGTAATGTTCTGGTGCGCCGGTGATGGGGAGTAATCCCCAGAGGAGGGTCCGGTGACGGACGACCGCGGCGGGTTCACGGATGAGTGCTAAGGCGTGCCCGTGTTCCCGCCGTAAGCGGCAGAGAAGGACACCGTGGAGTTTTAGTGGGTTAGAGTTCCACATAACTCACTACACATATCTGCACTATCTCCCCGTGGTAGTGCAGAATGCATGAGCATTTCTCCACGTAAAAAAAAAAAGGGCTACCAACGGCGACTTTATTTGGCTACGTACAATGGACGTTCGATGAGGCTGGACCACCACCTTGCCGAACTAGACGTAAAGTTAGGTCGCATTAACTGGCATATACTGGGATTATCTGAAGTCCGAAGACAGGGGGAGGACACGATAACCCTGGAGTCAGGCCACCTATTCTACTTCCGCGAAGGTAATCACCTCTCCCAAGGCGGTGTCGTCTTTCTAGTCAACAAGGAACTCACTTAGCAGCATTGTGGAAATCAGTAGTGTGTCGACACGGGTAGCGTACTGTTACATCCCCAGAATGCACCCATTATTGCCTAATAAGCGCCACGTCATCATCCTGGTCGAGACCTAGTGCATTAGTTAGATAATCGAGCCAGTTCGGGTTGAGACTCCTACCGGATAAGTCGTATGTCAAAATATTGACCAAGTTTCCCTTTCTATTGTGATTTTTAATCAATATATCCTTTAGCATCAAATAATCGTTTTTTTTAAAAAGGGATTATTAAATCGTGTCCTAACATTGGTGGCAGCGGTAAAGGGATTATATCCCGTGGTACGCCCCGTGAAGCGTTATCCAGTGAAAGTGTCTCTGTGCCAAGTGTATCTTGTGTGCTGAAAATCCTACGACCCGAACTCACCACGACCTATCTGCGGCCTAAGAGAGGCCAACCTTGGCTGAAATAGGCCATCTCCAGTAGCCTTTGAGAGGCTAACTCCAGCTCGAGAGGCCAAATCCAGGGCCCTTTCGAGGTTCATCCGAGTCGTCACCTGTCTACTGTGCAGTGGTACTGGGCAGTGCGCTGCAGGCGCATTCTACGGACCTGCCCGTATCCAGCACCGACCAGGATCAGACGTCCTCCGTGTCTCCGCAAAATGAAGTGTTTTTGTGTTCTGTGAGTCAGTTCAGTGATCTTAATTTTAATCCTATTTATAGATTTGCCATAGCTACAAATCGTAAGTTACTTTATAATCCTGTTACTTTGTATCTGTAGATAACATTGTGCCTAGACCGTAGTCTAAACATCCTTCGCCCACGTATTCGGTAACTCAGTACTCAGAATACTGATAAGCCGTCCAGAACCAGTTGGCAAAAGTTTTATATTGCTAATTTACAATAGTTATTGTACTTGTATTTTATTTCAAGCCAGTTAAATCTAGTTAAAATGACCAAATCCGATTCAAAAAAAGACCTCAAGGAGGTGAAAGATGAGGAAATACCCCTTAACGTTATTTTAAAATTTATCAAGCCATTTGATGGCTCTCGAGATAAATTAAATGCTTTTATAGTAAATTGCGATAATGCAATATCTTTGTCGTCATCATTACAGGAAGATATTATACTTAAATTTATTATCAGCCAACTAGATGGCAAAGCGCAAAGCGCGTGCTCCATCAAAGACTTTGACAATTGGTCATCTCTCAAAGAATTCCTTAAAAATCAATTCGGTGAGAGAAAACATTATGCCCATTTACTTACCGAGCTCCAAGAATGTCATCAAACTAACCAGGAGACGGTTAGCCAATTCCACCTGCGAGTCGAAACTTGCCTATCCAAACTACTTACAGAAGTGACAATTTCCAATACAAAGAAAAGTGAACTTGTAGGAAGAGTGGCTGCGATGGAGGATCCAGCCCTTCATACATTTAATATAGGGTTACACCCTCGCATAGCTAACATTGTAAGATGTAGAGATCCTAAAAACCTAAACGAGGCCGTCAACTATGCGATTTCTGAAGAAAAAATTCAACAACATACATTCCGACAGAATGTTAATTCTAAGAAAGAATACAATAGACCTCCACCTAAGCCACTTCTACCTAATAATAATAATCAACCTTCTTCCTTTAGGGATTCGTCAGTGTGCAGATATTGCAAGAAGGAGGGCCATACCTTAGCCGAATGTAAATTGCGCGAATTTAATAATAAAAAATATAACAATAAATTCAATTACCCCGCGCAACAATATTCTTCTAAGCCCAAAAATCCTCATGCAAACCTTGTGACTAACGAAGAAGACTCCATTACAAATATTTTAGAGTCTGATCAGAACACTTTAAATTACTAAACGTCTCGACAGGGTGTCGCACGAGACGAATTTTAAAAGACGATGCCGTTAATTCTATATCTAATCACCATCTATCCTCTAGAGCTATACGACAGGGTAACCAGCCCCAAATTGGCAGCTCTCATAATGTCACGCGACAGGGTAACCAGCCCCAAACAGAAGACATTCCTGATCCTAATCACCATTTATCATCTAGAGCTATACGACAAGGTAACCAGCCCCAAATTGGCAGCTCTCATAATGTCACGCGACAGGGTAACCAGCCCCAAACTGAAGACATCTCCAATCCTCCTCAATCCATGTGCATCCCTAGAAAAGAAAACAGTGATGATTACAAAGTGTATGAAATAAATACTAACTTAAAAACATACTTACCCTATGTCGTCGCCCAGTCGTCTGTCAGCGAAAAACCACTTACCTTTTTGATAGACACTGGAGCTTCCTTGTGTATCCTAAAGAAATCATGCCTAATCAAACCTCCTGAATTAAGAGTTGATGTTGTCAGAATAAAAGGCATAGACTCGAAGGACCCGATTACGAGTCACGGTAACCTTACTCTAGACCTAAGTCTATCCCCTGGATGCATAGTATCACACAAATTTCATATATTTGATAACCTAGGCTTTCCTTACGATGGTATTATAGGTAATGACCTATTCGTTAAAAATGGCTGCCGAATAAATTATGATTCTGGTATGCTGGAAATCGCACACCATCATATAAAATTATCATTCAATCATCCATCTTACACTATAGAACCACGAACCGAAACCATCATAGAATGTTTAGTTCAAAACCCAGAAGTTAAAGAGGGTTTAATTTTGGACCAACATATTTGTGATAAATTGCTAGTAGCTAATTCGATAGTGAAGGTAAAAAGTAATAATCGAATAAATGTATCGATCCTAAATATATCTGAAAAACCTATTTCAATAGATCCTAATCTATCTTTGACCTTAATACCTATGACTAAAAACGAAATATGCCTATCTCAACCTAACGCCAATTGTTATGAAAGAACAAACGAGGTCCTTAAACAGCTACGAACTTCCCATTTAAACTCGGAAGAATCTGAAATCCTTTATGACATCTGCAGTCAATATGCAGATATATTCCACCTTCCCGACGATGAACTCACTTCAACCAGTGCGATCAAGCACGAGATCAAAACAAGTTCCTCGCAACCTATAAATGTAAAATCTTATAGATTTCCAGAGGTTCATAAAGATGAGGTCAGAACCCAGATCAGTAAGATGCTGGAACAAAGTATCATTAAACCATCTACCTCTCCATGGTCATCCCCCATTTGGATAGTGCCCAAAAAGGTGGATGCATCAGGAAAAAGAAAATGGCGTATAGTGATTGACTATCGCAAGCTCAATGACGTAACTATTGGAGAGAGCTATCCAATTCCACAAATTAACGAAATCCTAGACCAGCTTGGTAATAGCAAATACTTTACAACTCTCGATTTAGCGTCAGGTTTCCATCAGATTGAAATTTCAGATGAAGATGTCCCTAAAACTGCGTTCAGTGTACCCGAAGGTCACTACGAATTTATTAGAATGCCATTTGGCCTCAAAAACGCCCCTGCAACCTTTCAGAGACTTATGAACACAGTCCTTTCAGGGCTGCAAGGTATACACTGCTATGTATATCTAGACGATATTGTTATATATTCCTACGACCTCACATCCCATGTCCAGAAATTATCCTACACATTTGACAGATTGAGGAAATTCAACCTCAAACTGCAACCAGACAAGTGCGAGTTTCTCCGTAAGGAAGTTACTTATCTTGGCCATACTATTAGTGAAGCAGGCTTAAAACCTAACCCCGAGAAAATAAAAGCTGTAAGCGAATTCCCTGTCCCAAAATGCGCAAAAGACGTAAAATCATTCTTAGGTTTGGTGTCCTATTATCGTCGCTTCCTGCACGATTTTTCTAAGCTAGCCAAACCTCTTACATCCTTGTTAAAAAAGGATATACCATTTGACTGGACTAATAGTCAACAACTTGCTTTTGAAACATTAAAAAATAATTTAACTTCAGCACCCGTTTTAATATACCCCGATTTTACTAAACCTTTTATCCTGACGTGTGATGCGTCAAATTACGCTATTTCAGCAATACTCTCTCAAGGCGAAGTAGGAAAAGACCGCCCAATCGCGTTTGCCTCACGCACATTAAATAAAGCTGAAACTAATTACAGCGTAACCGAAAAAGAATGTCTGGCAATTATTTTTGGAACAAAAATATTTCGCCCATATCTTTATGGTCACAAATTCAAAATTTTAACTGATCATAGACCACTTAGGTGGCTTTTCAATTGCAAAGAACCAGGCTCCAAACTAGTAAGATGGAGATTAAGACTTGAGGAATTCGACTATGAGATCGAATATAAAAAGGGTAAGATCAACAGCAACGCTGATGCTCTTTCCCGCTACCCTGTAAAATCCATTAGCTTACCAAACACTGCTCACGTACTTACCGACAAAGTACCACCAGTGAGTATTCCACCTCCACCTCAACAGCCGGAAATTCCTCCTGCTAATCCAGAAAGTCCCGGAATACCTGAAATTCCCGACTTACCTGACTTTGTAGACTTACCTGAAAACATTGAGTTACCCGATGACCTCGAACTCCCTGAAGATTTTGACATCCCAACACCACCTGAAGCCCAAAATGACGACGACACTTACACTAAATGCCTGAAAGAAATAAATAACAAATTAAATCAATTTGATACTATAATTCATGAACATAGCGAAAACTTATTAAAAACAAAATTAAAAACTATTATTATACCCACTTCCATTGACCTCGACGAGTCAAATCACTATATTTCGGAAGTCATCGATAATCTTCCGGAACCAAAAGATATCCTAAAAGAAGAAAGAACATTACATTCCTTCCTCTCTTTCGAAAATAATAATGTTACATTTTACTTCCTTTTCGTAAAAGTCTATCACTTCGATCAGTGTAACTATGAAGATATTTTTAAAAGCCTTAAAAATCTAAAACTTGAATTAATTCATAAAAACACAACTGAATTCGCTACGACGGACTTCCGTAATCCATTCGACTCGCATAGTTTTATGAAAATTCATAATATAATTACATACCTATTTCACTCTACTTCAATCGCAGCCCATATTTTCAAAAATACCATAATTTACCCTTCTCCAACGGAAATTACTAAAATCTTAAAAGAGAACCACGATATTCCCATATCAGGTCATTTGGGCTCAAATAGAATGTTAAGTAGAATCCAGGAGAAATATTATTGGCGCAATATGCGCAGAGATGTCGAAAACTATGTCCGAAAATGTGATCAATGCCAAACCAATAAAGCATTGCGTAGAACCAATCGAGCTCCTATGCAGATCACAACTACATCTACGCAACCTTTTGAACGCGTGTCACTTGACATTGTCGGACCGTTGCCCGAATCAGGCACGGCCAAGCTCAGGTTCATTTTAACAATTCAGGATGACCTCACGAAATTCTCTGCCGGCTATCCTATCCGAAATGCTACGGCAGAAGAAACCGCTGAGTGTTTAATCCATTTCATATCCCAATTTGGTATCCCCAAGACTATTCTCACAGACCAAGGAACCAATTTCACAGCAGATTTATTTAAACAAACTTGTAACTTTTTGAAAATCAAACAGTTATGGTCCAGCCCCTACCATCCACAAACTCAAGGTGCTTTAGAAAGAAGTCATGCGACTCTAAAGGAATATTTAAAATCCTTCGTCGATGATAACCAAAATGACTGGCCGAGATACGTTTACACGGCAATGTTAACCTACAACACCACAATCCATTGCACCACAAATTATACACCATACGAATTATTATTCGGTTGCAAACCATTCATACCCACTTCTATTTATGATACAGCACTAGAACCTACATACCCTAGTTATGTCCGTATACTCCAACAAAGAATGAAACTCTCCAGAGAAAAAGCTGTAGAAAATATTCTTAAATCTAAAATGACATCAAAAGACTATTATGATAGAAAAACCAGACCTATGAAATATAAAACAGGCGATATGGTGTATATCAAACACCACCCGCGGCAAAATAAAGCCCTGTTGCCTATCTGGAAAGGCCCATATAAAGTGATAAAAATTAATGGCAACAATACGTTGACCCTCCTCGTTAATCGCCGCCACGTTAAGTATCACTACGACGAATTAAAGTTGGCGGAAACAACTAACACATAGTTCTTAATCTAGTATTACGCATTTATATCTTTAAAACCTAATTTTAACTTAAATGATAGAAAAAATAACATTAGTTAAATATTTTGTCCTATATATATTTCTTTTTCTCAGGATATCTACATTTTTGTCCCTTGCAACATCTGATATCGTCGAACAAGTCTCTGAGAGCCCTGGCATATACTTCGATCCGATAGGAATCATGAAACAGACCAGGGATAATATTCATTTGCTTGTACCCATAGATATTGCATATATAAAACCCCACATAGATAACATAAATAATGTTTTAAAAAGTTCCACACTTTTGTGTCAAGAAAATACAGTACTTAAGAAATCCGAATGTACAAATATACTACAACCTCTGGCCTTGCGACTTATGGATATTCTGAAAGACTACAGTACCTTATCTCATTTAACATCTGGGCGAGAAAAGAGATCCGCTTGGTTAGCAGGAGTTGGCTCCCTTTTCAAGCAAGTCATTGGCACAATGGATGAAGATGATGCTATAAGATATAATAACGCTATTCAAACCCTAAATAGTAATAATATTATGATTGCGTCTATTTTAAAGAATAACATAATTGTAACGAGCACGGCTCTTTCCCGTTATAACGAAACTCTTAAAACTATAAACACAAACGAAGTCCGTTTGAATGACGCTATTGTTAATCTATCTAACACTTTTAGTAACCTGTCTATTATATCTAATAAACTGTATATAAAATCAAAAATGAACGATGTCTATACTGAACTATCATCTTGTCTACTTACCTTGTCATTTAAATTAGATGACCTTGTAAATGCAATGTTATTCGCTAAAACTAATACTCTACATCCATCAGTTATGACACCTAATCAGTTGTATAATGAGCTAGTAGATAATGTTAGAAAATTACCTAATTATGAAAAATTGCCTTTAGACTTAGATTTTGATAATATTCATGCTTTAATCGATATATTAAAATTGTCTTGTTATTTCGCAAACAATAAGTTAGTCTTTGTAATTAAAGTTCCTCTTGTACACTCTTTTGAGTTAGATCTGTTCAAGGCTATTTCGGTACCTATACCGCACAACATAGATAAACCAGACTCCTATGCTATGATTGTGCCATCTTGTAATTATATTGGCATTAGTAAGGATAAACTAACATATACCTGTATAAGTAATCTAAAATCATGTGTTGAACCCGTAAATAGACTTTATATTTGTGATGATGTTAACACACTCTTAATTCCAGAAACACCAACCTGTGAAACCGATATACTAACAAAAATTGTTACGGAAATGCCAAAATACTGTCAAACTAAATTAATGTATGGTCAGATAGATATTTGGCAAGAATTGCAAGGTAACAGATGGATATTTGTCCAATCTAAACCGACTAAACTTTCTATCCAGTGTAAATCTGATTTAATAGAGTTTAAAATATTAGGTACTGGTATACTTAATATTCCACCTAATTGTAATGCTTATTGTAGAAACAAACAACTGTTTGGTAAAAACAACATTGACATAAATGTTAAAAATATAGTTTCCGATTTTAATCTAATTAATGAAGCCTGTTGTAATCTAGAAAAGTTTAATATATCAAAACCGAATTTGTTATTTTTAAAATTGTCGAATATAGACTTAGACAAACTACCTAGCATTATTAATAATCGAATATTGTCAGATGTTGATAAAATTATAAATAATCCTAGCCCTAACCTAATTGAATATAGTTCTCATTATCCACTTTTAACTTACTTTGTAATCATTTTAATTTTAATCTTTATTAGTTATAAACTTTGTAAGAAATTTGGGAAATATTTTGACTGCAAAAGAAAACTCGACTCACAGAACGATAACAACTTAGATAACGATCCGGAACCTGAAACAATTCCTCTTCCAAGGTTAAGAATAAATTCGTAACTTTCCATGAAAACCGTAAAGTTCCTCTTAAAGGGGGGGTTGTTACATCCCCAGAATGCACCCATTATTGCCTAATAAGCGCCACGTCATCATCCTGGTCGAGACCTAGTGCATTAGTTAGATAATCGAGCCAGTTCGGGTTGAGACTCCTACCGGATAAGTCGTATGTCAAAATATTGACCAAGTTTCCCTTTCTATTGTGATTTTTAATCAATATATCCTTTAGCATCAAATAATCGTTTTTTTTAAAAAGGGATTATTAAATCGTGTCCTAACAGTACCTTGTACTGAAACTCACTGACAGGTACTACCTGAAAGTGATATAGGCATATGCGCCGACTTCGACATGCTCTGACGAGACAGCCGAGGCCATGTACGAAGATATTGCCAAGGCAATGCACAGTACCACAAAGGCCCACTACAACACTGGTATGGAGGACTTCGTGGGGGGGCTATGAAACAACTTATGGCAGAAGTAGTGAACAAGAAATGTTTTCCTAGACTTGGCTAAAGCCTTTGATACTGTCTCTGTTCCCTTACTGCTAAAAAAGGCAGAATGCAAGGGTGTTAGCGGTCTGCCCCGGAAATTGATCGCAGTACGAAGAGTCTTGAATATGGTGTACCACAGGGCAGTATTTTGGACCCCACCTTATTTCTTATATACATTGACGACTTATCAAGTTTAATACATGAGGAAATTATTAGCTTTGCAGATGACATGGTTATTACTTTTACGGGCGGGGACTGGCACGAGGTAAACGATAGCGCCGAAAAGGGGTTTAGTCTCGTTACTAAGTGGCTAGATAACAATTTGTTGACACTCAATCAGTCAAAAACAAAAAATATTACTTACTATTTAAACAGAAATTCTAAACCGTCTTCGGAGATGATAACTGTACGAGCCCACACATGTAACCTGCCCAACACTCAAAATTGCGATTGTTATCGTCTCGATATTACTTCATCGGTCAGGTATTTGGGGATCCAAATAGATGAACAACTGAACTGGAACAGCCATATCTCAATCCTATCGAAGCGTGTAAGAAAACTATTGTAGGTATGTGTTCAGAAACTGACGATATGTTTGTGACCCAAAGCTGCTTACCACAGCCTACTATGAGTTATGCCAATCAGTTATCACATATGGCATATCCATCTGGGGAGGATGTGCTAAGACACGACTTATCAAAGCAGAAAGAACGCAAAGGGCCATTTTAAAGACTATGCTGTTCAAAAAATATAGATTTCCGACCGATGAACTGTACAAGCTAAGTGCTCAGCATTCGACAACTTTACATTGAGAAGATCTTACGTAATCAACACAACAAACCACCGGATTTTCCAGATGCTATACGAAGAGCTTACAAAGTCTACAAACAACCTATACACAGTCTGGCCATAAATACTGTTACAATTAAAAATAAGACAGATATTACTTTTGAATTTGGAATCTGTCATTTTTATACGATTGTTCATTGTGTTTTCTAATTTTGGCGCCAATACATTGTACAATATTTTGCGATATTAAAATGGAGTGGGGTGATAAAGAGAACCGAATCGCTGTGATTGCATTACACAAAGTTGGTATGGAGCCAAATGCAATTTTTAACACTCTCCATACGCTTGGTATTAGTCAAATGTTTGTGTACCGGGCTATTAATAGGTACAATGAGACCTCCTCTGTTTGTGACAGAAAAAGATCTGGCCGTCCACGTACTGTTCGTACGAAAAAGATGGTCAAAGCAGTAAGGGAAAGAATTCGAAGAAATCCTGTCCGAAAGCAAAAGATTTTATCTCGGGAGATGAAGATAGCACCCATGTCGCGTATTTTAAAAGACGACTTAGGACTTGCAGCCTATAAGAGACGCACTGGTCATTTTTTAACTGATAATTTAAAAAAGAATAGGGTGGTAAAATCAAAAAAAACTACTGAAGCGGTACGCAAAGGGAGGTCACAGAAAAATTTTGTTTACGGATAGGAAAATCTTTACAATTGAGCAACATTTTAACAAACAAAACGACCGTATTTATGCTCAAAGCTCTAAGGAAGCTTCCCAATTAGTTGACAGAGTGCAACGTGGGCATTATCCGACTTCAGTGATGGTTTGGTGGGGTGTTAGCTATGAAGGAGTGACTGAGCCATATTTTTGTGAAAAAGGTATCAAAACATCGGCACAAGTGTATCAAGATACCATTCTTGAGAAGCTAGTTAAGCCCCTTAACAACACCATGTTCAATAACCAAGTATGGTCCTTCCAACAAGACTCGGCGCCGGGTCATAAATCTCGGTCCACGCAGTCTTGGTTGGAAGTGAACGTTTCGGACTTCATCAGAGCTGAAGACTGGCCGTCGTCTAGTCCCGATCTTAATCCGCTGGATTATGATTTATGGTCAGTTTTAGAGAGTACAGCTTACTCTAAACGCCATGATAATTTGGAGTCCCTAAAACAATCCATACGATTGGCAGTGAAGAATTTTCACATGGAAAGAGTGCGTGCTTCTATTGATAACTGGCCTCAACGTTTAAAGGACTTGCAGCCAACGAAGACCACTTCGAATAAGCTTTTTATATTTTAAATTGTTTCATATTTATGTATTCAACTAACACACTGTAAAAGTAATAAATATTATTGGCGATAAAAAAAAAATTTTTTTCTTCGTGACAATATTTATGGCAAGACTAGGTATATAGGACAGTGCCCTGCTTGGGCCTCCGAGCGGCGGGTCCTGGTTGCCAGGATCGGGCGAGACCTATCTCTGCCGGCAGTAGTGAGGGCTATGCTGGCAGAGACAGAGAATTGGACGGAAGTAGCCTCCTTCTGTGAGACCGTTATGGTCAAGAAGGAGGCCGCCGAGCGGGATCGGGAGAGGGCTGATCCTGCTCGGAGAAGGAGGCGTCGGGGAGGCAACCGCCTTGGCGCCCCCAAAGGTCCCACTTACCAAATAAGGTAAGTGGGACCTTTGGGGTCGTGGGCGCATAGAGTGGGGACTCTGTCCGCCTACTAAGCGACCCCAGGGAAGACGGTGGCACAGTGGTCACGTGCTGCCGTGCATAGCGAGACTTAGGGGAGGCCCCTTTACAGTCTCCCCAGAGATGTGCCTTACAGGCGTTGCGCAGGGGTGGTTCCGGAATTGGTCTTTTAAGAGGAACCGGGACTACCCCTATGTGCGGATGGTGATCACCGGGGTGGTTTTAGTGAGGTAAAAATCCCACACTCCCCGACCTTATTCCCCAGAGGTCGGGTGCCTTTTGAAGGTTTCCCCCCGAAAACAAAAAAAAAAAAAAAAAAAAGGTATATAGGACAAAATTTGCCCAGCGATTTCTTTTTTTTTCTAGCTCCATATATTTATAATAAATTTAATGTAATTCTAGCTTTTCGGAAATATAATTCACGCATATTTAAAAAAGATTGTAAGAAAACATTTATTCAGCTTAAATTATAAAAGAACTGAAGACACATTTAAGATTGTGAAATAACTCCATACGTACTCACATACATAATGTCACACACAATACATACACAATCCACTCACACACTTACATTCACGAGAAGCCAAAAAGTATTAAGTTAAGCGTAGCAATTTTACTGAAAATAAAATTTTAAGTTTTTTATTTGTTTAAGTTTATATTCGTAAGGAGCCTATATTAATCTATAATCATAAGTTCTGACTCGTTTGGTACTCTACGGGTCACAGGAATGAGGAATAATACACTACTGTAATACAGTATCAACTAGTACAGGGGGTGTTGTGACTGTTACTGGCGGCCATAAATATTGTGATGTCAATAGTACACTTAAGCTAATAAATTATGTGTAAATAAATAAAACTTCAATGCCAAAGTGGGATTACAAGAACCCGGCGAATCGAAAGTCGGATCGTTCGGTTTGGGGCACAGAAATCTCTTTTTGAAGTCGCAGGGGCTCTTCTTAATTAATTCATTTTTGAAAAGAAACCCCAAAGTAAGTGGACCTGGCAAACCCCGATAACATGACAAGGAATGAGATAGACTTCATCATGACGGATAGGAACCATATATTTAGAGATGTCTCCGGGATTAGTAGGTTTAATACCGGAAGCGATCACAGACTTGTCCGAGGCACTCTAAATATCAATTTTCGAGCTGAGAGACTCCGCATGATGAGGCCTACGCTCCGACCTACGCAGCTCCAAGCCGCTCTAGGATCCGAAAAGTTCCAATTGGAACTTCAAAATCGATTCGACCTATTGGAAACCACAGGCACTATTGACGAGAAAGCTGACGAGGTGGTCAAAGCACTTCGTGACGTGTCTCGCAGACTTTTCCCGTCGCAGCGAAAGAGTAAGGTGTCCAAACTTTCCTCGGAGACTCTTGGACTTATGAGGGAAAGACGAGAGTTGCCATCTATGCAGCCGTCTTCGTCAGATAAGTGGGCTTGAAACCAAAAAATTAGGAAGTTGACGCGACGCGATCTTCGGTGCTCCAACACCCGCGACATTAAGGTCGCGATTGAGCAGAACCGAGGGTCGAAATTGTTCGCCCAGCAATTAGGGAGGTCCCATCTGACGAAACTAAGAACTGCGGATGACAGAATCGTGACTTCGAAGTCCGAGATACTCGGGGAAGTCGAGGATTTTTACGCGCACATACTCAACAGTGACGGTGAAACCAGCGGGACATAGTGCAGATGACCATCGAGCCGAACTAACGCGCCACTATACGGACATTCCAGATATCGACCAGTGCGAGATTAGGGCGGCCCGTGAGCAACTAAAGAACAACAAGGCACCTGGGAATGACGGAATAACGACAAAACTCCTTAAAGCGGGTGGGGCTCCAGTCCTGAGAGAGCTAGCGAGTCTCTTTAACTCCGTCATCCAAGAGGGTACAACGCCCGAGGCGTGGAGTAGAGGTGCGGTGGTTCTGTTCTTCAAAAAAGGTGACAAAACCTTACTGAAGAACTATAGACCCATCTCACTTCTGAGCCAACATACAAGCTGTTCTCGAGGGTCATCACGAACCGTCTCGCCAGGAGGCTTGACGAGTTCCAGCCGCCAGAACAAGCCGGTTTTCGAAAAGGCTTCAGCACCGTAGACCACATCCATACTGTTCGGCAAATTGTACAGAAGACCGAGGAGTACAATCAGCCGCTGCGTATGGCATTTGTGGACTACAAGAAAGCCTTCGACTCCATCGAAATATGGGCAATTCTGTCCTCTCTGCAACGATGTCGAATTGACTGGCGCTACATCGAAGTCTTGAGATGTTTGTATGACGCTGCCACGATGACTGTCCAGATCCAGGACCAGGAAACCAGCCCCATCCAACTGCTCAGGGCGGTGAGACAGGGGGATGTAATATCCCCAAAACTGTTTACAAATGCGTTGGAAGACGTCTTCAAGACGCTGGACTGGACTGGACAGGGTATCAACGTGAACGGCGTGTACATTTCACATCTTCGATTTGCCGATGACATCGTCATAATGGCAGAGACGCTGGAACAGCAGGAATGCCTTAATGGAGCCTCTCGGCGGGTTGGCCTCGGCATGGATTTGGACAAGACGAAAGTCATGGACAATTCGCACGTCTTGCCGAGTCCAATCCACATCGAAGGGTCACTTCTCGAAGTTGTGAAGGATTATGTCTACCTGGGCAAATAATCCAGCTCGGTAGACACAACTTTGAGAAAGAAACCGACAAAAGGATTCGGTTGGGTTGGGCAGCATTTGGAAAAATCCGTCAAGTCTTCTCGTCGCCTATCCCACAGTGTCTGAAGACTAAGGTCTTCAACCAGTGCGTCCTTCCCATCATGACATATGGCGCCGAAAGGTGGACTCTGACGGTCGGGCTGGTCCACGAATTCAAGGTCGCTCAGCGCGCTATGGAGCGGAAAATCAGGAATGAAATTATCCGAAAAAGAATCGAAGTTACCGACAAAGCTTGTAGAGTAAGTAAACTGAAGTGGCAGTGGGCTGGCCATATTTATCGAAGGACTGATGGCCGGTGGAGCAGACGAGTCCTGGAGTGGAGACCGCGTATCGGCAAGCGTAGTGTGGGACGCCCCACAGTTAGATGGACGGACGACCTAAAGAATGTTGCTGGGACGGACTGGATGCGGAAGGCGGAGGACAGGGTGTTGTGGCGCAGCCTGGGAGTGTCCTATGTCCAGCAGTGGACTGCCATAGGCTGAGTTGATTGAATACCTGAGGTAAGGTTTTTTTTGTAAAAAGACTACAATATTTTTACCTTATTTTACATTATTGTAGGCTACGACCACAAATGAATGAATTCCATCGGTGTTTTGTTGTTCTATTATTATACGCTAACTATGCCGATAGATAGGCAGTAAATAGTATCGCTAGCTATTGCAATTAAAAAAAGGACTTTAATTAAAATATAAACGAAAATTTTGAAAAAAAAACAATTTTGACAAAGTTTAAGTGTCGTGGACATAAAAAAATTTATAAAACATGAGTGACTAATAATTTTAAAATAATGTCAGTTTCAATTACATTCTATAATGGTATAATTCATTATTGTATCTCATGTAAATAGAGAATTATTGCTATAAATGTAGAAAAGGGCCACGTGTTCAGCCAGCTAAGACAGCGCTACTGTATAAAAGCGTTGTAGGAGTATGCAGAGCGCCAATAATTTAGAATAATATCCCTAACTGTGTTAAGAAATTAAATACAGACCAATTTAAAAAAACATTTAAAAAAATACTGACAGAAAAAGCCTATTAGAATGTTAATGAATTTTTAAATGATAAATTGCTCTGAAGATACTGGCTGAATCTATTCTATTTATTTTGAATCGCATGACTATTGACCTATGTTTTTTTTTAAATTTATTATTAATGTTGTAATTTTTTATTTGTTTATGTTATTATTCTTCGTATTTTTATTTTGAAATTTTATTGTCTTTCGAACTAATTTGTACACCAGCCATGGTCTAACATGTTGAACCAAAATAAAATACCTTGTAACACCTATAATAAGCATCATACCATGTATATTATCTACACATGTTTTTGCAAATAAATAAATTTGAATTTGAAAAAAAAAGGCAATATTGGAACATTTTTTACATTCAATTGTAACTGACCATTGGGGTTTGTGGGACTCGTGTACCCACATACTTACGCCACATGCAAACATTCGCCGCACCAACAGACGACATACCGGCCTCGGGAGCAAATACGTAATAACGAGATGCGCCAGCGCCGGAAATATTTATAGTATGCGTTTATAGGAGACAGCGCTATATGTCGTGCCCGCGTCAGAGCGAGAGAGCGACATGCGCGTTCGTCGTGGATCAATGTCGTAGATAGTTTTTAAGCTTTGGAAATCAGTGTCCTCCGATTGGTCCATTAAATTGTGTTATGTAGGTGAGCCTAGCAACGAATTGTCTACCCAAAAATGCAATGTAAGGAAGGATCTTTTCCAAAATAAAAGAGCAATTATTCTGCAACATTTTCTCCCTCTAATACAAATACTGACAGTTTTATTGACTCACTTAGTTCACACCTAGAGACTCAAAAATCGCAGAAAAACATTATTATAGCTGGCGATATAAATATTAATCTCAAGCCAGGGCACAATGAAACGTCCCAAGATTATAAAAATAGATTCAACTACCTTAATATGCTTTCATTATTTGGCATACTTCCCGGACATTTACTGGCAACTAGAGAACGCAACTGTCTTGACCATTTTATGTTAAAGTTACATAAAAACAAGTTCTCGGCAGCTATCGCCAATTTACACACTTCGATCTCTGACCACTATACTACTCTTATTTTCTTATCTAAGTTAAAAAATGTTCAGATACTTATTAAAACAACTACTAAAATAAATTTCGAACAAGCTCTGAAAGATCTTCAGGAAAAAAACTTATCAAATCTGTTGTTGTGTGTTGATCCTGATTTATTAATTAGTTGTTTTGTTAAGATTCTAACCAGTGTAATAAATGACAACACTCGTTCAAAAAATATCCCAAACAGTGAACATATATTCAAACCTTGGATGACCACCGGCATCCTTCGATGTATCAGAAACCGCAATAAAATGCAAAGGCAATGTCGTAATGAACAACACAATGAAGGTCTAAAAATTATATATTATTATTATATTACAGAAACTTTGGTACGAATTAGATAAAAAAATTAAAAAGGAAATATGAAAGAGACATAATTAAAAACTATATATCAAATAATTAATTACTTTGGAAAAATATTAAAAATATCACCTATACTAATAAATCAAAAAGCCAAAATTTAGAACTATTAAATATTAAATCAACCCCTATGGAATCTATTAATTATACATATAAATGATTATTTTGCTAAAATTGGTATGCACTTAGCTCAACAAATTCAACCAGGAACTAATAACAATGACTCTACTAGACATTCAAATAGAATAGGACCTCAACTTAATACATTTGTGATATTTGAAACAGAAACAAACACTAGGGCCATGGGGTCCGAGTGCCCACTTGGTTTTTCGAGATATCGCCAAGCGGTTAATCGACTCTTCACGTGACCAGAGGGCTGGCCTGTTTCTTGGCCAAATAATTAGCATCGCCATACAACGTGGCAATGCTGCCAGCCTTTTGGGCACTGTTCCTGTTGACAGCGATGCGGACGAATTTTTTGATGCCCTATGATTATTTTGCTTATTTTTTTTTCATGTACATATCATTATTTTAAATTTTAGCTTATATAATTTAAATACTTAATTTCTATTAAATAACTTATAAAAATTTGAAAGAGATGATTCTGAGGTCTTTAAAATTTTAATGAACTTGAAATCAGATGGTGCTGCTGGTTGGGACAATATATCGACGAAATTCCTAAAACTAATCAGTCATGAAGCTGTCCCTATAATAACTCGCCTCACTAATCTTTGCTTCCAAAATGGTACATTCCTATCTCTGTTAAAACAGTCTGTTATAATCCCAGTTCACAAGGGTGGGGACGGAGTTGACGTCAATAATTATAGGCCCATTTCGATTCTACCATCCATATCCAAAGTTTTAGAGAAAATTATTAATATTAGATTGATGAAGTATTTTTATAAATTCAAGTTATTGTCTCAGTCTCAATTTGGTTTCAGACAAGGTTTAAGTACCGAGGACGCATTTACTGCATTAAGTTCTCAGGTAATCGACAATTGGATGGTGGAAGTACATGCTTAACAGTATTCTTAGACCTTAAAAAGGCGTTTGACGCCGTCTCTATTCCAATCCTTGTCAACAAGCTGGAACAAGCTGGAATAAGAGGTAATGCGTTCAGCTTGCTCAGTGATTATCTCACTAATAGGAAACAGAGTAAAGATAGGACGCTACATTAGTGATGAAATGGATGTGTCATACACAGCTATTGTTTTTTCTGGTAGCTCCTAGGCAGATATCAAGCAAACTGCTGAAATAGGAATGGCTCAAATAGCTAATTGGCTTAAAAATAACTTGTTGTCCTTAAATGTACTAAAAACTAATTACATCTGTTTTACTGTAAGTAACCGCACGCAACCAACCGAAGATTTTAAAATAATAATACACGAGTGTGGTAACACACAAAACGATACTTGCAACTGCCCATGTCCTAAAAAAGTTCCACAAACTAAATATTTAGGAGTTATTTTATATCAAACATTGTCCTGGTATCCCCATCTTGAACAAGTTAGCAATAGAATCAGGAAACTCAGCTGGTTGTTTCTAACATTAAGATTTGTGGTTCCAACTAAACTTTTAGTAGAAGGCAAAAATCGTACCAGGAATCTTCTTAATGAAGTATATACTGCTCTTGTGCAATCGGTCCTCACTTATTGTATCCCAGTTTGGGGAGGAGCGGCTAAAACTAAATTTTTAACTCTGGAACGAGCTCAGCGAAGTTTAATCAAAATTATGTATTTTAAAAAAAGAAGATTCTCTACGGAAAGCTTGTATCAAATTAGTAATTTACTCTCTGTAAGGAAATTGTACATTGTTCAAGTCGTTCTCAGGAAACATAAGTCTCTACCATATAATAATAGTACCCAATCAAAAAGAAGAAAAGATACAATCGCAGATATTCCCCGAACTAAATTGAAATTCACTAGCAGACCACTACACAAACGTTCAGCTCAATTATATAATAAAATAAACAAATACGTGTATGTTCATAATAAAAATAGGTACAATTGTAAAACAGGTTTAGTAAATTGGATTAAAACACTTTCCTATGATAAAACGGAGGCTCTGTTACAACAGATTGAGTAATCAGACAAATCACACATTATTCATACACCTCATTCTATATATTATCATATTTACATCAAATCACAAACACCACATTCACATCACAACATACATGACATTAATATCACAACACACAATACTTTAACTTCACACACATCACTTCACGTCACAACACACACCTCACATCACGCTATACGTCACGCTTAAATTAGATACCTATACCATTGTTATGGAAGAGCGGAGCCTTCTAACACAGGCATTATCTGCCTAAAAGGAGGCTTCGAACACAAATTTGTAACTATTTGCTGATTTGTGACAATAAACAATTTTTTATTTTTTATTTTATTTTATTACATAATTGTTTAATTTAGCTACCCTACTGACCCCAACAGGTTTAATAAAAAACAACATTTGACATTAATTGGTAATAGATGTTCAAATTGTTTGCCATCCACTCTTATGCAGGCTCTACATCTGCGGATAAATGCTCTTCTGAGCAGTATCGTATGGCGTTGTTCACTTATTTTTAATGCGGCTGCCCTGACACGGCTACGTAAATCTTCTAAAGACCCGACCACACCTCTGGTTTGAGGCAGCCCAATAAAAAAATCCAGTGGATTTAGGTCCGGTGAACGTGAAGGCCATAAAATTGGCTCCAGACGCCCGACCCTTTTGTTTGGGTATGCCTGACGATGGTCAGTTGCAATTGAATGTAAAAAATGTTCCAATATTGCAAATTTTGTTATTTAATCACTCCTTTTCTACATTAATAGCAATAATTCTCTATTTACATAAGATACAATAATGAATTATACCATTATAGAATGTACTTGAAACCCACATTACTTTAAAATGATTGGTCACTCATGTTTTCATACATTTTTTTTATACGAAAGACGCATAAACTTTGTAAAAAAAAATATAAAAATTTTCACTGATATTTTAATTAAATTCCTTTTTTTTTTAATTGCAATAGCTAGTGATACTATTTACTGCCTATCTATCAGCATAGTTAGCGTTTAATAATAAAACAACAAAATACAGTTGGAATTAATTCATTTGTGGTCGTAGCGTACAATAATGTAAAATAAGGTAAAAATATTGCACTCTTTTAAAAAAAAACCATATCTTAGGTACATACTACTTACGATATTGTTTTTGTATTTTTTTCTGAACGGCCATAAGTTCGGCTATAAGTTATTTCAAGGTTATCCATTAATTACCGGACACTGTTTATATCCGTATTCACACTATACATTACCTATTTTATTGTTTTTTTATGTGGAACGAAGCTAATCATTATAAAATGTACGGTCATTTCTGATATCCCGCTTGGCCCTACTCAAGCACAATGTCTCACTCGTCCTGATTACCATACAGTGCATGTTTTATGTATTTTATCTTTATAATGATGTCAACGGAAAGAAAAACACTGTTACACACACAGCAAACGTTGGAGACTGTACAGTGTACATACAGTGCTTTATCAAGTGGCGACGTCTCCGGCGTGAATAACAAACAGATGGAGAGCAAACATGGCGCTACTCACACGTACCTACTCGTCAATCCGCGTTAGTATTCACGCAAGAGTCTCAGCACTCCCAGTGTGTGCACAGTGTGTTCCGCGCTGAACATCGCGCCTCGCCCGCGGGGAGCCAGCAGCCAGGACGACGGGGATATTATTGTGTTATGTCCAGCTATAAAGTGTTGGCTTGTGGTTTTATTACTTTTGCGCTGCATAGCTGAAGGGATTCTTTATTTTTCATACCGTACGTATAATATAAACTGGTGAAGAATGTTTGTTCCTACAGAGCTCTCGACAAGTTTTTAATAACCATACTTACTTATTTAACCATACTTTTTGCATTTGTGACCCACAAAACTAGCATTCAATCTTCAAACGTGAGCCAGGAAAATAAAACAAACTTACTTCGTTAACGTAAACCTTCAAAACTGCATAAAGAATCCGATCGCAGCCTATAAGCCCATGTGTCCAGGGAGGGCCGCGCGGCGCGATGCCTCGAGTGGACACACATCAGCATGGTGCAGAGATCCTTTCCAAACTATGCCCTGTAAAAGGTCGCTTCTATTGAACCATTAGTCGTTCTTCGTGACTGAACTTTTTATTTAAGTCATTAAATAAAACAGTCGTACCAATACCAAGTTTTCAACTTGTTTTCATAATCATATTTGTGGTAACTAAAAATATAATATTTTCGATAACTTGGTTTTTCAACCAAAGTTTTAAATCTTGGATTAATATAGAGAATTTGGGCATGATATGACATAATCCAATGCTGCAGCCGTTACCTCAGGCTTTAATGACCATTTCTTTAATTGAGAATTTAACGTGGAAGTTAAGTTGGCCTTCTGTGGAAGTATCTACTCTGTGGTTACCCTCCAGCGATAGCCTGCTGTCCCCGAGGGCGAATGAATTTGAATAAAACTGTGCTTCCTTCCGACGTGAAATTAAAATCAAGGGTTCAATGAACGTCTTCGGTGTTTTTTATTGGGAATTCGGATATAGAGCCAGGAGTTAGGCGGCACTGGAAACGTAAACTATTATAGATATTATAAGTTTCAAAGTAATGGGCAGGTAGCTATGGGCCTCTGTAGCCTGATACAAATAAATGAGTAAGTAAATCTATGAAGCTAATTGAAAAAAATACAATTATGGGCAGATTTTTCCTACGCCAGATAATTTTATCCGAGAAATTATTTGTGAATTTTTGACAGTTCTTCTATACAAAATCCGTCAGACGTCAAGTTTATTCAACGAATAAAAAATATCTATCGATTGAGAAATCAGCCCTAAATATGTAAAATATCTTAAATAGATAGTTTAACTACTAGCGCACAAGACTTCCAAGTGCTTACTATTAGTGTGAAACGATGTAATAGGTAATATTCATATTTGTAAATACCTAGATCTTCTAAGACTCTTTACGTCTATCTTTCGGTGAAAATGTTTAAACTAGATGATGCCATAATAAATAGGTAGGTGTAAAACCTTTACATCAAAATCGATGCAATTAACCGTGTCCGACCGGACACCGCCAGAGCTCAACAAGCCGCGCTTACTTCGACGACGCACCCTTCTGATACTCTTCACATTCAACCCCAATATACAACATCAGTCCACTCCTATTTGTACCTACTTCATAACGCCACACAAATGACTGAACTGATCATAACTTCGAGACATGTCGCTAACACAATAATACACGTTTCTAATTAGGCTCTTAGGGGCTCAGAATATTCTAGATACTCTCAACTTAATACTGGTTTCATAGCATTTTAAGCCAAACTGATTAAAGTTAACACTTCTCTGCGATATAATAATAATAATAATAATAATATAATAATAAATTTGTTTATTGATGGCAACTAGGCCCAAAACTTGTTAGTAACAGAAATCTTAAAACTATGTTAGTAATTACAATTAAACACACGGGAAAAATATTACTTGACAAGCACTGCCATAGCGTGAGACAGCCATGGCGCATCGTGCTTGTCTATCCACATTTTCAGGATGCTGTTCGAACTAGACCGCGCCATTGATAAAATTGAAAAGGTTTTTTTCCTAATAATAGCGTAGAAGTCATCGGTATGCGCCGAAGCGAACATACCTGACGCGCTACAATAACGCGGCAACAACATCCTAAAACAATTATTATACTGAATACGCAGGGCGTCAAGCGATCTCTTGGTATGTCTGACCCACAGGCCGCACGTGTAGAAGGATTGGCAATACGCTTTAAACAAGGTAATTTTTACTTCCCCACTACAACGCGCGAACCTGCGTATCAACATATTATTATAAACATATTATAACATATTAACATATTATTATTATTTTATTATTATATATTGAGCGTAATCCAATCACCGTCTATTTTTCAAAAACAACACATGGCCTCATCCATCATTTTAGACAAAAACGCTACGAGATAAACCTATGTTCTATATCCTGTAATACAATGCGTACCTACTTCAGCTAAGTTCTGCGTATCCTCCGAGGAGGGTAACCTAATAATCCGCCCGCGCGATCTCTAAATAAACGTGCGCGTACAGTTCGTCGGCACACACCTACTCGCACGCAGGTGAGTGTATCATGAGACATGCCCTGCTCAATGTACACGGACTTCAAAGTACGGAGAGTATCAATAGGTACAGTCACGTTTGAACCGATATTGAACAGAAGCTGGATAGTACAAAGGTTTTATGTAACAGAATTATAGGTATATTATTTTAATATGGTATTTATTTACTGCACCTACTTTAGGTGTAGTTTCTATTTCGCCAGCGTCTTCTCTCAAATCTCGGCTCCTACAAAAGCGTTCATCACAGTTAAACCCAATTACATGAAACAAGTCTCTGAGGTGCGGGATTTGGGGGTTACTGTCACTCCCGAACTATCGTTTCGCGATCATATTACGGGGATCTGTAAAAGGGCGTTTAGAAACTTGGGATTTATTCTGAGACAGACGAGGCACTTCACTAACATCGCAACAGTCAGAGTCCTGTATGACGCACAGGAGTCATCTGGAACAAAGTGCTGTCATATGGGCTCCGCATGAGGCTAAGTACTCAGTAATGCTGGAATGCGTCTAGAACAAGTTCACGCGCCATTTGTACAAGAAACTATATGGGGTATATCCGTTTTACCCGTTGCTGTACCCTACTCTGTTTGTGCTCGGTATGGTCGGGTACAACCAACTGAGGGTACGACAGGAACTCTCGCTTGTCGCGTATCTGGTTAGGTTACTTCGTGGCATTGAGCATAACCCAGGAGTACTGCAGCGCCTGAGTCTATGTGTACCAGACCGCTATGTGTGGAGGCGGCACCGCCCGCCACTGCTGGCCGTGCGTGTTGCCAGGACCAACCTTCTCGCCAAAACACCATTGACCCGCGCAATTCGGGTTATTACGTTATTTCTTACTTTAAGAAAAAAGGAATTTACTTCAATAGCTGCTCGATATGAGATTAAATACAGTAGAAAGATATGTACTTATCGACACTTATTGAGCAAATAGTATCAGTAGTGACACTATAGTATACCCTTCAGTGTGTGAACTAGAGATCGTGACAGATCGCAACGCTTACGAGATTTGTATCATCACGTCACTGTACACTTTCCTTTTTGTAATACCTCAAAAGACACTCTCTATTTTAGTTTCGACCAGTCCTACCTTTACGTTTATTTTCGACCGCGACTTTAAAGTCCTAGACATTGCCGCGTGACTCTCAATCCTCTCAGACCAACTACACATATTGAGTTTCCTAAAAATATGGTCTAACGTAAATGTGACCTTACTTCAGACACGAATCCACGGCTGTCCACGCCCAGCAGTAAAATAAACTTGTTCAACCCTTTCGGCTAACGGAGGGAAATGAAGAGATTCCGCAGAAGGCCGTACCTGACGGCGTATTGTTTATTCATTAAAGCTGACAAATTAATTAACGGCGGGTATTCTTAACTGTTGGTATTTGTCAAGCGCCGGGAATGCGTCAATGCTAGATGTTTTATCTTCAGTCCGGAGGCGACCCCGCTGAGCAATGGCGCAATGGCGGCAAAGCTATTGCAGCGGCGGCGGCGGTATGTCACTTGAGCGTTATGAAAACAACATCATAGTTGGATAACTGTGAAGACAAATGAGTACGTATTGCAATATCTAAAATTAAAACAACTAGCGTAAAATAACAAACGTACAAAATCCCTAAAATCTAAATACCTAATGATTGTTTCACTTATATTCAAAATACTGAAAGCTTAAAATGTCAAATGGATATGTTACTGAACTAAAACTTGAAATTCCTATGTACAAAGTTCCTTAAATTGGTTTACCTCTCCGTCATATGTTTTTGTGCCCGCATGCGTAACACGCATGTATCTTTTTTAAATCGAAACAGCTAGGTTAGGTTAGGTTAGAACTGTGACCACACAACGCCAGATGCCAGAAACATATTTTTGAATGATAGACATTTAGTCCAATCAGTATCTTAAACTTAGGTAATTCGTAGGTAGGTGTTAGTTGCTTATGTATTTAAAAACATTAGGTATTTAGATTTTAGGGATTTTGAACGTAGGTTATTTTACGTTAGTTCTTTTAATTTTAGACATTGCAATACGTACCCAGACAAATACATATCAAGTTACATAATACGAGTATTTTTGTGGTTTCAGTAGTACCTACAGATATTTTGAGTCGCAGGAAAAACAAACACTACAATGAATTTCTAGAAACAATAGCAGTATCAGAACTGGAGTACACCTGTTTTACACTTCCAGATAATAGACGAACCAGATATTTCTCTTGAAATCAAAGTAGATTCCCTGGAGCTGCGGTCAAACAGATTCAAACTTTTCTCTTAATTTCCCCTGCAGTCCCGGTCACCACACATGAGACATCAGACCACCTGCGACCACTATCAGCCTTCGACCACTTACTACCGAACCATGCCTCTCTCGGCGGCCGCCAGGCGGCGCCATGTGCTCGTCTCATAACTTTAATGAGTTCCAAACTTAACAGACTGCAGCAGATTGTGCCACGTCACGCCTGCTTATCACACGCAATGTATTCAGCTAGTGAATGCTAATCCACTCTCATGAATATTATTAATTCTCGAGTTTAACTCACCTGTCATTTATCAATGTCGTAGTTAGGTCAGAGGACGTGTGTCGTTGCCCCTTCACAATAGAAGCAGAAACATTTCTAAATAGACCATTTACATTACACGCATACTACACTTGTATGAACGCTCAAGTATCAAAATATCTCTCTCACATCTTATGACATTCAACAAGGTTGATTCAAGAAAAACACCGGCGGAGAACAAATCACAGGACAATAAATACGGCACGGTTACATTGACGTTACATTGACGGCACGGTTGGCGCAGTGGTTAAGCGATTGACTGCTGCGCTGCGTGTCGCGGGTTCGATTCCCGCACGGAACAAATATTTGTATGACCTACATGTATTTGTTCCGAATCTGGGTGTTTTTCTATCTATAATATGTATGTATTTACAAAAAAAAAAATTGTATATAAGTAGTTTATCAGCCATCTTGTTACCATAACACAAGCATTAGGTTGCTTAGCTTGGGACAAATGGTGCTGTGTGAAATGTCCAGGGATTTATTATTATTTATTATTATTTAATACAATGGACTGTTATTTTTTTATGAATGGTTCCTAAATTAGGCTACACAATCGCGTTTACCAAGATTGTGATAAATAACAAGTGACGAAACATTAAACTGACAACGAGGAAGTAAGACGTATTGAACCTTACAACTATGAGAATGAATCGACGTCCAACGTACGACGTACTCGTGAGAATAGGAAAACAGACAAAAAGAATGTCTCTTCGCGTTGCTAAGTATACTTTTCTCTTGTCGTAGTGCAGGCTAACGTTATGAGGCAGTGTATATGTGGGGCAGACGGACCAACAGTCCCCCCATCCCTGTCCCAGGTAACAGTCTGTCGTGCGACATAGCCCCTTGTAAAGGAGCGTCTTTGGAACTCTTCCCATGTGTTTTCTTCTAATTATTTACTAGGATATCGTGTTGTCCATGCAGGCGCGCCACACACTTGTTCGGCTCGGGTCGTAGCCGGGCGGCAAAATCGAATCTAATTACTTGTGTATTGTTTATGCTCCTACACACAACAAAAGACAAAGACAATCGACAATCAGGTATAAAATGTCAGCCAAAATTCATGTGTCTAGCCAATTTCTAGTCTAGCCGTAGACGTACAAAAACTGTGCCTTGATGACGTCACGACACTATTCGATTTCCAAATTCAATAAACAATTGAAAAATAAACTAACGTATAAAAAGAATGGCGCCTTTGTAACAACGTCATGACAACAAAAACTTGAGTGGAAGGAATGCTACACCACTTGTATTTATTTATTTATTTGGAAACTCAACAGCTTAACTTACATGAGTTATGAATGTTCACCCCACTATCAATGAACAGCACAATGCAGTTGCGTTAAAGTAGTAGGATCACTTGTAGGATCACTTGGAGGACTCTGATGAACATAGAATAATCAAGATTACTTTGTATTTCTAGTATTGTATGACGAAGGACGACTCAAAGTTAGTAATGTAATGAGGCTTTTTTGTACCTGTGTTGTGTTTTTGTTTTCAGAACTCTCTCGAAACATTCGGCTCGACTAGTGCCTTACTTTTATGATGATAAGAAACTATATCTTTTCGATTGTATAACCTAAAATAATTACTGTCACTGAGATACGGACTTACAAATTAAGGTTTAAGTTGAGTAATTTTCAACAAGCGACCTATTCCAGTTATCTTCGTTTAATAAGCACGGCAGGCTCCGTGACGTCATCGAGCCCAGTATTTCAAAAGCTCTTAACGTCGAGATAAGCCGGTTTATTCAGACACGCAAATAAGAAAAAAAGGCTCGCATAATCAGACGGGCCCGTTCTAAATGTACTAGGAATTTCAACGGGTAAATTAAGTAAAAAAACGTGGAGTTTTAACGCACCCGAGATAATTAAAGAGCTGGAACCGGGAGCTCTACATGCCAACAGTAAATAAAAGGAATGAGTAATAAAGAGCCGTTCGCAATTTTCATAGAGACGGCTGATTTGCATGCCAATGGCCGCCGCGCCTAAAACAACCGCCGACGAATATTAATGCCAAAAAATACTTCTAACTTCAAACGGGCCCCGTGGCCCCTGGCCCCTGCGGGCCCCGGCGCTCCACGTGGCCCCTTTGAGCTCACATTCAATAACGCCGTTGCTGAGTGATCGGGCTCGGTTTCCCGACGTTTGAGCGTGATAAATGTCGCCACATTGCCGAAAGACTTTTGTTAGCTTTGATGAATGTTTATAAAATATAACTAAAGCTACAGAAGCGCCGACTGTTCTGAGGGAAATCGCAACAATCGCGACGTGGCGCTTTAAATTGAATTTCTTGAATGATCTCCGGCTTTGTATTGCGTAGAGTTTCAAGATAAGTGAGCAATAAGTTTGTCCTTTCACTGAACTGCTCTTTATTTATTGGAGTATTTTTGTAGAATATGATTTGGTTTTATAATACAGCCATTGAACCAAGCGCGAAACCAAAGCTTTAAACGTAAATGATTGAAAACTGCGCGGAATAGTTTTCAATCATTGAATACATTGTATGTCTCAAACTTACTCTTCCATGAAGGATTGATGATGTGCTTCACGCTGTCAACACAAAAGTACAACATGTCTCCCTCTGTTGGTCCGCAGGTGTCATGGATCCGGCACCGCGACCTGCACATCCTGACGGTGGGCGGCTACACGTACACGTCGGACCAGCGCTTCCAGGCGACGCACTCGCCGCAGACGGACGACTGGACGCTGCACATCAAGTGGGCGCAGCAGCGCGACGCCGGCGTCTACGAGTGCCAGGTGTCCACGCAGCCCGTGCGCTCCTTCTTCGTCACGCTGCATGTCGTTGGTGAGTGGGCTGCTTTACTTTACGAATGGATGAAACTAAGTAAATCTTTTTATTTAAGTTGTTTACATTATAAAGGTAAGGATCTAACTATAGACCAGCCTAGGAATATATTCCACCCACACTTCAGCAGCGCGCGCTCCACTGTCTGAGATTTACATAAAATTATGATACCTCTGGCTGGTCACAACATCCTGGCGCATCTCGAGCTCCGTCGTGAATGCTTTATCGTCGTCTTGTGTAACGACGGATCTGTCGGATTAGTCGCGGACACTGTTTGCGTTGCGTTCAGCGCGGGCTGTCGCGCGTCATCGACGTCGAGGGGGCGCGAGGAGGGCGGGGGGCGCGGGGCGTGGGTAGGAGGCGCGAACAATTTGAACAAACGCCGGCGACTCGAAAATGCGATGCGAAATCGGCACCGAGCCATTGTCACGGAACATTTTAACATATTTATTGGAGCGAATGGGCGTGCTTTGAATTAATCGGGTAGCTTGCGCGCCCAAAACACCAATTTGTCGTAAATCCGGAGATAAAAGCGGGATGCTGTATGGCCGTCCGCGACTACGCTACAAACTAAGCTAAACATTCATTACTGGCTACATACAAACTCTTAATGTATCCACTCCCTGAAAAACCAATATTCCTTCATTTTCCCTTTTTGTGTGTTTGAAACTCGTTTGCACGAACATTTTCAAGAGTTTAAGAAATCATTACAGTATTGAATTTCCGTAAATCCTTCAAATATTTGTCTTTCATTTTCCAAACGGAAAGCATAGGATTTACATCTCTCAGAACTAATCATCGCAACGTATCGCTCCGTGCCGCGTCACATCGCCGTCACGCAGCGATGCGCGGCGATGTGCCGCTGTGAGCACGTCCGCGTCACGTACATACGATGACAAGACTTGCAGTATCCTCCTTACCTTATAAACGTCATGTGTGTCAGGCGCCCGAGGGTTACCTATAAATAATATGCAAAGAATAAAAAAAAACATTTTTATTAGATCTAGCTTAAAGCTATAATATTACGATTAATGCTAGTGGACTTGTTTGATATTTAGAAAGTGTTTGAATGTCATTTAAAAAAAACTACTTTCAAGGAACTTTCCTAAAGAAGACATAAACTAAAATAATTTAAAATCTAAATATATAACTTGTTAGTAAGTATCTATTTAATCTCACTATTGTTCAAACTAATCCATACGGCAACTGGTATTCAAAGCTCCTAAATACGAACGTGATATATATTCACGTGTGTGAGCAGCGCACCCCCTGAACCTGTAAAGATACGAACATTTTAAACAAACAAACAAACAAGCGTACACCACCGTGTGATCCGTTTCAAATGAGCGCGTCAGCTCGGTTACTTAGTCCAGTCGGCAGTCGCAGCCACTGGCCCGGCCACTCGCGCTCCACTAGTCACTGGCGCTGGACACTCGCCAACTCTACTAGCGCACTGCTACACGCCAGTTCTCATAGCAATTGACTCACAGATCTACTATTGATATTATTTACACCGTTTATTCCTGAAATGGAACCGTCCAATATTGCTCGATTGTTAATTAAAGCTGACGCTAACATACCAGGAGTATTTATCTTTTAACTTTGTAGTAAACTCGCGAACCTTGTAATGTTTAATGAAATCGAGAACTCATCTCGCGTCAATCAGCGCTACAACAACAACACGTCATAGTTGCCGCCGCAGTAACAAACAGACTCACGGCAGGCGCGGCGGGCGGGACTTAGCATTTCGCATAGGTACGTTTGCCTTTGATCCCTAAATCAATACTGATAACTAAAGATAAATTAATTTAACACAAAGTACAGATTGGAAACAGTAATCAACAAACTGTTCGCGTGAAAGTTGACTCAACGGGAATCAATTACCGATAGAGCGAGTATTTACTTTAATTACGGAACTTATTAACGTTATTGTTGTCCCGGCAGATTGCGACGAGATCTACCAGCGGATGTTCTCGGACGCAGGTGCGTGACGTCAGGCGCGCGTCTGTCGCGGACGCGCGTCGTGTGTGCGTGCACTAACCCCGCATGTGTTGTTTGTCTTCATTAGCGCCGGAAAAACATCGGACGCTGTACAACGACCACTGATTTATTTCTGCTGCTACTGCAGGCTGAGTAACTTTACAATAAATGAGAGGAATTTGTTGCTATCTTGTGGGACATAATTACGAACATAATATTAATAGTTTTCACGGCAATTTAGTAAATGGGGCATCATTAGCTTGACTTTAATAAATAATTAGCATTTTGGAGCGTGCCTAAATATTCAGTAAAGTTTTGGATTAATCCGTCGAGACTCGGCTTCTCTAATATTTTATATACAAATATCGTTTTCTAAGGTTGAACAACCTACTACAATGTTGAGCTAAAATATAAATGTTTTCCGAAGCTAAGTCTTATTGTGACGAGGGTCTGTTATTTATGTTTTATTAATAAGTGGCTTCTTCACACGTGAGAGTGTTTCTATAATTGCGATCTGAGCGAGAGGTAGGTATCGCCTGGTGATACGTCTCGTTGTGACCTAACAAGCTGGTGGTCGGCGCGTGGTTGCTGGCTGCCAACCCGCTAACGAGCTATGTGTCGTGAATACCAACAGCCTGCAGCCTGCTGTGATCTAACACATGCGTTCACTAACCATATACACTCACAAAAATAACCTGAAAACAACGAAAGTTAGAAACTTTCGTTGTTTTCGGGTTATTTTGGTGAGTTTTCTGTTTTAAATAGAAATAGCTAACAAGTAACCTACCATTACCATAACTAACAACATCCTCCCCGGACAGAACATTTTATATTGATATTGAAACGGCTATATCACATGACTTCTTCCTTCCTAACCAACATAGCAAATAATTCTGATTGTCTCTCCGTATTATGTCTTACCAAAAGCGAGGTAAACAAACGTTTCAAAAGCTTGGATATCACAAAGGGATCGGGCAGTGACGAGATTCCTGCAATTTTCGTTAAATCTTGCGCGGATGAGCTAACGACACCTATACACATGATCTTTAATAAGTCTCTTGAGGTTGGGGTATTTCCTGATCGTTGGAAAATTGGTAAAGTTGTCCCAATACACAAAGCTGAATCCGAGAGCGTAGTTGGCAACTACAGACCAATTTCAATACTCCCAACGTTGGCAAAGGTTTTTGAGGCAATCATCTGTCCATACATCCAAAATAACCTTAAGAAATATATTTCCGATGCTCAGCATGGTTTCATAGCTGGTAGATCGACGTGTAGCAATTTGGTTACTTTCATCGAGGGCATAGTAGACGCTGTAGATAGTAATAACCAATTAGATGTTATATACACTGATTTCAGTAAAGCCTTCGACAAAGTGTCCCATGAACTGCTCATTCAAAAGCTGGCTGCGTATGGATTTGCAGGACCTCTTCTACGGTGGCTAAATTCCTACTTATCAGATCGATCTTTTTACGTAGTGGCCAATGGATATAAATCTAACACATTTAGAGCATCCTCAGGTGTCCCGCAAGGATCGCATTTGGGACCTATTCTCTTCAACGCTTTTATAAACGACCTTCCCGATTGCTTTGTAAACTCAAAACCATACTTGTTTGCCGATGATTTAAAGATAGCCCGTGTAATTAAATCGCCATCAGACTCATTACTGCTTCAGGAGGACATAGACAGAATTATGCATTGGTGCACTGACAACGATATGGTACTCAATGTAAAAAAATGCTCCCAAATCACATTCACACGAAAACTGAACCCTATCAAAGTGAACTATAAAATGAATGGTTTGTGTCTGCACGAAGCTGATGTTATAAAAGATCTGGGGGTCCTTTTGGATACAAAATTAACATTTATCCCACACATAGACAATGTTATAAAAAAGGCATCGAAATCACTGGGATTTATCATTCGCAACGCAAAATCCTTTCGTAAGCCTAAAACTAAAATCTATCTATATAATTGCCTCGTCCGTAGCTTACTTGAGTATTGTGTTGTTGTTTGGCGACCACACTACTCAACCCACAGCCTGAGGATCGAACGTATCCAGAAGCGATTTCTAAATCACTTAGTATATTCTACTGCGAAGCGAAAAATCCCGAGTTACACAAAACGTTTAAGCACCTTTAATATGATATCCCTCGAAAAACGTAGAGATATTATTGATTTAATATTTTTATATAAAATTTTAAATAACAAGCTTGATTCTCCACAGCTACTAAATAAATTAAAATTCCATATTCCGCACAATTATCCTAGAAATCCTATTGATCTCCTATATTCACCATTTCGCAGAACTGTTTCAGGTCGTAACTCTGCAATCCCTAGACTTAGTCGACTACATAATAAATTTAGTAAAATTGATATCTTTGGCTCTTCCCTTCAGCACTTCAAGCACCAATTGTTTCTAACATTAATTTAGTATATAGTTAGTATAAGCCTAGTCTAAGATAGTTTTAACTAATGTCACTTAACGCCATATTTACTTTGCCATGTATTTTCAGTTAATATCACATAAAAACAAAATTTTTTCTGGTCCTTTTTTTTTTTTTGCTTTTAAAGTTGTTCTTTTTATATATTGCATGTGGTGTTTACCTCTTAATATTGTACATCTAGTATGAATTTTTTGAGCTCTTTTTATTATGTATTGATGTAACAATTGTTGGTGAACCAATAAAATAAAATAAAAAATAAAAACTACAATCATAAATATTTTATGGTAAAAATTACAATTTTTAACCTCAACACTGATCGATTAAAATCAAACCTCTACAGTACGCTCTCATCGGTGGTCACGGATGCGATTCCATGCTGTAACGTCACCGATCTGAAACCTGTTAATCCAATCGTGTTAATTGAATGCCATCCATTTCGAAATTAAGGGGCGGTGGGACAACGGTTCCCACGGGGGCCACGGATCCGCAGGAGCCAGGCACGGAGGCCAAACGATATTACAGAGCAGTTTTACACGTCCAATATTGTGGCGTTAAGATTCAGTGCAATAATAAGCAATTTATTTCCCGTCGCCGTCGAGTGCGATCGCTGCGAGGCTGCATCGAGAGCGCTCCGCGTCCACACGGTGCGACAACACCATTGTGAGACCACAGAGTACAGAGTTTATCATTTTTATCATTTACCAAAGTAATAAGTCTTCAATCCATATTGATTTCGCTAACTTAGCAATATAAAGTTATTTCAAAGAGATACCTACAATTCTAATCTATAATATCCATATATTGTTGGCTCAGTTGCACGTCCCCACAGGACACCTCTCATTCCACACCACTCGGTGTATGCAGATGTATGCTCCAGCTCATTTCCTGGGACTCTCATGGTTACTGTTCATCACCTGGGATATGAGCACGTGTGACGATTCATTATAAATCATCAATTGAATTGATGTTTTGTTTTTATTGTTGATATGATGCGAACACAACATGATCACGACTCTATTGAACATAAATATTGACACCCGTTGGCCTTAACTTACGGCTCACACTATACTGTAGTGTTCGGCCACACCCGCGCTGCCAGCCAGCCCCAGCGCCGCAGCACTGTCTGCTCCGCTGCGATAAGCTCTCCTGATATAAGTTCAGCCAACACAATAAGAAGCCACGGATTCTTCAAACATTAGCTTTGCCATGCTAGAATACTCTTTATTATGTATCACCACATGAATTATAGTTATAAAACTAGAACATCTACATAGGTTAGGTTAAGTTCGCCCCCTCACATTCGCCCATATACATAACTCTGCTCAGTGACTGAATTTATTTTCGAATCGCGGCGGAAATTCATATTTTCCTTCAACTTTATTCTTGGCTCGGCCATACAAAAGTTCTATGGAATTAATCAATTCAAAATGGTAATAACTGCAAAGGTTGGCGCGGCACACTTATATTTTTATTCGAGGAACTTTACAGCGGACGCAACGAGCATCATTCGGAAGGAAACGACACGACTACATGACGCGTACTATGTTTACATACTTATGTAATGTTTAAAGTGAAAATTGGAAAATATGGAATTAATACTAATACAAAAATAGGTGATTAGTTAATATGTGGTTCATTGATTATTCCTAGAATATATGGAGACGAATTTTCATACATTTCAAAAATAAATTCCAAGTTCAGTTAAAAAGCATCAAATGCTTGTTTTTCTCAGATATCTATAAAATCATAATTATAATAAAATCGTAGAGGAGTGAACACTGTTTATTGTATTTTTTTTTTAAAGTAATTTTTACAAGTTCTGGGAAAATGTTTGTCTGTTGTATCTGTTTTACGTGTATGTACATACGTTCCAGGATCACGCGAATGCTACTAGATAGATTCTGTTCAGATGTTGCATATTTCCTATAAATCTAGTAGGCTATAAACTATCACGCAATTTGCAATGGGGGATAAGCAATATTGCTTTATGTTCGTATTCTTTTCTGCAAATTGTAAAAAGACGCGCCAATAGGTTAGGATATTGCTAACAGTTGCCGAATTAACTGTTTTAATGACGTCGATCATGACATATACAGGGTGGATTTTTGAGATCGGTCAGTAAGGGCAGGTACATTAACCGTTGTCGCTACAAAAGACGATCTTAGGAGACTGTCCTTAACTTTTTGAAATATTTTATAGATCAGATAGTTACAGATTTTCTTTATCCTAATTAATCATTATCATCCCGCTATACCTATACGGAGCTAAGCAATCAATCATGACATAATATATATTATAAGAACGGCTACTTTAGTCGACTAAAAACAACGCAAAGCTTAAAAGTTCGACGACTGGTTTGCAACCCTAAGTCCGCTACCTGTAACACAAGTACCCCCCAGCGCAGGAGTCAGGCCTTCAAGTTAAAATGGAACACCTTTTTATGTCAATAAAACATTTTTATTTAAATTCCTAACCACAAATTGATATTTTTGAGCTTATTTTTTTACATTTTGTAATACTATTACATGATACGAGTAGTTCGTCCAATCCATATCCATCGCTCGGTGACTGTTGTACCTACTACTTTAGTGAAAGCTATTCTTCAGGAAACATCTGTAACAATGCATCAGTCAGTTTTGTGCCAATAGGTAGTATGCAGGAACGCAGACGTTCATTAATTCACAAAAAAACGAAAAGCTTTGTAAGTAATAGGAAATTGGTACTGAAGACTGCGGGAGTCGCCCTCAAGTGTCCGTTTCAACTGTCCGTCACTGTGTCGTAGAAGAAAAACCACTACGTCAACATTAGAAAGGAATTTGTAAAACACTAACAATGAAAGTCGCAAATTCGTAGATCCAATATTCAGACAGTTGTAAAGGTTTAACCATAGGTTCTCCATGTTTCAACCGCGCGGCCACGCAGTTCTCTTAAACAGAGCTTAGTAGAGGTCTCATTCTTTTTGCTAACCACTGATACGATATCGAAGAAAATGTAGACAGAATGAAGCTATAATGCAAGTTAGAAGAAGGGTAACCAAGATTTATGGTGCGTCAATCAGACATTAAAAAAAATTACCTATAAAAATTAAATAAAGAAACTACCACTGGTCAGTTAATTTAAAATCTTTTAAAAGATTATGTTTAAGTTTAAAAAATAATAATACAATAATAATTATAATTATAATCACCCCGCTCTCCTTGGCTAAAGAGAACTGGCGCAAACCAGTAGTTCTTGACACCAATGATCGCTTGGAAGTATGGCAAAGTAAGGAGCTTCACGGACGCTTTTACCGGGCCGTACATGGACCCGATGTAGATCTACTAGCGTCCGTAGCCTGGCTGCGTTTCGGTGACCTCTTTGGAGAAACCGAAGGTTTTGTCTGTGCAATTATGGACGAAGTTATGATGACGAACAATTACCGGAGATTTATTGTGAAAGACGGCACGGTTGACATCTGTCGGGCATGCCACCGGCCGGGGGAATCAATCAGGCATATTATCTCCGGGTGTTCTCGTCTAGCTAACGGAGAGTATTTGCATAGACACAACCTTGTAGCCAGGATAATCCATCAGCAACTTGCTCTGAAATACAGCCTTGTGGAATCTGAGGTGCCGTACTACAGGTATGTGCCCGACCCAGTTCTCGAAAATGGACATATCACGTTGTACTGGGATCGATCCATCATCACTGACAGGACTATTGTTGCCAATAAGCCTGATATAGTGGTTGTGGATCGATCAGAGCGGCGCGCAATGATTGTTGACATAACCGTCCCGCATGATGAGAACCTCGTGAAAGCCGAGAAAGATAAACAAATCAAGTATCTTGACTTGGCTCGCGAGGTTGTTGACATGTGGGATGTGGACTCAGCGATCATTGTGCCGATAGTCGTGACAGCCAATGGCTTAATAGCCAAGAGCCTCGACCAACACCTGAGGAGGCTCTCGTTGGGCAGCTGGATCAAGGGCTTGATTCAGAAAGCGGTACTTCTGGACACGGCTCGCATTGTCAGGAGGTTCCTCTCTCTGGAGCCCTGACCGCCGGTAGCTTGGACCCTGTTCCCGATACCGGTGGGCTACTATTTTTTATATTTTTAAATGTTTTTTTTTATCTTTTTGTTTATAAAAATATTTAAAAATATAATCTGTAAGTAAGTAAATGAAATAAAGGAAATAATAATAATAATTTATAATAAATCCCTGGACATTTCACACAGCACCATTTGTCCCAAGCTAAGCAACCTAATGCTTGTGTTATGGTAACAAGATGGCTGATAAACTACTTATATACATTTTTTTTTTTTTGTAAATACATACATATTATAGATAGAAAAACACCCAGACTCGGAACAAATACATGTAGGTCATACAAATATTTGTTCCGTGCGGGAATCGAACCCGCGACACGCAGCGCAGCAGTCAATCGCTTAACCACTGCGCCAACCGTGCCGTCAAATTCTAAGTGGTGTTATTATTTCATTTGATTAAGAATACCTATACTCGTGTTCTTTTACGTGATATTTTACTATAATCTCTCATTATCTACAAGTGTACAATGTTAATTTCGAGGACGAGGCTAAAGTATAATTGTAATAGTGATTAAACCAACTTATCTTAACTTACTTACTAATAAAGTCTCCTCTATCTTGAGCTTATGTTTCAGTTCATGTTTACAATACTTAGAATGCCTACTTATATCGCGCGCGCTAGATAAAGTGATCGCCCAACGTGATCGCGATTTATCACCCCGCGAGGAATGCCGCGTTAGCACTGAACGCGCCAGCACCGAACGCACGGCATCGCATACGCGAGCGATGAATACCTGCCTGAATACCAGCACACGGTAACTGTGTCAGGTGGTGAGGAATGCTTGTAAACATAGTCGCACTATTTGAACGATCCCCTTCGAAAGTAAACAACGTGTACGAAGTAGAAACGGCACTTCGCAGGTAGATGTCGCGCTGAGCGTTATAATCGCTTATTTCGCTTGAGATACTCGAGCACATGATGAGTACTAAACGAGCGACATAATGCGTGTTTACCGCAAATTATTGTCTTTGGTGTGCGCTCCAAGAAAATGTTGTATTCATTGTAATTCCCTCTCTGGTTGTAAAGAGGGGCGCTATGGACCTCTAATAAGATTAGAGATTTAATGCGGGTCGTAAGGGTCGGGCCGAACTGTGACCCCGAGCACTCGCGGGGAAAAATGTAGCCGAGGTACTATTAACATAATTACGAACGTTAAATATTCAGCTCAGGTACCTAGCATGCACAATATGGCTTCCTAAGATATACAGGTAGTACCGACACCCGCGGCCACTCGTTCTCAACGAGTGTGTAACGTTTCGACTTCGTACACGTTGTTTACTTAGTTTTGTCTGACTGGGTGCAGTAATTGCACCATTCTTCCATGAAGAGGCTACAGGGCACGTGCGGCTGTTACTACGACTGGGAATCGCAACAGTGCTAAGTTTTTATAATATTTTATTTCATAAATTAATTAGACCTAAGAACCACGTAGTTCCAATAAGATGGTGCTCGAAACCGCATTAACATATACAGAACATAAACATATACAGAACATTAACATATACAGAACATAAACATATACAGAACATAAACATATACAGAACATAAACATATACAGAACATAAACAAATGTTTCCGAAACAATTAATTCCAACAAATGTTGACATTAATTGACCCGCGACAGGCTTTTATATCATATAAATTGTGTAATGTAATAAATTGACGGATTCAATTTAAAGTTTATTTTCTTCTTTTTAGAGTATTTAAATAATATTATTTTTAAAAATGTTTTTTTACTATTGTTTTTTTATTCGGAATTTGAATAACTAGAATAGAATAGTTCTTTATTTGCACAGAAAGTAGTTACAAGTTACAGGTGTTAAGTTTAAAATGATCCTTATACTAACTACCTTAACTAAGGCACGCAAACAGTTTTAGCTATAATAATGAAGACTAATTAATATATAAATATTATTAACATTCAATTAAATTTTCAAACTCAAACTCAAAGTATTTATTTCAGGCACTTTTGAATTGTCAAGGGGTCGGTCAGTCAGAAAAATGAAGCTAGTTGCCCATTCCAAAGCGTAGTAGGTACCTATGGAGAAGAACGGGCAAGAAACTCCATGGACACTCTTTTAAATCAAAATATGGTTACAAAGTATTAGTTACATCATTCATGTTAAAAATTATGCATGTGAGAACGATGCAGAACGTTAAAAGCGTCCGTATGAAAAGTTAAAAACAATCCAAATATTAAATTAAATTAAAATAAGCCATGGCAGCAAAGAGATGACCAGTCACATGTGCCACCATCAGCGAGACATTTGAGTGAGCATGACATACTCTCAGCCGCCAGGGCACATTCAAGTCAATGAAAGACGTACCCAGTAAATGGTAGCTTCATAGTATGTACATAGTACTCACACATGTGCTAAACAATATGATTGTTTAGGAGGTTACTTAATACTAGGAGATTGAATTTATATAATGCAAAAATAGTATTTAACAATCTTCAGCGGCTCCAACAGTACTTTCAAATGCTAATCAATTTATTTATGCGTCCTGTGGAGCAGGACCAGCGTATAACCAAGCATTTTTATCATCGATGTAATCTCCCAATTTATAATATGCCTGGCTGCATAGTGTGCGTTTTATACAAGATTTAAAGTTCGTTTCATTTTGTTCAATTATGTTAGGAGGTATTTTATTGTAACATTTTAAACCCCATGAATGATGAGTCTACTTTAGCCAGCCTGAAACCTGGTTGAACTAATTGGTCCCTATTTCTGGTGATATAATTGTGTCTTTCACCTCTTTTACTAAAAATATGTAGATTTTTCCTTACGTACATAATGTTTTCATATATATATTGACAAGGTACCGTCATGATGTTAATATCTTTAAACAGTTCTCTTAGAGAGTCACGCCTGCGGAGGCTATATATGGCTCTGATGGCTCTTTTCTGCAGAATAAAAATAGACTCGATGTCTGCAGCCCGTCCCCATAGTAAAATACCGTACGACATAATACTATGAAAGTAACTAAAATAGACCAGACTCGCGGTATCGACATCAGTAAATTGACGGATTTTTCTCACAGCATACGCTGCTGAACTTAGTCGTCCTGCAGGGGATGTTAAATGAGGACCCCATTGAAGCTTTGAGTCGAGCGTGAACCCCAGGAAAACAGTTTCATCGACGAATTCTAGTTTCTCTTGATTCAATTCTATCTCACAATGACTACTTTTGACATTTGGTAAAGAAAATCTTATACACTTCGTTTTTTTCCCATTTAATACTAAATTATTAGCAGTGAACCAATTTTGGATCTGCAGTAGGGCGTAATTTACGTCGTCAAGATTTGATCGTCGTTCGTTTGTTCCTCGGTCGTTCGTTTGGTTTGTTCGTCGTTTTTTCGTCGTTGATCGTCGTCTATTTCGTCAGCAAATAACACCATCTGTGGTTGGGTTTTTAACAAATGGGGTAGATCATTAATATAAACTAAAAAGAGGAAAGGACCTAATATCAAGCCTCACGGAACACCCATTTTTACTTTTAAACCGACTGAATTGACACCATTCATTTAAACTTGCTGTTGTCTATCATTTAAATAAGATTTTACTAAACTGAGCGCAAGTTTTCCCAGTCCGTAATGCTCAAGTTTTAAAAGTAAGGCTTCGTAGTCGACGCAATCAAAAGCCTTGGAGAGGTCACAAAAAATTCCTATGGCGTCTTGGGACTCTTCCCACGCTGTAAAAATGTGTTTTAATAAGGTGATACCGGCATCAGTCGTACAACGTCCGTTGGTGAAACCATACTGTTGGTCGTGTAATATTCTGTTGGTGTTAAAATGATTGAGCATTTGGTTCAGCATCACCTTTTCAAACACCTTGCTGAAGATCGGTAACACGGATACGGGTCTATAATTATTGGTAACTTTACTGTCCCCCGATTTTAAAAGTCGTATCACCTTGCTGTATTTCATTAGATCCGGGAAGACTCATTGATCCACACACAAATTAAATATTACGGCTAAGTACGGCGCTATAGTCTCAATAATGGAGGTACAAACTTTGATAGACATTCCCCATAGATCTTCGGTTAGTTTGATCTTGATTTGCTTGAAAGCTTTTATTACTATTATGGGGTTTATATGCTTGAATTTAAATTCAATCTGGCAGGATGAGACGTTTAGGAGGGAATTAATAGAACGCAAGGGCGAGGAATTTAAGATTTCAGTGGTTGTATGTGGGATACTGGTAAAGAAATTTACAAATTCTTGAGCAACTTCTTTGTTATTGCTTATGAGACCACGCGAAATCTCTATTGTGAAATCATTATTATGTCTTTTATTCCGGTTAGTTTCGTCATAGATAATTTTCCAAACCGTCTTTATTTTATTATCGGCTGAATTGATCTTGTTGCATTAGCAACAACAAGGCTTTATACAAGGCTTTAGCTACCTTGCAGATATTTTTAAAGGTTTTAGAGTAGGTAGGTAGCAACGTATTTATTAAAAGTTTCAGAGTTAATATAAGGCTTAAGACCATACAGCTCAAACAATTTTTCCCTACTTTTTCTAATACCCTTAGTTGCCCAGTCACTGAACAAAAAACTTGGACAAATAGTTTTAATTTTCTTTTTTAAAGTATTATTGAACTCGGTGCGTACTACCGAAAAGAACCTCTCATATAATTAATTTACATTGTTTTTCATATGGCCTGGTACACTTAACTTACTAATTAAGTGATTATTAAATCTATTTAAACTACTTGGTGTTATTTGTCTAGTTTGTATCAGAAAAATATAAGTTTACCATGTCAAGATGAAATACAGTACACAATTTGAAATGGGCAACACAATACATAATGTCAAGTTTAATAAAATGGGATTATAAATTCGTCAAGTTCAGGGACAATACAGTTAAATTGAAAATATAAATGATTTAGTACAAGCCAGGAATGCAGAGATGTCATAATCATCAATTTAAATTCTTATCGGTCAGAAATTCGCCAATTGAGTAATAATATTTATTAATTAATAGATCTGTCAATTTCTTTTTGAAAAGTGGAAATGTCTCATTTTTTATTAGATACATCGGGTATTTTGTTAAAAATGATCGGACCCATACATATAATAACCACTAACAATTAGAAAAATTTTATACTGTCTCCTGATTGGCCGGTTTCTATTTTCGGACACTTTATTAAAAAGATGAGCATGATCAAAAACAGCCACCTCAAAATTATAAAGTGATGGGAATGTTAGTATTTTTAGGGACTTAAATACAGGTACGCAGCTATCTGTTACTATTAAATTGCACATAGCCCTTATACAGCGTTTATGAGCCTTGAACACCTGTTCCCTCAGACTATAATTTCCCCAAAATATTATGCCGAATCTCAAAATCGACGCGACTACCCCGTGGTATTAATCTTGTGGCCATATTTACTTTTTTAGACAGGTTAAAGAGTACATACGCAGCTACGCTAAGTTTATTGCATACTTCTTCTGCTTGTGGTTTCCTTTTTTCAAATCCAACGAGGCGGTGAAAAACGACTCTAAAGAGTAGAATTATCAACGAACTTCCACTAAAATGGTAAAAGTACATCTTTACTAATGGCCAATAACGAAATACTAAATACTTCGATTAACGAAAAACTAAATTTTCTTTAAAAAAAACTATTTAAAACGGCAAATTCATAGAGCACTAATTTCATAAGGACCTAATATTATACAATTATGGGAAACAACCTGATCTTTTGTAAAAAAAATAATATTAATTAAAAGATGTATAGTACATTGACCACCCTGTAAGTGTTATGAAGTAAATATTTTCCCAAAGATACAATTTTGATTTCACAAAAAAAAAAACGCTTTTGAATTATGCGTAACCGTAAGGTACTGATGCTCGTGACTGTACCTATGTATTTACGTAATAGGTATTACGTAAATACATAGGTATAGTCACGAACATCTTCAGTCAGTCATCGGATCTTAATAAAATACGAATGAAGGTAGGTACCTGCATTCGTATTTTATTAAGATCCGATATTTACAATTTAACTTCAAACTAAGTACAAATGATTTGAAGTTTTCCTTCAGTAGGTACAGCGTATTTTCGAACATTTTCCGCCAAACAGAGATCCGGCTTATGTCGTCCAATCTCGGAGAGCCGCGGATAATCTTCGCTTGCTGACCTGATGTCAGGCTTCCTATGGCCATAAGTCATAAGTCATAAGTCATTTATTAATTTGTTGAACATAGGTACAAAATGATTTTATATAAAGATAGAATAGTGCGCTATGTTAAGCCAGAGGGCGTACAAATGTTTGTGATTAATCAAGCAGCCAAGTCTCGACAAGAAAATTAATAATATAAAAGTGAGCCTGGACTATATAAAAAAATAATTGTAAAGAATGACAAATTTTGACAAATTAATTAATAATAAATACCAATAGCAATAAATGTCAAAAAACAGAAAAAATAAAATACAAAATAAATTAAAACTATTATTAAGACTATACAATATACAATACTAATGTCAATATACAATACAGATGTCAAAATTACAACACAAATTAATGATGTCAATATACAGATGTCATTATATAATCCTAATGTCAATATACAAAAACAAAAAAAACCTAGGTCAAAGACAACAATAGATATTATTTATTAGCATGTCAACATTCTGTCATTAGATTTTTATCTGTTATGAACTCCGAAATACTGTAATATGCTTTGTTAACAAGTAATGAGTTTAACCGTTTCGTAAATAAGTTCACATTCAATTCTTTGATTGACGATGGTAAGCGGTTAAATATAACTGGCGCCATGCAAAAAACACTTTTGTACATTAGAGCTGTGTGAGACCTTCTTACACATAAGCTATTATTATCCCGTCGACTTCGATTATTAATGTCCGACATTTTTTTAAACATTTTTGGATTGGTCTTTACAAATACAGCAACCTCAAAAATATATAAAGATAGAAGAGTCAACATTTTAAACTTAATAAACAATGGTTTGCATGTATCTATGACCTGCTATCCAAACATTGTCCTAATACACTTTTTTGGGCTTTAAAATTAATTTCCCTATTGGTTGAATTCCCCCAAAAATAACACCATATCTTAACACTGAACCCACCAAGCCATGATATGCTATGACTAAAGCGTCCACAGTCATCACTGAGGTAAGTTTATATAGGGCATAGGCAGACTTACTAATTCGTTTGGTTAACTCCTCCGTGTATGTCTTCGAATCTAATTTATTGTCAATTGTTAGACCTAGGAATTTAGATGTGTTTACTTGCGTTATGCATTGGCTGTCATAGTATATGCTCATATTTGTGTTTGAACGTTGGCTAAACATAATTAATTTTGTCTTTTCAATATTAATTTTTAGATTATTATTATCTAACCATTGTACAGTGGGCCAATATAATTAGTTTACATCACGCATACATCGGAAACTGTCATTATTATTGTGTGGGTATACTTAATACACACGCGGTTAAAGATGAAATAAACGGGTTCACAATGAAGGAATATGAGCCCATATTTTAGTTTAACATAACAGTGTTCCCATAGAAAATTGGTGTAAGCGCCTGCGATAGCTACTGATGTAAGCTAGACGACGTGAGTTCGATCCCAACTGAGGAATTTTGTTTTGCTGCTTTTTATTATATTAATTTTCTGACCAAAAAAAAAACAATCAAGCAAAAAAGTAGAAAGTTAGTGAAATAAAACCAAAAAAAATCATTTTACTTTTTCATTAGATATAAACATTGGTATTTGGTTGGAATGAGCGAGCTTATCGCTTGGGTCATTAGCAAATGATCCGTCTCGTTTCTTCCAATGTGTTATTTCCTTACAATGGTTGTTTTAAAGTTAAATTTGGTGTGGGTTGTATTATGGGGCCCCGGTGTGGTATGGGGCCCCGTTGTGAGCCTCTGACCTGACGGCCGGCAGTATCGCGATTCTGCGGAAACCGCAGAGAGCGATGGCCGTCAGAGTCATCAGAGGATATCGCACGATCTCCTACGAGGCGGCCTGCGTACTGGCTGGATCCCCGCCCTGGGACCTCGAGGCGAAAGTACTCACGTCACTGTATTGGTGGCGCGAGGAAGCGAGGGCGCGGGGCGAGCGACTGATGCAGCGACACATGGAGCTGCGTCGGTCTCAGCTTCGCGAGGTCCTGGTGGCGGAATGGCGGGACAGGCTCACACGCCCTACCGCTGGCCTCGTCACCATCAAGGCGGTCCGGCCGGTGCTCGAGCGCTGGCTCGGGAGGAGGCACGGCTCCCTGTCGTTTCAGGAGACGCAGGTGCTCTCGGGGCATGGTTGCTTCGGGAAGTACCTGTGTCGCATAAACAGGGAGCCGGACGCCCGGTGTCACCACTGCGTCAACTGCCGGAAGGACACGGCGTGGCATACGCTGGCAGAGTGTGCCGCCTGGGAGGAGCCGCGCCGTGCCCTCATCTCAGAAGTAGGCAGTGACCTGTCGCTGCCGGCCGTGTTCGAGTCGATGGTCGGCAGCGAAGAGTCTTGGGACGCGGTGGTTTCGCAGAAGACGAGACGACCGTTTCGCAGAAGGAGGCTGCGGAAAGGGAGAGGGAGATCTCGTCCTCTCACCCGGCCCGCAGCAGGCGCACCGGGCGTCGGCGGAGGGCGGATAACGCCCTCTTCCAGCCCCCCTAAATGGGTCCAGGGGCGACGGACTCGGGGACGTGCGTCGCCCCCCACACATCAGGACCCGAGGTGGCGGCGCGTAGTGTTCCACGCGCGCCCCTCTTAGACGTCGCGGGGGGAGTCAAACACCTCACTCCCCCCCCTGACCCGAGGAGGCCCGCGGTGGCGGGCCGACACCAGTCGGGGGTTGCGGAAGGATCTTACGTTCCCGCGACCCCCGGCGTAGGTGTGAGATGGAACACTGGGGTGGTTTTTAGTCAGTAAGAGTCTGACAGACCCCGTGGCCCGCCCCAGGGCGGCGGACATCCATGAGGATTTTCCACACGGGAAAAAAAATTGTATGTTAGCAAAAAACACTTGTGTGGCCGATACAATGATTTAATGCAAACTGGTTTTAAACATATATTCTTTAGCAATTCATACTAGACATCCGAATGAGTAAAACAGTGTTGTTTATCAGTTTTTTTGACAAAGATAAAGTTTTTTGTTGGTTAAGGATGGATGTAAATAGTTTGTCAAAGTAGGTAGGTATATAAATTGAAACAAAGTAAAATTAGAGATGAAGTGAATCAACATGTTAGATAGTAAGAAATTATGTCAACTTCTAACCGCATAACAATAACATCACTTCTCCAGACTTACAATTATACGCGAAGTTTTTGTTTAAAAATTTAAAGAGGATTACGGCGGCATACCGAAATAATGTTAAGGTTTGTATTTGTTCACGTTCGCTTAACAAATATGAAAGAAAAGAAAGAAAGAAAGAAAATGCGTTTATTTGCGGTAAACATGACGCAAAAAAGAACATAAAAAACAAAAAAAACAATAAGAAAAGGTTGACATGCGTCACATCCACGCAAAACGGCTATCGCTCAGCATTATGCTCCGACCCTATGCAAGACAGAGCCCCAGCGCTGGTTTTCAGCGACAGCCGGCGCCGACGTAATGACGTCGTACGGTGCAGCAAACAATTATCCATCAACAAGTATTAAAATAATTACTTATATTTTTAAAGCAACCTGTTATTAGGACGCTGTACTGATACAGCGTACAAAAAGCAAAATAATACAATTTATTTTAAATGTGACAGAAACAAACAGGAATATAAAAAAGGAAATATACATGCTACGAGAATATCATCCTCAATAAACATATGAACATTATTTGCATGAAAATAAGGTTCATAGTCGTCTACTAATAACAATAAATTCGATATTGCCATAATTTCGCTAATATGAATAGTTCACCTATCACTCTCAACGTCGGTGACACTGTTTGGAGACGAAACTTTTCTAGATCCTCTGGGGCAGATTATTTTTCAGGAAAGCTTGCTCCACGCTTTATTAAATGTCGTGTAATTAGGGTTATCTCTAGGACCACGTATGTTCTTCAAGACTGCGAATCTGTCCATTCTGGACAATATCACATTAAAGATATTCTTAAATGATTCCCTTATGATTTCTAAACAAGTAATCCATTTAATCTTTCTATATTCGGAACGTTACTTTTACGTATCATTTATTCCCCTGTAACATAAATTCGCGTAAAATTAACTTAAATTAATAACTCATTTCAACAGCTAAAAAGTTAACAGCGACATCTAGTTGTTCCAACTGGAAACAATTTGTCAACAAACATTTGCTATTGGTCAGTTCTGTCATATGCACTGAGATGACGTAGATTCCTTCATAGTGTTCATGACAGGGCTAGTGTTGGGATACTGTCGATAAACTCTTATCGATTACATAACAATAGTGTGGTGTTATAAATACCTTCTCTTTTATTCATCGATTTAATTAACAATTACCCTATTATTATGCTGTTTGCTTATTTTTATTTTATTTTTTTGAAGCCGTTACTTCATATTTTATTCTTACTTCTTGATTATTTTAAAGGTTTCGCCAGGTTATTTCTTAGGTTAGGCTAGTCTTATTTAGATTTATTAGCCTCTAATTTCCATGTTATTTCTAGGTTTAGTCAACATATCGGGAGTTTGCACTGATAACATTCAAATGGAAGATGTTTACGTATTTATTCTGTATCCGTTGTACTACGATGTCGTTTATTTAGGTTTAATCTCGATTAGTTATCTTATTAACTTAGGCCTAGCAAGGTTAATTCTTACATAACCCTGTAAGAATTGTTTTTACCTTTGATTGTTATTATTTTTTTCTTCTATCACGTAATGTTTTTTTCTTGGAAAGGGGGTACTGCAGTATTGGCTACTGCTACATTATAATTTTATCACGAACAACCTTCTTTTTTAACAATCCAACATTATTTTTAACCAGAAAGTTTTTTCTTCATAATAATATTGCTTTTGAATTTTGAATTAATAAAAATGACGTCTTGTCTCTGACCGAGATTTTTCAGTTGAAGGATTTTTTTTGACACAGGACGGATGTCTAAATTCTAATATTATTTTTATTTGCTTTCTCATTGAAATAATTTACGGTAAACAATAAAAGACTGAACGACCGAGTTCTGTGCGGTCATCCACTAGATCCAAGGGCAGTGTTCCCGAAAATAAACATATTGATAAGTAATAATATCACTGGAAAATGGTCTCAAGGCGAAGCGTTAAGATTCGGTTTGTCCGGAGATTGTAGGGCGATTTAGAATTCACCCTACCCGCCACCCTAATACCAGACGTCTACAAGCTTCCTGTTGGGAATCGAACCAAACATCATACCCTGCGCGAGATCTGCACTTGAGGGTTCTGATTCCGGCCAGCGAGGCGCCTTCTGATTGTCAGCGTGGAGCCTAGGACCGGAGTTTCATTTATTACGTAGTTTAGTTTTCAGTGAAATCTATACCTTGATGTACCACCAACTAGCCGTATAATAATATTTTATTAATTAGTATTACTAACATTTTTACAATTTTGATCAGGCGGTAATTTATATTATCATCTTGCTTCTTAATATCGAATTTACTTGGTACCAATTACCCGTTAGGTCATCCACGTATTTAACAGTTACGTAAGTTTAGGAACGTTTGCAAACGTATCTTAATCGACGCGTAACAAGAATACGTAAAATTTATTAAACAGTCGAATACCAAAAACATCCGCTTCGGCGTCACGACATCATTTTTTTAAAATATTATTCGTCCTGTGTCTTGTCTTATGTTTCTACATTTTCGTTGTTTGAATATCTTTTTATTTTTTTAATCAAATTAAAACGTGTACAAGTGAAGATATGTTTTTAACTTCGCTTCAGTATATAATATACTTTATATACTTATATATATACCTAATTAAGATTACTTATATACAATACATATGCGCATACAAGTTAAAACACTTATACTCGTATGTTTTAAATATACACTGACATTAGTAAACATAATAATCTATTTTTATTTACGTAAATTTGAAGGCTTTTCTTTAATCTGCCTAAGGGCCCGTGCCGTAGTGGGACAAAAATTTGCTAGACCAAGTTAATTTTATCATAATCATATTAGACAAAAAAAAAACTATAATACATTTATGATCATATACCTAAATTATAACTATAGTAGGTATTGCACTTAAGTTCCTAGGTAAACATTGAAAGGTGGGACGAGTTAGTTAAGTTGAAGTAGGTATAATATCTACGTATCAAACTGTTACTCACCGATATCATTAGGCGCCTTTCAATTTCACTTATAGATATGTTTTGTTCATGCAGAACAACGATTTCTGCCTTTTTTAACGTTGATAAATGTTGCATGGTTAGATCCACAGAAATAAATCCGCACACGAATACGAGTAGCAATCAATAAAGTCAGTAATGCAAATACTCGTAGACTGACAACTCATTTTTTTTGTAAAATAGGGTGCTTTAAAACATTTTTTTTGAAATTGTTGGTACCTAGTTATTTTCTAAACAGTCAAAATAAAATGGCCTGAGAGTTCCGTGGCTGTCTCAAACATTGCAAACTTCATTACTCATCCATGAACGGGATCGAATCGTTATAAGTTCAACTTTTAAGTAATGTTTTAACAAAATAATGAATACAAACAGAAAAAGAAATTTTTGCTGCACACATGGTTTGAACTTACGACTTCTCGTTCACTGACCAAAGACGGTAGCCATTGCGCCAAGGTCGTTACAGTAATGTAATGCGAAATATTATATCTCATTCACGAAAATCAATGAATGATTACTATCGTGCCATACGCACACTACTAAACACAGAGCTCGTTCATTTTATGTAGTGTTTGTGTGCATAACCGTGACTTCATCCACACATATAAAAATGTAAACTAATTAGGTTGTTCGACTGTACTATGGAGGTTATTGTCTTTGTAATTTCGTTGTTATAGTTTTGAGCGTTTGTGCTTTTAATGGTTATAGTGCTGTCATCGGCAAATAGTGACATGGGGTGACTAGTAACTTTCGGCATATCATTTATATAGATTATAAATAGAGGAGGCCCTAAAACACTGCCCTGGGGTACGCCATATGTAATCGTTCGATGATCAGACTTGTATATTCGTTGACATTTGGTTTTATTTTTTTTTTTGCTTTTGTACGTCTCTGTACACAGCCAGCCTTTGGAGGTCATATACCCAGAAGCAGTACAACGCTCTCCGTATTCAGTATAATAATACGTTCGAGGTGTTGTTGGGAATGCCCCGGCACTGCAGCGCGTCGGGGATGTTCACCGACGCCCGTGTCGACTGTTTCTCACGACGATGCGAAAGCGGTGCTCATCTCTGGGGCGCAGGCTCCGAAGCACCTCCAAGACCATCCTGAGCGTATTTGCGAACAGGTTTGATTGTCAGTACATTAACCATTGTTATATGATTAATGTAATGACAAACAAACAAATGACTCAAAGGCAAGCGTATTATTAATCATTTTTTATTTATTTATTTTATGATTTTAATTTATTTGTATAATTTTAATTTAATTTATATTATTTTAGTAATTATTTTTAAGTATATGTATTTATTGTGATTAAAACTTTAATTTTTATATCAGTTGTAAAACATATGATCTTAAATGGATTGAAATAAATGATTTTTGAATTTGTTAATCTATTTCAGATACTTCAACGTGCTGTTTCCTGTTCTTTAAATAAGATTCTATTAAATTCAAGACATTACCTCTAATGCCGTAGGCGTCCAGTTTACTTAGCAAAATATTATGGTCCACAGAGTCAAAGGCTTGAGTCATGTCACAATATATTGAGCACACAGGTATTCTTTGGTCAACATTCGTATAAACATTATTTAGAAAGTCATAGATGGCCATATTGATCGTTTTACTTTTCCGGAAGCCTTTTTGTTCCTCTGTCAAAATATTTTGTTTGTCAAGGTATTTATAAATATGTGCATAAATGTATTTTTCAAATACCTTGGATATTATTGGAACGAGTGCAATGGGCCTATAAGACTCCATGCATTATTTGTTATTTTTTTTAAATAATGGTTTAACCACAGTTGTTTTTGGGTTAGTTGGATATGTACCATGTTTTTTTATATATTGCTGTAGATTTTTTAAATTCCTGTTTGTTTTGTTCTGTTCGTTCCAGTCGGTAAAGCCACAGAAGTGTTCTTTTATTTTTA